>CM060335.1:14087042-14089542 GCA_030674155.1 Stramonita haemastoma | reverse complement strand
CCCTAAAGCTTCCAGATAAAGGGACAACCATTGGTACATGGAATGTAAGAACTCTGTACCAAACAGGAAGAGTACAGGAACTTACACATGAATTACAGAGGTATAAATGGGACATAGTAGGGCTTGCGGAAGTCAGATGGATTGGCTTTGGAGAAACAACCACGCAAGATGGCCACAAAATATGGTACAGCGGAGAAGAAAAACTACATCAACATGGAGTAGGCTTTATTGTCAGGAAAGAGATTGTGTCAAGTATCATCAGCTGCACACCAGTATCCAGCAGACTCATCTCAATCAGAGTTTCTGCAAAACCCCAGAATCTCACCATCATCCAAGTGTATGCTCCAACATCTGACTACGATGACGATCAGATAGAAGAATTCTATGAAGAACTTGAAAACGTCATCTCCAAAACGCCCAAAAAAGACATCCTTATTGTGGAAGGCGATTGGAATGCTAAGGTGGGACCTGATGCCTATGACACCTGGGCAGGAACCACAGGACGATTTGGACTGGGAGAAACAAATGACAGAGGACAGCGGCTGCTGGAATTCGCAAAGAAGCACAAACTGACTTTGGCTAACACACTCCACCCTCACAAGCCATCCAGAACATCAACCTGGCACTCACCAAATGGTCTGATTCATAATCAAATTGATTACATTCTGTCACCCCAAAGATTCAAATCCAGCATAAACAAGGCAAACACAAGAACATTCCCAGGAGCTGACATTGGCAGTGACCACGACCTTGTACTTACCACCATCAGGCTGAAACTGAAAGCAAAACAACAGCCAAAAAGCCCACGCATAAGATTTGACCTGGAAAAACTGAAAGACCCAACAGTGGTTGAGATCTTCCAAGCCAACATTGGAGGAAAGTTCGCCGCACTCACAGCCATCGACAATGATGTGGACACATTGGCCAACAACATCAAAGAAGTGCTAACGACAGCAGCAGAAGAAACATTAGGAAGAAGCAGAACAAAGAAACAACCTTGGGTGACAAATGAGGTTCTTGACCTCTGCGACAAAAGAAGAGAATTTAAAAAACAAAAGTTCACAAGTCAAGAAGCTTACAAGAAGTACATGGATAGCCACAGAGAAGTGAGGAAAAAGATGGAGAAGAAAGCCAAGACGTGGATAGAAGAACAATGCAACAACATCGAAGCTGGAATGACCAAGGGAAACAGCAAAACAGCTTACGACACTTTGAAAGCACTAACGAAAACCACACAGCCTAAAGCCTCTGTTATTGAAGACAAAGAAGGAAATCTTTTAACGGAAAACAATGCCATCCTCCAACGCTGGACAGAATACTGTGAGGGATTGTACAACTACCCACTACGCCCAGATACCAACATAGTTTCTGACAAACCCCCTGAACACCAAGATAAAGACCCACCAATACTAAGGTGTGAAGTAGATGCAGCTATTAGACAATTGAAGAAGGGGAAGTCCCCTGGAATCGATAACATCCCAGCTGAACTCATAAAAAATGGAGGGAATGAAACAGCAAGGCGATTCACAGAACTTTGTCAGAAGATCCACGACACCAAAGAATGGCCAAAAGAATGGACACAGTCTCTTGTAATACCCCTGCCAAAGAAAGGAAACCTCAAACAATGCCAGAACTACAGAACCATCAGTCTCATAAGTCATCCTAGCAAGATCATGCTGCGGGTAGTCCTCAACAGACTGAAAAACCAAGCGGAAAAACTCCTGGCAGAAGAACAAGCGGGCTTTAGACCAAAACGCAGCACAATGGAACAAATTTTCAATCTGAGAATTCTGATAGAGAAGCATCTCCAACACCAAAAAGACTTGTACCACAATTTCATAGACTTCAAAAAGGCCTTTGACAGGGTATGGCATGACGGCCTCTGGCAAGTACTCAGGCACTTCAACATTGACAGCTGTCTAATTGAAGTCATCAAAGCTCTGTACGAGAACGCAGAAAGTGCAGTTTTTATGAATAATCACGTGGGCGAGTTCTTCAAGACCACGGTTGGGGTTCGCCAGGGCTGCCTTCTCTCACCTGTACTCTTCAACCTCTTCCTCGAAAACATCATGACAGAGACACTGCAAAACCACCACACTTCCATCTCCATTGGTGGAAGACCCCTTTGCAACCTCAGATTTGCAGATGACATTGACCTCATGGGCAGCAGCAAACAAGAACTGCAAATCCTCACAGACAATTTAACAGATCGAGCGAGTGCATACGGCATGGAGGTCAGTACAGAGAAATCAAAGATCATGGTCAACAGCGCGAGTAATGACATCACGGAAATAAAGATGAATGGAGAAACACTAGAAGAGGTGAGCCAATTCAAATACTTAGGCTCCATCCTAACAAAAGATGGCACATCAAACAATGAAGTGAAAGCTCGCATTGCAACAGCAACATCTGCTCTAGTCAGACTCGAGAAGATCATCAGAAGCAACAACATCAGCTTCTGCACCAAATACCACCTTTACAAATCCCTCGTGATATCTAT
>CM060335.1:14059542-14082042 GCA_030674155.1 Stramonita haemastoma | reverse complement strand
GCAGCATTGTGTGCCAGTGGGAACAGATGGTAATTTTTTTTTAAATGCATACACACGGGTACTGGATGTATAAAAACAGCACACAAGTGCTTATTTTATTTTCCTAAAAAAAAGAAAGATTAAAATTAAATAAATTTTAAACAAATGATAAGCGTGCATGTAGAGTGAAGGAGATACATGTGCATCGTTACATTGTCTTGTGTTGCAGTGTGTGTGATATTACACATGTTGTTGTGTTGCGTGTGTGTGATCACTACTGTGTTGTTGTGTTGCAGTGTGTGTGATCATTACATGTGTTGTTGTGTGTGATCATTAATTGTGTTGTTGTGTGTGATCGTTCATGGTTGTTGTGTTGCAGGGTGTGTGATCCTTACATGTGTTGTTGTGTTGCAGTGTGTGTGATTGCTACATGGTGTGTTGTGTGTGATCATTACGTGTGTTGTTTGTGATCCTTACATGTGTTGTTGTGTGTGATCCTTACATGTGTTGTTTGTGTGTGATCCTTACATGTGTTGTTGTGTGTGATCATTACATGTATTGTTGTGTGTGATCATTGTGTGTGATCGTTACATGTGTTGTGTGTGATCGTTACATGTGTTGTTGTGTGTGATCATTACATGTGTTGTTGTGTTGCAGGGTGTGGTGGCCGGTGCAGACCCCTACCATGCCTGTGGACCAGTGCAGCCTCCTCCAGAACAGCGCAATGTCACCTGGATTGCCGTCGCTGGGCGTGGCTCGTGTACCTTTTCACAACAGGTCAGTGTGGCTTGTGTACCTTTTCACAACAGGTGAGTTTCATGTAGCAATGTCACCTGGATTGCCATCGCTGAGTGTGGCTTGTGTACCTTTTCACAACAGGTGAGTTTATGTAGCAATGTCACCTGGATTGCCGTCGCTGAGTGTGGCTCGTGTACCTTTTCACAACAGGTGAGTTTCATGTAGCAATGTCACCTGGATTGCCGTCGCTGAGTGTGGCTCGTGTACCTTTTCACAACAGGTCAGTTTCATGTAGCAATGTCACCTGGATTGCCGTCGCTGAGTGTGGCTCGTGTGCCTTTTCACAACAGGTCAGTGTGGCTTGTGTACCTTTTCACAACAGGTCAGTTTCATGTAGCAATGTCACCTGGATTGCCGTCGCTGAGTGTGGCTTGTGTACCTTTACACAACAGGTCAGTTTCATGTAGCAATGTCACCTGATTTGCCGTCGCTGAGTGTGGCTTGTGTACCTTTACACAACAGGTCAGTTTCATGTAGCAAGTCTTCCGTTGGATCAATCTAGAAACGATGTGGAATTTTCTGTTGATCTTGAAATGATGAAAAGTTTTCTGTTGGTCTTGAATTGATGGAGGGGTTTTTGTTGTTGTTGTTAATTTAGAGTTGTAGACTTTTTCTGTTGAACTTGAGTTGATGAAGAGTTTTCTGTCAGTCTTAAATTGAAGAAGAGATTTCTGTTGGACTTGAATTGATGAAGATTTCTGTTAATTTAGAGTTGATGTAGTTTTTATGTTGATCTTCAATTGATGTAGCATTTTCTGTTAATTTGGAGTTGATGTAGTTTTATGTTGATCTTGAATTGATGTAGCATTTTCTATTAATTCAGAGTTGTAGAGTTTTGTGTTGATCTTGAATTGATGTATAGTTTTCTTTTAATTTAGAGTTGTAGAGTTTTTTTGCTGATCTTGAATTGATGTAGAGTTTTCTGTTGATTCAGAGCTGTAGAGTTTTGTGTTGATTTGAAGTTAATGTATTGGTTTGTTTTCATGTAGTGTTGATGTAGAGTTTTCTGTTGACTGGTGGTAAAAAAAAAGCACACAAGTGCTCATTCCACTATCCTCAAAAATGAAAGAACAGAATAGATGAAATAATAAATAATTTTACTTGATTATATGTCTGTTTCAATGCATGGTCTTTACTGTTGCCTGAAAAACAAAACAAGACAATCAACAATATAGCAAGTAGAAAACCTCCTACCTGATTGATTGATGGACCAGATTGATGATTGACTGATAAGAGAAATGGCTTCAATGACACTGATTTAATGGGTTGTTTGGTCCATTAACACATTGATTGACACGATTGATTTGAATGGTCGATAGACTGATTAAATGATTGATCATATCTCTTTGTGTTTGTCATCTAATGCAAAATGATTGATGCTGTTTCATTGTCTGTCATCTGATAAAATGATTGATGCTGTTTCATTATGTCTGTTATCTGATAAAATGATTGATACTGTTTCATTATGTCTGTTTTCTGATAAAATGATTGATAGTGTTTCATTATGTCTGTTTTCTGATAAAATGATTAGTGCTGTTTGATTATGTCTGTTATCTGATAAAATGATTGATGCTGTTTCATTTTGTCTGTCATCTGATAAAATGATTAATGCTGTTTCATTATGTCTGTTATCTGATAAAATGATTAATGCTGTTTCATTATGTCTGTTATCTAATAAAATGACTGGTGCTGTTTCATTATGTCATCTGATAAAATGACTGATACTGTTTTATTATGTCAGTTATCTGATAGAATGATTGATAAGTGTTTCACTATGTTTGTCATTGCTGTTACAGGTGATCAATGTGGAGAAAGCAGGCTATCTAGCAGTGATTATCCACAATGTGCCTGGCAAAGAGAAGTACATGAAAATGCTTGACAAATCAGGTGAGTGGTTTTACTCATTTATAGCCTTCGTTCACTTCATTTTATTTTATTGATAGTATTGATTGTCAGATGGAGAAGGTTGAAGTCTCCACTGGGATGTTTTGTTTTAGGAGATCTTTCCCAGGAGTTGATGTTGGTACTGATTCCACTTCCCTGATAGCTGTGATCAAATGAAGGTCCTATGATGGTGTGAATACTCACCGAACATTTGCACACACATGAAAACCCCCCGACCACCTTTTGTAGAGGAGTAGGTCAGTTATGGCTGGTGGTATGGGTGACCTCCCAACATACCTAGTATGCATTCTGTACTTGGAGAGGGATGGACTCCTCCAGGTTCGACTTGCCCATGACTCACTGCCTTAAAAATTCACAAATGACAAAATTTACAAAACCACATTCATGTATATGCATGTATGCAAGACCACCTTGCATGTATGTAAAAAAAAAACCCCAAACAAACCCTATCCACCATTCATTGAATAATAGACAGGGAAAAAAAAAGGAACAAGGCAGAAACAAAAGAGAGGGATAAAAAAAATAGGGAATTTGTAGCACAGAATTTCCAGAAGGTGGGGATGCTGTTTATACTGACAGGCCCCTGGCATCCCCACGGGGGAAAGTGTTGATCTGACTGAGGCGTAATTCTGACTGAGGTGACGTCCCAACATGGTTTCCATGGTCAGTGGGGATGTAACTGAAATGATGGATGAATGGATGGATGGATGGATGCATGGATGGATGGATGGGTTGACGGATTGATTGATTGATTAATTTACTGATTTGATTGATTAATTTACTGACTGATTGGAGAGGCGTTGGCAGACCTGCAGTATCACCATCGTGTTGTAACGCAGCACACATGTGACTGTTGCAGGGAAAGCAGAGGTGCACATCCCAGCGGTGTCTGTGGGCTACTCCCAGGGAAGAATGCTGGTGGAGAGGTTCGGCTATGAGAACAGGTCAGCGCCTTTCATCGCCTCTCCCTAACCTTTCTCCCACTTCTGCGTAAAGTGTCATAGCTGGTAGAGAGACCAAAAGACATTTTCCAAGAAGAAACGAAACCAACCAGCCAACAACAAATCCCCCCAAATTATTAAAAAAAAAAGTTAAAGTCTGTCCCGAGCCATAAGGCTCATCAGGCCGGTGCTTATCCCGGTTTCTGTGGCGTTAAGCGACTGAGAGTCATAGACTCCCCCCTGGATAGGACGCCAGTCTATCGCAGGATTAACCCCCAACACAAGGTTGGTACCCCTTTTACACCTGGGTGGGGTGAGAAAATAGCCGTAAAGTGCCTTTTCCAAGGGCACAACGCCATAGCGGAATAGCTGGGATCGAACCCGCAACCTTTAGATTACGAGTACAACACCCTAACCACTAGGCCACAGCGGCGGCTCCCCAAATTATTATTATTATTAAAATTTTTTTAATATTCTTTTGTATCGAGGATAATGGGATAAGCATTCTTGTGCTTTTTTTTCTCCATCCAATCCCCGTGTGTATGCAGTTGTGTAAATATTGTCATCTGTTCCCACCAGCACACGATGGCCTACTCTTACAAAAAGCGGAACAGGATTTAACATGTGCGCAAGATGTTCTGCGTGCGTTCACACACAGGGTCTCGGTTTATAGTCTCATCCAAAGGACTTTGGGGGAGGAGAGTGGAGTCAGCACTGATGTTAACTCCAGGAGAAAAATCTCCTCAACGGGAATTGAACCCGGGTCGTCAAATTGCAAGCGCAGTGTTCTGACCACTAGGCCAGATAAGAAGCTTTCCTGATTTAAAAATAGCAGAAAACCAATGGAAACCAAAACAAATTAAACTCCCTGAGAGGGGGAGGGGAGGCGGGATGGTATAGCTTGGTGGTTTGAATGGTGTGGTTGGGATTTAACGGCCCAGGATTCATCCTAGGTTTGACTTACCACCAAGATGCCTGTTCAAGGGGATTTTCCCCCGGAGTTAACTTCAGTGCTGACTCCGCTCCCTCAAAAGTCCTTCAGATGAGATTATAGAGACTAAGGTCCCATGTATCCGCCGCTGTAGTCTAGTGGTTAGGGCGTTGGACTTGTAATCTCAAGGTTGCGGTTCGATCCCAGCTTTCGGCTATGGCGTTGTGCCCTTGGAAAAGGCACTTTACGGCAGGTGTAAAAGGGATACCAACCTTGTGTTGGGGGTTAACCCTGCGATAGACTGGCGTCCTATCCAGGGGGGAGTCTATGACTCTCAGTCGCTTAACGCCACAGAAACCGGGATAAGCACCGGCCTGATGAGCCATAGGCTCGGGACAGACTAACTTTTTTAAGGTCCCATGTGCAAATGCATGCAGAACATCTGGTGCAGGTGTTAAAACCTGTTCTGCATTTCTGATAAGTAGGCCATTGCATGCCAGTGAGAAAGGATGGCAACATTTTAAAAACGCATGCTCACTTCTGTCCTGTTTTAACATCAGTCTCAAAGTTAGAGTGTATCTTCCGAAATGGTGGGTCAAAGTTTACTTATGGCATGGAAACAAAGAAAGAATAAAAAGGACTCTAGCTATTTTTTTTTTGTAGTTCTGTGACATGTTATATAATCAATGTTGGATTTAAAAAAATTATTTATTTATTTATTCATTCGTTTATTTATTCTTTTGTATCGAGGATAATGGGATACACACTCTTGTGCTTTTTTACATCCAGTCCCCGTGTGTATGCAGTTTTGTGAATGTCATCGTTGGAGTGTGTGTGTGTGTTGTGTTGTGTGTGTGTGTGTGTGTGTGTGTGTGTGTGTGTTGTCTTTGTTCATGAATAGGTATAGGACACAGTTTGCCTGTAACTATAATATCGGTCTATACTGTTTTATGTGACAGTGTTTACTCGTTGGCTATGTTTACCTATGCTTATACTCCACTTCAATTTTTTGTGTTTTTGAGATGATAAAATATACATATTCTTATTTATATTTGTCTGTTTATATGTTTACAACTGTGGCTATTTTGCTCTGTCTACTTAAAGTCAATGGTACTTTGTCTTATAGACTGTTCTACTGAGGAAGGAATGTTTAGTTATTCCCCTTTATGAGGGGCTATAACCTATACAAGAATAAACTATCAGAATCCTCCCTCCCCCTTCTTGAAAAATTCACGACCAATCTGTAAGGACAGTTTGTATGTGACTTTTCCAAAGCAGTACATTGATACAAGTTTATTTGAGAGTCGATTTAGTTTTCATGTAGACACAGAAAATTGATTTGTGACTGAGCAATTTAATTTTCATAGTTTTTTGTCAGTGTTACATTTTGGTTAGTTTACAATCAATAGATTGTCAAATGAACAGACACAAACCACAGAAAACTGTCTTTTTTTTCATTCACGTGGAGAAGGTGACATTTAGTAATTTTGCATTGTTAGGTTTCAGGAAGGTTGTTCTTGATAGTGACATGGGATCTACTGGACAGTATCTTTTTTTTATAGTGATATTAGTCCTGTTCACTGGTTCTGGGTGCATGTGTGTATGTGTGCTTGTGCGTGTGCGTGTGTGCATGTGTGTGCATGCGTAAATGTGTGTCAGTGTGTGTGTGTGTGTGTGTCTGTTAGTTGAATTTGTAGAAGCACTGGATGAATGGGTAGATGATTTATTAGTGATCAATTATTCAGATTTTTCACTAATCTTGTGAATCCCATTAATTTTGTGCGTATATCTCTTTGCAGGGATGTGGAAGTGGAGATTCCGTGGCTTCGGAGGCCACATACATACTCCGATTTGTCCTACCTTTTGTGGGCATTATGGTGGTACCCTGTCTTTGTCTTTTCGTGTCTATGGTGAGTTCAGCTTTGGTTTTTCTTATCTGTGTTTTTCCTGTTTGTATGGAAATATTGAAATGCTGATCAACTTGACAGGAAATTCTGAAAATCTTATCTAAAAAAAAAAACAAGAAGAAAAAAAAAAGAAATGCTGATCAAGTCCATTCATCAATTTTATTGGAATTCTGAAGCAATTCAACTGCAGGAAAAACAAGGATGTGGGTTTAGGAAAATTTCATTGAAATTTGCTTGCCACGTAATTCTAACTCTCGCCTCAACTTAAATCCTTTAGACTACACTGTTGAACAATGTTGTTATTAGGATCAAACACAGAATGCCACATCACTGAATACTTGTTTGCTCTTTGCTTTCAGTCATATTTTTACTTTGAAAAATTATAAGACCAGAAACTGGTTTGGGTGTTGAAACCTCGAGAATATCTTACATCTTTAAGTTAATGACACTTTGTATTTGCTGTTAGATTTGTGTATGATGTATACACACACCTTGTTGATGTATACCTTCCAGAAAAAGAAGGTAACTTTTTAGAAATGTAACAACCTGACAAGAATGGGCAGGCAGTGAGTGACTTGTCTGTGTTGTTGGGCATTTAAAGATACACAACAGAGCAATGAGTGACTTGTCTGTAGTGTTGGGCATTTAAAGATACACCACAGAGCAATGAGTGACTTGTCTGTGGTGTTGGGCATTTAAAGATACACCACAGAGCAATGAGTGACTTGTCTGTGGTGTTGGGCATTTAAAGATACACAACAGAGCAGTGACTTGTCTGTGGTGTTGGGCATTTAAAGATACACCACAGAGCAATGAGTGACTTGTCTGTGGTGTTGGGCATTTAAAGATACACAACAGAGCAGTGACTTGTCTGTGGTGTTGGGCATTTAAAGATACACAACAGAGCAGTGACTTGTCTGTGGTGTTGGGCATTTAAAGACACACAACAGAGCAATGAGTGACTTGTCTGTGGTGTTGGGCATTTAAAGATACACAACAGAGCAGTGACTTGTCTGTGGTGTTGGGCATTTAAAGATACACCACAGAGCAATGAGTGACTTGTCTGTGGTGTTGGCATTTAAAGATACACCACAGAGCAATGAGTGACTTGTCTGTGGTGTGGGCATTAAGATACACCACAGAGCAGTGACTTGTCTGTGGTGTTGGGCATTAAAGATACACAACAGAGCATGTGACTTGTCTGTGTTGGGCATTTAAAGATACACAACAGAGCAGTGACTTGTCTGTGTTGTTGGGCATTTAAAGATACACAACAGAGCAATGACTTGTCTGTGGTGTTGGGCATTTAAAGATACACAACAAGCAATGAGTGACTTGTCTGTGGTGTTGGCATTTAAAGATACACAACAGAGCAGTGACTTGTCTGTGGTGTTGGGCATTTAAAGATACACAACAGAGCAATGAGTGACTTGTCTGTGGTGTTGGGCATTTAAAGATACACAACAGAGCAGTGACTTGTCTGTGGTGTTGGGCATTTAAAGATACACAACAGAGCAATGAGTGACTTGTCTGTGGTGTTGGGCATTTAAAGATACACAACAGAGCAGTGACTTGTCTGTGGTGTTGGGCATTTAAAGATACACAACAGAGCAGTGAGTGACTTGTCTGTGGTGTTGGGCATTTAAAGATACACAACAGAGCAGTGACTTGTCTGTGGTGTTGGGCATTTAAAGATACACAACAGAGCAGTGACTTGTCTGTGGTGTTGGGCATTTAAAGATACACAACAGAACAGTGACTTGTCTGTGTTGGGCATTTAAAGATACACAACAGAGCAGTGACTTGTCTGTGGTGTTGGGCATTTAAAGATACACAACAGAGCCATGAGTGACTTGTCTGTGGTGTTGGGCAGATAATCAAACGCTACAGCAGAGCCAGAGCCAGTGCCAGAGCCAGAGACAGAGCTGCTGCACTAAGGGCCTGGGATGAGAGGAGGCCATTATTCTGGAGCGGCAACAGAGGATAGCTGAGGTGATTGCTGAGCATATGAGGAGTTCGCATTGGGCCCAGACCATAGAGGAATGGACTGAAGACGAGGAAGAACACCCCCCTTGTCTTTGTCAGAGAGATGCTTTAATGAAGGTAACCTCAGAAAACTAAACCATCACATCCCTAACCACCAACTGAGTGAAATATTATCTCCTGTGGTATTGGTTAAATATTTTCTTTCTAAGTATTGGTTAAATATTTTCTCCAGTAGTATTGGTGAGGGATTTTTTGTCCTGTGGTATTGGTTTACTATTTTCTCCTGTAGCATTGGTTAACTATTTTCTCCTGTAGTATTGGTTAACTATTTTCTCCTGTGGATTGGTTAACTATTTTCTCCTGTAGTATTGGTTAGAGATTTTCTCCTGTGGCATTGGTTAACTATTTTCTCCTGTAGTATTGGTTAAGATTTTCTCCTGTGGTATTGGTTAACTATTTTCTCCTGTAGCATTGGTTAACTATTTTCTCCTGTAGTATTGGTTAAATTTTCTCTGTAGTATTGGTTAACTATTTTCTCTGTAGTATTGGTTAACTATTTTCTCCTGTAGTATTGATTGATATTTACTCCTGTAGTATTGGTGACTATTTTCTCCTGTAGTTTGGTTGAAAATTTTCTTCTGTCGTGTTGGTAAAACTTTCTTCTGTAATATTGGTTAATATATCTCCATGATATTGATTATCTCTCGTAGTATTGGTGTTTTCTCCTGTAGTATTGGCTATCTCCTGTAGAATTGGCTATCTCCTATAGTATTCTCCTGTAGTATTGGTTAGATGTTATCGGTAGCCTTGGTTAAAACCATCTCCTGTAGTCTTGGTTTTAAATACTGTCTCCTGTAGTCTTGGTTAAATTTATTTATTATTTATTTTATTTATTTATTTATTCTTTTATATCGAGGATAACAGAATAAGCAATCATGTGCTTTTTTTCATCCGGTCCCCGTGTGTATGCAGTTTTGTAAATATTGTCATCTGTTCCCACCGGCACACGATGGCCTACTCTTACGAAAAGCGGAACAGGATTTAACGTGTGCGCAAGATGTTCTGCGTGCGTTCGCACACGGGGCCTCGGTTTAAAGTCTCATCCGAAGGACTTTTGGGGAGAGTGGAGTCAGCACTGATGTTAACTCCAGGAAGAAAATTTCCTCGACCGGACTCGAATACCATATCCTGTAGTCTTGGTTAAACACCATCTTCTGTAGTCTTGGTTAAATGATATTTTCAGTTTGTATTGACTAAATATTGTTTTCTGTTGTATTGGTTACAATTTTTTTTCTGTAGTGTTGGGTAGAAACTGTCTTCTGTAGTATTGGTTATGATCCCTTCCAATCTATTTCAGAATGCTTCATTTGACCATGTTTTAGTCTCCTTTTTTGAAAAGTGGAATGTTTGGGGAATTTCCTTTTTCCTTGAAATTTTTTTGTTTTGTTTTTGTTTTTTGAAGAATATCTGGTTTTTAATCTATGCGTGGTGTTTTGTTTTGTTTTGAAGAATATCTGTTTTATCTATGCGTGTGTTTTTTTGTTTGGAAGAATATCTGGTTTTTAATCTATGCGTGGTGTTTTTAATCTATGTGTGGAGCATGCCATATATCATATGCTCTCCCTCTCTCAGAAACTTTGTCAATTCTTGATTTGTGGTATGGTTCTGGAGCTTTGACATTTTCCAGGAATCTTTAAAAAATTATCTGAACATTTTTAAAAGCTGATACAATGCAATCTGTTATCTGCAGACTTTAATATATGTGTGTGTGGTGTGTGTGTGTGTGTGTGGTGTGTGTGTGTGTGTGTGTGTGTGTGTGTGTTGGTGTGTGGTTTAAAATCTACTAGGTGACTACCAAGACTCGTGCAGCATTTGCCTTGAGAACTTCAAGTGCAATGAGACACTTCAGGTCCTGCCATGTGAGCACAGTGAGTTGAAGTGAAGGGATATTTATTTTAATTTGATTTTATTTATTTTATATCGGGGATATTGGGATAAGTACTTATGTGCTTTTTGTACACCCATTCCCAGTGTTTATGCAGTTTTGTCAATTTTGTCATGTTCCCACCGGCACACAATGACCTACTCTTTTGAAAAGTGGAACAGAATTTAACATGTGTGCAAGATGTTCTGCGTGCATTTGCACATTGGGCCTTGATTTATAGTCTCATCCGAAGGACTTTTGAGGAGAGTGGAGTCAGCACTGATGTTAACTCCAGGGAAAAATATCCCCTTCCATCGAGGAACTGTGTGTGTTATGGAAGAAGAGATGGAGGAAGAGGGGAAGGTAGAGATTACTTTTTACAAAAATGTATTTGAACACAGTGCTTCTAACTTTCACCAAGAGATATGACTAAATATTTAAAAAAAAATATATATATAAAAAAAGCCCAACTGTTTTTAACTCTCAATGTAAACATTTCTTGAACTGGACAGTTCATGACATAAATGTTTATGTATCCATATTCCTGATCAGGAATGTGAGAATAGACATATTTGGCACTCAGAAAGGCACCGTGATGATGGTAGACACTAACAGCAGCTATGTTAGCCCAACGTTCTGTCAAAAGCAGCCAGTCTGAAGACATTTTGCTGGTGTAAAATAGCTAAGAAAGGAAGGAACTTATTCTTGGACACATCCCCAAAGTCCGAATGTGGCTACCTTAATGGTGGGTAAAAATGGTCACATAATCAGCAAAATCTCACCATTGGTGAACCACAGAGTTTTAGCTGAGGAAGATTTTTTAAAAACGCACACACACACACACACACACACACACACACACACACACACACACACACACACACACACACACAAAACAAGCAGACACCAACAAACTCAACTTCTTAACGACCTGTCATTCAAGTTAATCAGCTAGCTTGTACAATCAGTTTTAGGGTGATTTGTTGTTGTGGGCACTGACCCTTACCATGGGGGGTTGTGGTGAAAGGAAGGGGAGAAAACGTGCTGGTTGAAGTGTGTTGAGCTGTGGCCCAAAGTGTAGAATTTACACTTTTTTTTTCTGAATAATGGCATGCCTGTTTCTCAGTTTTAGTGGCATAAAAGGTGGGGTTTTAAAATCATCAGTCACTTGCAGCCTTTGTGATTATTTTGATTGTTATAAGGATTTTTTTTCACAGATTTTAAACTTGGTCCATCTTAAACAATTTTGGTGTTTTTTTTCTAGGTTGTTTTGTTTATTTTCGTTTCTCTCGCTAGAGCTCTGAGGTACACCCATGGTGAGATTTTGTGTATATGACGGCTTTTACCCACTGTTAAGGTAGCCGCATTCCAACCTTGGGGTTTGATCTGTTTTGATTCACTACACTAATCAGTTTGAACATTGAGCTTGTCATGTTCCTAAACGACTGGCTATGATTATCATAATGCCTTATTTTGTCTATGATTTTATCTTTGTGTCAACTATTTTTTAGGGGTGGGGGTGATTCTTGCTGAATATAGGTGTGGCTAACCAGATGACCTAACCCAAGTTCTGTCAGTACATAAATAAATGAACTTTTTCATAGTCATGAAGGCATTGTGAAAATGTGTAAGAAAACATCCATAGGAGGCTCTGTTCTTTTTGTTTGTTGTTTTTGTGGATTTTTTACTTTAATTACATTGTCAGAGTTAATTTTTTTTCTTTGATGTTTTTATGAAAAGAATCCTTCTTTAGACAAACACATAATTGCAGTTGTAATGTGGTTCTGTTTCTGTCTGCAGCCTTTCACCCAAAGTGCATCGGAACATGGTTAAGAGAGCACACGCTGTGTCCACTATGCAAGCGCTCAGTGTATGATGGTGCTTGCGACGAGCAGGACTGAGGATGGTACTAGCAACAAGCAGGACTGGGAATTGTCCACGGAAGCCCAAACTTCAGACGTTTTGGATTCTACATCTGCGTGAAAAAATTCTATCTGCAGAAAAAAAATCGTAAGGGCAATAATACTTGTGCACACAAAAAAAGAAAAAAAAAGAAAAAAAATTGAACCCCCCCCCCCCCCCCAAAAAAAAATAAAAATTGGTGTACAGGTTGTTGCTTACTGTCAAAGCATGGGAGCAAAATGGGCTTTGTGTTTGCAAGGTGTGTCTGCTCGCTGAAGGTCCAGTAATGTTGCATGTGTGTGAACATGTGTGTGAACCAATCATTGAAACGCAGTCACTCAATTGGCCTATTTAGGGGGGGGGGGAGGCATTTTTTTAGAAAAACAGGAAGGGAGGTGGGCATGGGTAAGAAAGGATGTGAAATTGGGTGATTGAGTTTACATTGCAACTGTGTGATTGTGTTTTTGAAATATTTTTTAAAAAATGATTGCCCATGTTTAAAATTGTTTTTTTCTACATCCCCCCTCTTTTTAAAAATATTTTTTTATATTTTTAGTTTTGTACCTTGTGGGGGTTTTGGGTTTGTTTTTGTTTGGTAGGGATTGACTTCAGTAGGAAGCTTCAATTCAAGTCGTTTGCTTTTGAATTTTTGTGGCTTAAATTTGTACAACTTGTCTTTAAAAAGAAATGGCTTTGTTTGCTTACCTGTTTTTAGGTACGTTGAAACTGGAGTTTATCCATGAAGCATTAAAGTTAATAGGGTTTGGTTTCTAGTCAGATCTGTTCGGCATCATTAATGCAAAATGTTTGTGTCATATATATCAAACATTGCAGGAACTTTTCACAAAGATCTGTGTTGTCCTATGTGATTTAAAAAAAAATCAAATTTGAAAAACAAATGCTGAGATAAAAAATGTCTGGTTTTTATAGATAAGTGCTATTAACTTAATTACAGCTACCTCAATTTATTGATAAGATAGGTAGAATGGCTTTAATTCACTTCAATATGGATAAAATCAGAAATAACTTCCCTTTCTTTTTTCCATGACAGAAATCTTTCTAGGTGGGGTGGGTGGTGGCTTTGGTAGTCTCGTGGTTTTAGTGTTGAGCTTGCAATCTGATAGTTAAAGTTTGAGCCACCACCAAGGTGACTGTTCAAGGGGTTTTCCCCTCATCAGTTCCAACTCCAATCCCAAAAAGTTCTTTGGATGAGACTTTAAACAGAAGCTCCCGTGTGCAAACGCATGCAGAACATCTTGAGCACACATAAATGAAAACCTGATCTCCTGTAGAGGAGAAGGCCATTGTGATTGTGTGCCAGTAGGAATGGATGAACTGACAAAATTGCATGCAGACTGGTGTTTTGTTGAGGAAGGACGGTGGCAGGATGGTTAAGACGTTCGCCTGCCAATATGTAAACCACGAGTTTCTGGGTTCATACCCAGCTCGCCCTTTCTTCCCAGTTTGACGAAAAAATCGAACTGAATGTCAAAGTCATTCGGATGAGACTATAAACCGAGGTCCAGTGTGCGAACGCACGCAGAACATCTTGTGCACACGTTAAAATCCCGTTCTGCCTTTCGGAAGAGCAGGCCATCGTGTGCCGGTAGGAGCGGATGACAAAATTATATAAAAAATATCCCAGCATGCACACAGGTGTTGTGTTTAGACACCATCCCTGAGGGGAAAAAAAAAGAATGGGTAGGCGCTGCACTTGTGGCGACGCGCTCTCCCCGGGGAGGGCAGCCCGAATTTCACGCAGAGAAATCTGCTGTGACATAAAGTGGTATAAAAAACAACAACAACCCAAAGTAGGAATATGGTGGGTAAATGGTGGCATATATAAAATCTCACCATTGGTGAACCTTGGAGTTCTAGCTGAGGAACCCCCCCCCCCCCCTCCCTCTCTGCCCAAAGAAAAGCCCTTTCTTTTTGAATAAACTTTTTTTTTCCCATTTGTTCACATGCCTGCACAATACTTTACACATTTTTATCCTGACTTGATACTCACATATTTTGCCATACAGCAATGAACTGTTTATGATGGTGTTGTTATCTCAATACTCGTAGATTGTCAGAGAATTTTACAGGTGGAGAAGATTTTACCTTCAGTTTTTAGCTGTTTTGGTGTGTAGCAAACATTCCACTTCTGTTTTTGAAAGCTATGTAACTTTGTAGAGATTTTAAAAAGACAATGTTGCTGACTTCAGTGTCTATATTGGCGTTGTCATTAACGCTTTGGTAGTCTTCCTACTTCACCAAGTAGTTGTCTGGTAGTTTACATCCTTGTTGCCAACATCAATGTCTATATTGGCGTTGTCATTAACGCTTTGGTAGTCTTCCTATTCCAGTCTTCCTATTCCCTGATTTCAGTGTCTATATTGGCGTTGTCATTAACGCTTTGGTAGTCTTCCTATTCCCTGACTTCAGTGTCTATATTGGCGTTGTCATCAACGCTTTGGTAGTCTTCCTATTCCCTGACTTCAGTGTCTATATTGGCGTTGTCATGGTAGTCTTCCTATTCCCTGACTTCAGTGTCTATATTGGCGTTGTCATGGTAGTCTTCCTATTCCCTGACTTCAGTGTCTATATTGGCGTTGTCATGGTAGTCTTCCTATTCCCTGACTTCAGTGTCTATATTGGCATTGTCATTAACACTTTAGTAGTCTTCCTATTCCCTGACTTCAGTGTCTATATTGGCATTGTCATTAACGCTTTGGTAGTCTTCCTATTCCCTGACTTCAGTGTCTATATTGGCGTTGTCATGGTAGTCTTCCTATTCCCTGACTTCAGTGTCTATATTGGCATTGTCATTAACGCTTGGTAGTCTTCCTATTCCCTGACTTCAGTGTCTATATTGGCATTGTCATTACGCTTTGGTAGTCTTCCTATTCCCTGACTTCAGTGTCTATATTGGCATTGTCATTAACGCTTTGGTAGTCTTCCTATTCCCTGACTTCAGTGTCTATATTGGCATTGTCATTAACGCTTTGGTAGTCTTCCTATTCCCTGACTTCAGTGTCTATATTGGCATTGTCATTAACGCTTTGGTAGTCTTCCTATTCCCTGACTTCAGTGTCTATATTGGCGTTGTCATCAACGCTTTGGTAGTCTTCCTACTTCACCAAGTAGACGTCTGGTAGTTGACATCCTTGTCCATGCTCAGTGATCAAGCCATTTGCATGGATCTCATGCTTCTGGTGGCACTGGGTCGTTATACTTTGAATCTCTGTTCTCCTTTCAGTGATGATCAGTTTGCAGTATTTGCTATGGTTGTAATCTTTCTTCTAGAATGCTTGGTTTCCATGGTCAGGTGATTTGGTATCTAAAGTCCTCATAACTAGAGCAAATAAAAAAAAATCAACCCCCAAACCATTCAACCTTAAAATAACAACAAAACCAGTTCCCCCCCCCCCCCCCCCCCCCAAAAAAAAAAAGCCTAAACCCACAACACCACCACCATCAATAACAACAACATACACATACACACAGACACACTGACACAGACACACACACACACACACACACACACACAATCCAAACCAAAGAATAAACTGAAGGTAAAATCTTCTTGGAGGAAAACTTTGACTGCTGAAACTAAAGGTATAATATTGGAGGAAACCATCTTCATTCACTTGTGGTAAAACATTGTTCATTGCTTACCTGTTGTGCACGAATACATGCATAGGCGTGCGACACACATTTTTCAGTGTGTAAAACAGTGTTTTTAATAATCTGTGTCGGTGAATGTGAGTGCATGCAACTGTTGTTGCACATGTGGATAAATGTGTGAAGTGGTATGTACATAATGGTGACATGTGTGTGTTTTTAAATGATTACTTGGTGACATGTGTGTGTTTTTAAATGATCTCCTGCAGGCAGCAATATCACAGCTGAGATGCTTTACTTTGTGATCATTTTTCCAAATAAACATTTACATTTTACCACACACGCTGTGTTGTGTCATTGATTCATTCAACATGGAATTGGTAATTTAAACGTAAATAACAGATATAATGGTACATCTAAAAAGTGCCCTTTTAGTGACAAAATTGAAACTGAAATCCATTGTCTATTTGAATGTACAAAGTTTACAGACTTGAGAGAGAAACACCTTTCAAAATACTTTACAAATGTTCATACATTTGCATGAAAAAGATGACAAGACAAGCATGCATGCATACTCACATGCTCCTCACATGCTTATGTAAGGGTATAAACATGCAGTGGCACATCCACAAACACATCTACACATAAATATAGTATAGCACACCCCCACATACACGTGTCCACGCTTTTGCAAGTGCACGCGTGCATGCGCGTACACGCACACACACACATTAAAACAGGCAGGGGGGGGGGGGGGGGGGGGGGGGGGGGTAGCCTAGTGGGTTCAGTGTTGTGCTTGCAAGCCACCACAGGAAACGCCCCTTGAAGGGGATTTTTCCCCCTGGAGTTAACATCAGTAGTGACTCCACTCACCCAATAGTCCTTTGGATTAGACTCTACGCCAAGGCTCCATGATGCATGAAAAACATTTTGGGCATACTTTCAAAAAACCTATTATGTCTTTAGGAAGAGAGGTCATTACTTTGTGCCTGCAAGAACAGATGACAAGAATTGTATGTAAAAAATATTTTATAAAGCATGTACGCTGGTGTCATATTTATACATCATCTGTGAAAGTCAGTGATGGGGGTGGGATAGCTAAGTGGTCAGAGCGCTTGCTTTCCCTAAGTCAAGTTAAGCAGCGTCGAGCGTGTTTACCAGTTGGATGGGTGACCGTTTGCGCACCTTGGCTTCAGTACAGTCCCCCCCAGTTCACCCAGCTGTAACTGGGTAGGCCTACCTGCCCTCTTTAGGGTCAGGGAAGATAAAGCAGCGAGGGAGAGGAGACGGGCGCCGCCCTCAATATGCTGGCCCCTAGAGAAGCTGAGGTCTCTGATGCCTCGCTCCCCTACGACCACATAGGTTATGGGTCACCTTTACCTTGTCTTTTACCTATGAAAGTCAAAATGCAGCTACCTTAATGGTTGGCAAAAATGGTTTCAGATGCAAAAATCTCACCATTGATGAACCTCAGAACTCTTACCAGGGAAAAAAAACAAAACACACACACACACATTGAAAACACTCCCACACTGAAAACGCATCCACACACACATTAAAAATGGGATGGACCCTGGTGGTTAGAGTGTTGTACATTGTGCTCTTGATCTGATGGTCCAGGCTGGATCTAAACCCAGTTAAAAGAGACTATTCCCCTAGAGTTAACATCAGTGCTGACTCTTTTTTCCCCAAAAGTCCTTTGGGTGACACTGTAAACCAAGGCCCTGTGTGCAAATGCATGCAGAACACATTGGTACACATGATAAAACCTGATCCACTTTTCGGAAGACTAGGCCATGGTGCGTCGGTGAGAATGGATGACAACATTTGCAAGACTGCATGTACACTGGTTCTAGATGTAAAAACAGGCATGAGTGCTTGTTCTATTATCCTCTAAATAAAAAAATAGGTTAAACAACACACACACACACTGAAAACACAGGCACATGCATTGAAAACACATACATGTATTTTGAAAGGACACACAGATTGGAAACAGACAGTAAAATAAAAACCCAAACAACCCACACACATTGGAAACACGCATGCACACACACACACACACACACACACACACACGGGGGGGACGGGATAGAATATTGCGCTCGCAATTTGATGACCCGGGTTTGATTCCCGGTCGAGGAGATTTTTCTCCTGGAGTTAACATCAGTGTGGACTTCACTCTCCCCAAAGTCCTTCAGATGAGACTATAAACCGAGTGAATGAATGCACGCAAAACATCTTGCGCACATGTTAAATCCTGTTCCGCTTTTCATAAGAGTAGGTCATCGTGTGTCAGTGGGAACAGATGACGTATACAAAACTGCATACACACAGGACTGGATGTAAAAATTCAGGCAGGATAGGTTTTGGTCAGAGCATTGCCCTCAAGACTGACAGCATGGGTCAAGCCACATCAGAGATGCCCAGCTTAGGAGATTCTACCCTGGAGGCAACACCAGCACTGACTCCGTTCCCCAAAAGGTCCTTCGAAAGAGACTATATACCCAGACCTATGAGCAAATGCATGCAAAACATCTCGCACACGCATTAAAAACCTATGCTGCCTTTAAGAAGATCAGGCCATTTTCTGCCAGTAGGACTAAGGGATGGGATAGCTCAGTGGTCAGAGCGCTTGCTTTTCCCCAGCCAATGTTAAGCAGTGTTGAGCGTGGTTACCAATTGGATGGGAGACCGTTTGCGCCCTTGGCTTCAGTACAGTCCCCCCATCTGTCAATGGGTACCTGCCCTCTTTAGGGTCAGGGAAGGTAAAGCAGAGAGGGAGAGAAGATGGGCGCCACCCTCAACATGCCGGCCCCTCGAGAAGCTGAGGTCTCTGATGCCTCGCTCCTCTAAGACCACACAGGTTATGGGACACCTTTACCTTTTCACCTAGGACTAGCTTACAAATGTGTAAAAACCCATGCACACAGGTGTTGTTTTTAGACACAATCTCTGAAGTTGGAATGTTGTCATCATAATGGTGGGTAAAAACAGACACATATGCAAAATCTCACCATTGGTGAACCTTGGAGTTCTAGTCAAGGAATTGGGGGGGGGGGGGGGGGATCTTCATGTTCATCTTTCTTTATAAAGACAACAAAAACAATGAATTCACTTTCTCAATCCACAAACATTGCCAAAAAACACAATTCTGTGCGACAATCAAAATCTCAAATTTTACTTTCAACAGTTCATATAAACCATGACAATTTCAACAGTTCATTCAAACCATGACAATTTCAACAGTTCATTCAAACCATGACAATTTCAACAGTTCATTCAAACCATGACAATTTAACTGTTCATTCAAAACCATGACATTTCAACAGTTCATTCAACCATGACAATTTCAACAGTTCATTCAAACCATGACATTCCAACAGTTATTCAACCATGACATGTCAACAGTTCATTCAAACCATGACAATTCCAACATTCATTCAAACCATGACAATTTCAACTTTTCATACAAACGATGACAATTTCAACAGTTCATTCAACCATGACAATTCGACAGTTCATTCAAACCATGACAATTCAATCTTTCCTTTTAAAAACCATATAACCCCACTATTGCCTCAGGATTTGATGGACACTATAGGCGAGTGGATAAGACCATTTGACTTCAGTCCCATGGGTCCATGAAGTCGTGGTTCTAATCTTGGTGTCGTCATCTGGAGAATTATGGGTGGGGATTTTTACGATCTCCCAGGCCAACCTCAAGGGCAGACCTGCCAGTGTCTCAATTCCCTTTGTGTACATACACATTCAGAAGATCAAATATCATGTTAAAGATCCCATAATTCATCATTTCATGTCAAGTGTTCAGTGGGTTATGGAAACACAAAACATACCCAGCATGCAACCTGTACTAATGAAATGAGCTGCTCTGTAGTTGGAATGTGTGGGCTGAGGCCAGCAGGCAGACCTCCTGCAAAGTCACAAGCACAGGAGAAGACCAGGCCCCAGGCACTCCACCCAGTCATGGAACAGACAGAGTGAGAAAGTCTCAGGATACACAAATAGTATACTGTTGTATTTCCAAAATTCCAATTCATCTTGCATCAACACAGACTCTCACTCTTCTTTACCACACACACACACACACACACATGTTCAAGAGGATTTTTCCTCTGGAGTTAACATCAGTGCTGACTGGATGAGACTATAAACTGAGGTCCTGTGTGCAAATACATGCAAAACATCTTGCACACATGTTAAAACCTGTTCTGCCTTTTGGAAGAGTAGGCCATTGTGTGCCAGTGAGAATGGATGACAAAATTTACAAAATGCATACACATGGGGACTGGATGTAAAAAAAAGCACACAAGTGTTTAGTCCACTATCCTCTAAATATAAAAGAATAAATACAAAAATACAAATACACGCAATCAAACATACTGATACAGATAACTTTGTACATGAAAAGTCTGCCATGTGCTGAATGGTGAAAGAAAAAAAAAAGTGGAAACAATCTGGAGATGTACTTAGAATGACTGCTCTACTTTTTGTTTTCAGGTGCAGTGATGTGGACTGTCAGTTCAGTAAAGGTGGGATACATGGGATCATGGCACAACAAGACAGCGATGATAGCTCTTTTTTTAACTTTTAATTTTCAAGGACAATGGAATAAGCACTCATGTGCTCTTTTACACCCAGCCCTTTTACACCCTGTGTGTATGCAGTTTTGTAAAATTTTGTCATCCGCTCTAAGATCTGTAGAATATTTTCTTTGTTGAACACTCTGACAGCAACTAATGCTGTCTGTCATATGAGTGGAAATGCGCTGCGCTGCCGTTAAGCACCTGACAAGTTAGGCCCAGCGCATACAACTTTTGCATAAGAGAGAACTATCCTTTAAGTCTTTCTAGAGAAATGGCAGGAGAATGGACCAAGAAGGCAAAAAAAAAAAAAAAAAAAAAGCAGACAAAGAAGTAGGTGACAGGAAGAAAAGGAACAAGGCAGAAACCAAAAAGAGGGATAGAAAAGAGGGAATTCCTAGCACAGAATTTCCAGAAGGTGGGGATGTTATTTATACTGACAGGTCCCCACCCCCACACCCAGCACCCTCACAGGGGATTTAGAATATAAGTCAAGGCCCTCAACATAATATAGGCCAAACGGATTCTACAAAAAACACAAAGATGCACTCTGTTCGATGCTGGAGAATGAGATATATATCTAAGACCCTTGCTGCTCTGCACTGGTGGCTTTATGTGACCAGAGGACTGAAGACACAGCTCCGTACAACAGGTAGCGGACCTTACAGAGAGGGAGGAACAGTGCAGGAATTCTGAATGTACACAACATCTCTGTTGAAAATGTCCCTGCACTGAAACTTGATCTCTCCAGGAGAAAGATCACGGAAGCAGAAGAGATCATGCAAAGTCGAACTATTCATTAAATTAATTAATTAATTAATTTTTATTTTATTAAAAATTTTGTTGTTGTTGTTGTTGCAAAGTCGAACTATGTCTCTGGACTAACAAGCAGGATATGAATTTATGGTCAAAGTTTCTTATGAACAAGGATGACACCATCTGAAGAAGGTGACATGCTTGTCACACTTCCTTCTTCAAACTGCTGAAAACACTTCAAGATGTTAAAGATAATCAACGAAAAGTGACCATGTCGGACTGTGCAGAACATGATATTTTGACTAATCGTTTTGTAGCGCTTGACATAAGCTATGTAGGAACAGGATTTTGATGTTATGCTCAGCATAGGACAAACGTATCTTCAAAGAACCAAAACATTCCATAATTTATTGGTCCATAGAAAGACCTGCTAATACAGTATTGTAGAAAGCGTTACTCTGATCAGTTAAAGGAGGAAACTGAGATGGCACGGCCATGCAACAGGATGTAACGGTCCCACTGAAGCATCAGCAGAAGAGTCAATGGAAGAAAATGTAGGGAGGGCTTGGAGGTGGGAAATGTACAGTACAGTACAGTACAGTACAGTACAGTACAGTACAGTACAGTACAGCAGCAACACTGCAGAACAGACAGGGAAACTATATGCACAGACCCTAACTTTGGCACACAACACAGGAATCTGGAGACTAAAGCTTCAGACCAGTGCCCCCAGGAGTCTGGAGAAAAGCAGAAGAGAATGACTTGACAAAGCCACGACACTGATCAAACAATAGGAGCAGCATGGTTCCCCTCAGATCCTGCTAGTCCTGTCTGTCTTTTTAAACATTTTTATAAATTTTTTTTTTTTTTTTGTGGGTCCTGTCTGTCACTGCACAACTTGGCCACCTTCATGACATCTCTGGCGTTGGCATACTCTATGGAACACGCCCTCCCTCTATCCCTCTCCTGCTGCTTCAGTGCCAATGCTCCATAAAACACACCCTCCCTCTTCTGCTGCTTCAGTGCCAATGCTCCATAAAACACACCCTCCCTCTTCTGCTGCTTCAGTGCCAATGCTCCATAAAACACACCCTCCCTCTTCTGCTGCTTCAGTGCCAATGCTCCATAAAACACACCCTCCCTATTCTGCTGCTTCAGTGCCATTGCTCCATAGAACACACCCTCCCTCTTTGCTGTGTCAGTGCCAATGCTCCATGGTACACGCCCTCCCTCCCTCTTCTGCTGCGTCAGTGCCAAT
>CM060335.1:14034542-14054542 GCA_030674155.1 Stramonita haemastoma | reverse complement strand
GGAAGACATTTCAAGACTAATCCTTTTCACCAGTTTCAGCTTGTACTATTTATGTATTATCCTGCAACAATTCTGCCCATACATGTATACTTCGTGTGAACTTTGTCTTTAAGTTTGAAGCAAATCATGCAGAATGACTCAGTTATCTTTATTTTTCAATAGAGTTAGAATTAGATCAGCACAAATCCCAACCAAATGATCAAGTTGCAACATGGCTTTTGAACAGGATGTATCTGTTCTTTTTAAATAATATTACCCCAGTACATACAAGTGTGATGTATTGAAATACAGAGAGAACTGCTTCCCACACGGCCACAGTCAGTGGCAATCTTTTTAAATCTGTTTTACTGCTCTGAAAATTTCCACAGCAACAGCTCTTATCCTCATGACAATAATGTATTCTATTCATGAATTCAAACCAATAAAACCCACAATCATACTCAGCATGCAACAAGTTGTACAACATCCATGTAGCCCATTCACGGGCTAATTTGTTAGTAATAAATTTATATACACACGTTCTTCTGTATATTTCTCTGTCTGTTTGTCAACCACAAGCCAAAACCAAGATGAATGAGTATACAACCATGAAAGCACGTGTGGTTTTTGCTAGGTCAAAATTTCTTGTGTCAGTGTCACTCTTACTCTATCTTTAAATTTTTAGCTAACAAGTACTGAAGTAGGCTAAATCTACCTTACCTCTTATGAATTATGTCCCACTTTTTAAAACCCAGATTTGATCAACATCTAAGCATATTTCTTTGACATGTTAAGCAATAAGGTGACTTAGAATTTATGGCATATGTGTCGCACACACATTGAGGTCCCTGGTGCAGCGCAGCCTTTATGGCAGCTATTGACTTCTTCTGCTTCTTCCTTTGCCACATGACGCCTCCAACAGCCACAATCAGTTACTGCAAATTTATAGCTCTGCTCTGTTGACCATCAGTATTTTACCCTCACAGATGTGTGAGGCCTCGTCCCATCTGTGTTACTGTTAGTGTTAGTCTTGTGTATGAAACAACAGTGACTACAATTGAAAAAACAAACAACCCCCTCCCCCCCCAACCTTATTGTGACTACAACTCAAAAAGCAAAAAACCCCAACCCCACCAACTTTTTTTTTTTTTCACAATGGTCATCCATGATCCCCCCCCCCCCCCCCCCCTTTTTTTGTGCTGTAGTGGTGGTTGTTGTATTGTTGTTGGTGACGGTGATGGCTGGTTCAGTGGTTGGTAAGTTGGTTGTTTCAGTGTTTGTTTGTATGGGCTCAACTAACGGGTGCTTCGCGAAGAAACACCAGGCCATATCCTTCCGTCTGCACTCCGCATGAGTGAAACTCAGCCCCCCCCCCCCCCCCCCCCGAAAAAAAACAAAACAGACAACAACAAAAAAACCCAACAAAAAATGAAAATAGAGAATTTAATTTTTATTCACGATCAGTTCACGGAGTAAAAGGGACGAGTATTGCTCAAGTGAGAATCGGTCAGGATTGCCAAAGGGGATTCACGGAAGACTGTCTCGGACGTTGAAGTAGCACAGTGAACGTAGTCTCTCACACTTAAATAAAGAATGATAACTAGAAGGAGAAGAAAAAGAACAACGAAGACAAATTTCTTACTTGATTCGCGTTTGTCCGCCATGCTTCAAAGGGAAAGAATACTTGCTGGTCAACCACAGGCTTACTAAATACCCAAATCTATCCAAACAGAAAAAAAACTAACGTGCGTTTAGGCCTAGTGCGTGCAATTAAAAATAATAATCTTTTACTTCGAGGAGATTATGGAATCAGCACTCATGTGCTTTTTTACATTGTGCGCCGATGGGACCAGGTGACAAGGTTTACAAAACTGCAAACACACAGGGACTGGATGTTAAAAAGCACATGTGCTTATTCCATTATCTTTGATATAAAAGAAGAAATAAATACATGAATAAATGGCCTGGGTTCCAGCCTCCATTAAGGTATGGGTTCAAGAGAATTTTTCCAGTCCAGTAAGTCATGCACTGTGGGTGTTTTTTTTCTTTTATAGTTTTTCTTTGCAGCATGACAGAGACATATTGGAACAAATCAAGAGTATGTTTGAACCCAAACTTACCCCCAGCCACTTGCCCTTGTTGCAAGTCTTTCAATCAGATGAGACAGTACACTGAGCTACAATGTGCAACATGCTTTTTAGCGCATGCAAAAGAACCCACAGCAACAATAGTTGTCCCTGGTAAAACTCTGAAGAAAGAAAAAATCTCATAAGGAAACATAGACAAAAAAAAAAAAAAGGGTTGACACTGCTCATGTGGTGATGCATTCTCCTGCATAGAGAGAAATCTGCTGACTGAAAGTGATGAGACAATACACTTTGTTGTTGTTATGATTTTGCTTATGTCGCACTCAAAATTCTGATGTCAGGACCATGATTTTTATACAATACTATATTAGAGAGCAAGAGCGGTATGAGACCTGACATAGTAGTCAACTCCCATTCAAAAAAGCAGCTGATCATGATAGAGCTGACTGTTCCATATGAGAACAGGATGGAGGCATCTCACACCTACAAGACTGAAAAGTATGCAGATCTGGCCAACAGCCTGAGGAAAGAAGGCTATCAGGTTACAACCCTTCTGCATGCAGAAGTCGGAGTCAGGGGGGTTGTTGGAGAATCTGTATACAACCTCATGAAACAGCTCTCCATTGCAGGGAAGGAAAAAACCAGAGCCCTGAAAGCCATGACAGAAGCAGCTGAGAGATGTGCAAGTTGGATCTGGTCAAGGAGGAACAAAAGCGAACTGCATAATGCTTAGATGACCCTATAATATTAAGAGGCCCCTCAGCTCAGTTGGTAGAGTGCTCGCCCAATTAACTGAAGGTTAAGCAGCGCCAAGCTCATCCAGGACTTGGAAGGGTGGCCATAAGTGGCTAATCCCCCCTCCCCCAAAAAGTGTGCATATCCAGAGATCATGGATTTGAATCCGAGTCTGAACTCATCACATACATGAAGGGCAGCAGAGAGACATCCAGAGTCGTCAACTGGATGTGGGCCGGCCTCCCTAGAGTGTAAGGAAGATAAAAGGCCCGAAGCACTTGTTTGAAGGGGGTTTCTCCTCTAAGGACTCTCTGCTGCCATGCTCTACGCGAGTTTCTTATCAATAGCAACAGTGTTTTGAAGAAGAGTGTCAGTGGATGTTAATGATGGAGAATACTTTTATTAATACTGACAAAGCTGCTTTGGGAGGAAACCGTTGCTGTATTTTGATGTTGTTTTTGTTCCTCTGCTAGAGCTGCAAGTTTCACAGATGCTGAGATATTGTGTATGCAGCTGTTGGTCCATCATTCAGACTTTGGGGATGATGTTTAAGAGTGCATGTATTAAAAAAAAAAAAGTCATCAGTTCCTATCAGCACAAAATGGTCTACTCTTCCAAAAGGTGGAACTGGTTTTTAACATGTGCGCAAGATGTTCTGTTCTCTCAGTTTACAGTGTCATCTGAAGGACTTTCAGTGGAGTGGAGTTGGTATTGACGTTAACTCCTGGGGATAAATCCCCTCAAACTGGCATCTCGATGCTTGCTTAAACCTGGGTTGTCATATCACAAGCTCAAACACACTCACCAGTAAACTATCCTACTCCCCTCCCTTTCTCCCCACTGGATTTTAATCATTTGAGTGTACATGGTGAAAGCCACAAGAATTTTCTGGATTTATTTTTTTCATTAAAAAAATAAATCATTAGTATTTACATTATTGTGCAAGTCAGGTAACTTTTAGCTTAACTTGATTTTCATGAGAGTACGGTACTAAGTAGTAGTAGCAGCAGATATAAAAGCTGTAGAAGTGAGTAGTAGAAGAAGAAGTAAAAGTAGTAGGCATAGTAGTGTAGTTTGAAGAGTTGTAGCAGACTTAGTATTTATTCATTTTTATTTATTCAATCTTTTATTTCCAGGATGGTAGAAGTAAGATTGCAGTCAGTCAGCAGCAGTACAGAGGCACACACACATTACAGAGGACAACATATAATAATATAATAATATAAATATAAGATAATAATAATAATAATATGGATAGAATAAGAAGAGAATAAGAATGAAGAAGAAGATGGAGAGAAGAAGAGAATGTGAAGAAGAGAAGATGAGGAATGAAGAAGAAGAAGAATGGAAGAAGAAGAGAATGGAAGAATGAAGAAGAAGAGAGAAGAAGAAGAAGAATGCGAAGAAAGAATGCAGAAGAAGAATGCGAAGAAGAATGCAAAGAAGAATGAGAAAGAAGAAGAGAGTATGATGAGAAGATGTGATGATGATGAGACGATATTAATAAAAACAGCAACTACCTCTACTACTATTGCTATTCCAATGACTTCTGCCATCCCTTCTATTATGATGCTTGCCACTGCATCTTCTATTGTTAATGAGCTTTTCTTCTCTTTTTTGGGGAGGGGGGGGGGGGGGTGAGCACGGAAGTATTTAAACATTTTGAAAGCTCACAAATAACTGAATGTACACATACATGCATGCAATCACATGGATGAATGAACCACACAGGCCATGACAGAATGAGACAGCACACACACACACACACAACACACACACCACGATGTGTACACACCGCACACACACACATTGTACACACACACACACATGTGTACACACACACACACACACACACACACACACACACACACACACACACACACACAGGTTATGACACAAATGTGCTTTGCAAAGGACTTTTACTGTCCAAAAATTAACTTAAAAGTTCTACATTTGATTGATATAGGGAACACAAATCTACTGTGATATGACAGAACTGTGATCGTACAATCCAAACAGGCAAAGTTCTATATTGACTAACATCTTTAAAACACAGTATTTTTGAAAACCATTTTATTCATTATTCAAAACACAATATTAGTAAACATCATGATCTATTCATAATCATTATATAACTCTTCAAGTGCAACCCTACAACTGGTAAGTCATAAATCACACATTAGTCAAGTGCATAATTAGACTGACAATCACATGGCCATCACAGTGAATTCTCTAGTTCATCACATAATTGTATACATTTATATATATATGTCATAAACTATTTGATATTGTTCATTGTATAGGTTCAGGAGCATTTTGAACATTATTTGTAAACATCATTAATATATGAGAGAGAGAGAGAGAGAGAGAGAGAAGAGAGAGAGAGAGAGAGAGGAGGAGAGAGAGAGAGAGAGAGAGAGAGAGAGAGAGAGAGAGAGGAGAGAGAGAGAGAGAGAGAGAGAGAGAGAGAGAGAGAGAGAGAGAGAGAGAGAGAGAGAGAGAGCGAGAGAGACACAGAGAAAGGAATCAAATCAATCAAATCAAAATTTTATTTCCAGATGGTACACTGAGTAAGCAATAGATGTACTTTTTTTCATTAAGCCATCTATCTAGCAAAAACAAAAACAAACCAAAACAAACCCAAACCAAAAAAAAAAAAAAAGCACTTAAACAAAAAACAAACTAACAGAAATAAAGCAGCAAGCAAACAAGCAAAGTACAACCAAGAAACCCCACCCAAAAAATATTTAGCTACATTGTTACAAATCATAAACAACAAAATAAATCAAAAGGAACTAAAGGAGATACAATAATGATAATAATAATAATAATAACAATAGTGATAATAATAACGAGAGAGAGAGAGAGAGAGAGACAAGGCAAGGCAAGGCAAAATATTTTATTCGAGGATAATAGATAGAAGAGAGAGAGAGCAGAGAGAGAGAGAAGAGAAGAAGACGAGAGGATGATATGAGTGGAGGAGTGGAGGATGAGGAGAGAGAGAGGAGAGGCAAGAGAGGCATCTTTACTCTTTCTTTCGAGAGAGGACAGACAGACAGACAGACAGGCAAGGAAAAAGGAGGGTCAATATCTTCCCATGTGAGGCACATTTGGGGGACGGGGTAGCCTGTGGTCAGAACATTGCGCTCACATTTGACCACCTGGGTTTGATTCCCGTTTGAAGGGATTTTCCCCCTGGAGTCAACATCAGTGCTGACTCCACTCTCCCCAAAAGTCTTTCCGATGAGACTATAAACTGAGGCCCAGTGTGCGAATGCACGCAGAATGTTTTGCGCACATGTTAAGTCCTGTTCCACTTTTTGGAAGAGTAAGCCATTTTGTGCCGGTGGGAACAGATGACAAGATTTACAAAACTGCATACAAGATTTACAAAACTGCATACACATGGGAACTGGATGTAAAAAAAAAAAAGCACACGAGTGCTTATTCCATTATCTTTGATATAAAGAATAAATAAGTAAATAAATAAATAAATCTAGTAGTGGATCTCTAACAAATGACAAGGTCATGTGGCTTTTCCACACCCAGCATCTACACTCTGCGTTGTCAACACCTTTGACCCTGACCAGGACATGGGGCAAGGACCTGCAGAATGGTGAGGTGGCAACTGGCAAGAGACTGACTTGAAAGATGCCTGCAGAAGAGACATGAAGGCCTTTAACATGGACATCCAAGGACAGGAGGAACACCCTGCCTAAGCTGAACTGCTCCTGCATGAGACAGAAACTGAAAGACAGTTTGGACAGAGAAGTAAAAGACGAACGCTTCCGTAAAGGGATGAAGCTTGACTGTGTGGTCCCAAGTCTTCCCACTGAGCCCACAGCACACACATTCACTCTGGGTAGGAGCTGGCTCGAGTCAGAAAAATCCCTATGACTCTTATGGGATTTGAACCAGCAAACTTCCAGTCCAAAATCCAAGGCGCTCAACTGTAAGGTCCCAAGTCTTTCCACTGAGCCCACAGCACACTCACTCTGGGTAGGAGCCTGCTTGAGTCAAAAAAATCCCTACGACTCTTAAGGGATTCGAACCTGCAAACTTCCAGTCCGAAATCCAAGGCACTAACCACTGCACCACGCTGTACCCGCAGACACAGACGTCAAGATCAGTCACTGTGGCAGAGATGGCCATTCCCACAACAGCCTGCGCAGCAACAACAGGTATGGGCCTACCTCAGGGACACCTGAGGGCCAGTTACCTTTATGGTCCACGTCCAAGGCCACTCATGACAGATGAAGGTTAACTCAGCATTTACCGGAGTGTAAGAGTAGTAGACTCCACAAGTATCCATCGTCCTGTATGCTAGCGAGGAATGGAGAGTGACAGTGGGTCTAGAGAGATGTGACTGTTGTGTCATACACCACTCAACAAATCAGCCGATGCTTCAACAGTGGATGTCAAACTTACATGCACCAATAAACAAAGGTGATGAACTTTTTCTGGATGAACTGCTTTACTTTTTAGTTTTGGAGTCTACACAGGTTAAAACTGCTGTCTTTGAGAGGGAAAAGTATTTTTTACTGTTCAGTGGCTGATATCCTTCTATACTCTCTTTCGTTCATGCAAAAGATAAAAAAAATTCAAGCAGGCATTTGTTTATAGTGCTTAACCCCTTAAGTATGATATGCCATCAGCTGATATCCTACATGAAATACTTTTCCAGTGCCATAAAGCAGTTCACTAATGTCCTCCAGTTATTCCACTTTTAAATGCCTCCTTAAGTCTTTATAATAAAAACAACTGACCCTTTTCATCCCACATAAAACTGAGCATATCTCATTCTCCAGCCCAAGTAAATTTTGAGTGGAGACTACTGAGGGAAGGTAAAGTCAGAAAAATATTCATTAAAATTTTTCTCTCTCAATGATTGGCATCTAACACAAAGTTGACAGGTGGCATAGGAAGAACGTAGATTAATCTCCCTTCATATCAACGAAAGTTGGTGAGACGAACCAAAGCTATTCACCAAAACGTAAAGTAATGATCAAGACATGAGTCTCTCGTTCTGCAGGCTCTGTGAAACAATGAGTAAATCCTGAGGGATTCGTTTCATAGGAAAAAATGAATTAAACGAAACAACCCAAATTCAGAATCCTCATTCACTTTCCTTCTCTAAAAAAAGATTCTTTGCTACATCGCGTATAGTTCCTGCACTAGAATTTTTGTTGTTGTTAATTCTTATGGTCCTCAGTTCCTCAGCATTCCCTGGCACTGGGAAAACAGTTCTTTATATTTTTCTCTGGCACTGAAAGCCTGACCGAGAGATTACAAAGAGGTATGCTGTAAACAGAATCTTTTTCAGTGAGTTCATTAACATTTTCCTGATCACTCAGAGAAAATCAGTCCACACCAAACAGATTGCTTGAAAAAGCTCACCTGGGAAATGATTTGACACAAAGAGCATATCTGATATTGATTATGCAGGCAAAGGGTATGTTTTCAGCAGTAATTATTTGTCAAGTTCGTGGTTTATGAGAAGGTTGCAAGCCAAAACAACCTTTTGCATAATATGGCATAAAATAATAGGATTTGGTTTTTACATATCATGACAATGTGTTGGCACATTACCTGCGCTTATTGCATTTCTATTGTAATGACAAAATATCTCTCTACATTATGTATAAATACTGTCAGTTAAATACTGCTGGACATTTTTCTCTTTCCCCATATTTTCAAAGACTGATACAGGTTGTACAAAACATACAATTACTTTGAATAAATTATGTTAATGTTACCAGTAAGCTGACTGAAATACAACCCCCCACCTCAACTGTAAACAAAAAAAATTTCCAAGTTAATTGATTAGTGTAACATATTAGCAGGTACATATCACACTGTGCTAACATAACCTATCATCATGTACAATGAGCACACATAACATATCATTGGATACAACTGTGTTAACATTACCAGCTATTACTAACAGAAAATTGTTATTCGCTACTCAAAAATGTAGTTTTTAAAATCCTGTTACAAAAATTTTTTTTTTTTACTATTCCCATGCAGCTGTCAAAAAACAGGCATATGACAATATTTTTTTGATGCATGTCTCTATCATACTTTAAAAAAAAAAAAAGAAGAAAGAAATCTCACAATGACTGATGTTGAAAAAAACAACAACCCCTGCATGCACACACATGTTATGTTTAGACACCATCCCCGAAGTCGGAATGTGGCTACCTACATAATTTGGGGGGGGGGGGGGGGGGGAGGAGAGAGAGAGTAGTCTTGTTCACAAAAATCTCACCATTGGTGAACCTCGAGCTCTAGCTGAGGAAAAAAAAAAAAGCAAAACCGCAACTTTTCATACTAACAGGTCAGAGCAAGCAGGTCACATTTTCCAGATTCAGAAAAGCTTATACACTTACACACACACACACACCAATCCAATAATACTTTTCAAACACGTTATCCCTTTAAAAACAATGAACATAGTCGATGCAATAACATAATCTCCACAATCACCTATCATTTTGTCCAAACTGAAATCAACCCATAATCAATAAAATGTATGCTTTCAATACAAACTGAAAACAAGCAATTTTCTCCTTTGGCACATGATAACATTGATACTGAAAACTAAAATGGTAATCATAACAAAAATGATAATAACATTAATGACAATAATCATAAAAAAGCGCTTACGAGGTAAAAAAAAGAAAAGAAAAAAGAGGGACTAATGAATATCTTGAGCACCTTTTAATTTTTTTAAAATTTCTTTTCCTTCTCTTGTTGAATATACAGAGATTTCAAATGATGGAATCTTTAACACAGAGTAAAGAAATGCCAAGCTCACCACACCATGAATAATAAACTGTGGGTCATATCATAGGAATGATTCATTGCTTTGTATTGCAGCGTTTTATATATCATATCATATTATATCTTATCAGATTATATATCATAGATTATGTTATGATCATTATCATAGGATACTGTATTTTACCATAGTACATTTTATAGTATAGTATATTATAGTATATTATAGTATAGTAATAGAATAGTATAGAATAGTATAGTATAGTACTATAGTATAGTATAGTATAGTATGGTATAGTATAGTATGGTATAGTATAGTATAGTATAGTATAGTATAGTATAGTATAGTATAGTATAGTATAGTATAGTATAGTATAGTATAGAATAGTCTAGTCTAGTCTAGCTTAGCATAGCACAGCATAGCATAGCATAGCATCATAAAGTACTGTACAGATATTATCGACCATTTAGAATAATATACAACAATCTGGTTGCTAACCCCAACAACAGCACATTGCTACACTTTTTTTTCTCTTCTTTCTCTTATCTCCATATTTATCTGTTTTCTCATAACAGTATCTCTCACTTATAACATTTCCCAAGGGCAATTCTTCTACTGTCACGGGTTTCTTTAACACGTGCTAACTGCTTGTTGCACATGCAACTTTTGTTCAATGATCTCACCTGAAAGACAAGCACCCAACCCCCTACACCAGGTCCAATGGATTGGGAGGGAGGGGGGGGAGGTAGGGGAGAAGGATGTGACTGAGGGCGAGGTTCTATCCCTGTACTGTTGACGTCCATGACAATGGCTCTAACCGCATAACCACCAAACCACACACACACAGTCTGGTATTACTTTATGTGGAAGGACGTAAAATTGAAGACTACACACACAGAGTGTGCACAAATTCAGCAGAACTCAGTCAAAGGTCCAGGCCTCAAGTGTTAAAATTAGCACACCCCTTCCTTTTACCAAGCCTAAGTGTGGTCAGTTCCTGCTATAATTAGCACCAGCTGGCCCCAACTGGGCTGGGATGGGATGGAATGGATGGCAGCTGAGAGGAGCTGAAAGTGGGGGAAACTGACTGACCGACAGCTGTGATCCTTCTGACATTAGACTTTTTTTTTCTTCTTGTTTTGCACCCAACAGGGGCACAATGAGGAGTTGGGGGAAAAGGAGAGGGGGGGGGGGGGGGGGATGGGGAAGAAGGGGTAGAGAAGACAGGACAAACCAAAGCTTTTAGCGTTTTGTCAATAATCAAAGGTAAGATAATTCAACACTTAAAAATAAAAAAAATTAAAAAAAGAAGAAGAAGAAAAAAACGAGAATCCAACACTGAAAAAGAGAGGAAAACAAGCACAGGCCATCACTTAACAATGTTATCATTAATTGAACATAAATGACCAATGAGTTAAAAAAAAGAAAAAAAAAGAAAAAAAAAGGAAGGTGAACCAACATGTTTCTTTTTTGATTTCATTAGAGTATGGATCAAGAAAGAAAATCATCTCACCAATTGTTTAAAAAAAAAAAAAAGAAAAAAAAAAAGGAAGGTGAACCAACTTGTTTCTTTTTGATTTCATTAAGTATGGATCAAGAAAATAAATCATCCGACCAATGATTTAAAAAAAAAAAAAGAAAAAAAAAAAGGTGAACCAACTTGTTTGTTTTGATTTCATTAGAGTATGGATCAAGAAAGAAAATCATCTGACCAATTGTTTAAAATAAAAAGAAAAAAAAAAGGAAGGTGAACCAACTTGTTTCTGTTCTGATAATTCATTAAGTATGGATCAAGAAAGTAAATCATCTGACCAATGATTTAAAAAAACCAAAACAAAACAAAGATGACCCAACTTATTTCTGTTTTGATTTCATTAAGTATGGATCAAGAAAATAAATCATCCGACCAATGATTTAAAAAAAAAAAGAAAAAAAAGAAAGGTGAACCAACATGTTTCTGTTCTGATTTCATCAGAGTATGGATCAAGAAAGAAAATCATCTGACCAATGTTTAAAAAAAAAAAAAAAAAAAAAGGTGAACCAACATGTTTCTTTTCTGATTTCATTAAAGTATGGATCAAGAAAGAAAATCATCTCACCAATATTTAAAAAAAAAAGAAAAAAAGAAAAGAAAGATGAACCAACTTGTTTCTGTTTTGATTTCATTAGAGTATGGATCAAGAAAAGTAAATCATCTGACCAATGATTAAAAAAAACAAAAACAAAACAAAGATGAACCAACATGTTTCTGTTCTGATTTCATTAAAGTATGGATCAAGAAAGAAAATCATCTCACCAATTGTTTAAAAAAAAAAAGAAAAGAAAAAAAAAAAGAAAGGTGAACCAACTTGTTTCTGTTCTGATTTCATTAAGTATCAATCAAGAAAGTAAATCCTCGACAGCCCGAGAGAAAGTGGTTCCAGTCTGACACAGTACCCCGTGACTTACCCCATCCACTATTCCAGACCACTCGCAGGATAAAAAAAGAACAATCACCGGGCAGCAAAACTATGTCATGACTGACTTCTTTCACGCCAAAGAGAGCGGTGGTCATACCACACTCTTCCCCATCCTCGTGTGATCAGTAAAAATACACCAAAATGGTCACACAAACATACAAACAATCACCTTCCTTTGAGGCAAAAACTTTGTCGCAAGATCACTGGCATCAGGAAAAAAGCCGGTAAAAGACTATAAAAATCTAGTTATCTGCAAAGAGGGAACAACTAAAATTATATATATATATATATATATATATATATATAAAAGATAGAATATCACAACTGCTGTCAATTTTGGAAGTAAGGGGGGAGGGGGTAATTGTGTGGATGGAGCAAGACAGCAGTACTTTAACTCACAATCTGACTCAAGACAACTCATCCAGTCAGCACACAAACTGCTGGAATGTTCTTCATAGACAGCAACTTTTACATTCAAACTCACGAAATAAACAGACGGCAAGAATCATAACAGAAATCATCCTGGTAGCAGAAAGCTGCTTTTGAGCTGGGCAGAAAGAAACACACTGAGCTGGGAACAAAATGAAATAAATATGGTACCATGGAAAAAAACAACCTCCTCCTTCCCGAAAAACAAGAAAAAAACATGGTACCATAATGCTACTGGAATGAAGAATGTCCTATTTCTGTGACAACAGTTCAATCACAGGGTAAACACCTGTCATGGCATGCCCTACTGAACTTCAACTGACCTTGTCAATCATCAACTGACCTTGCTGATCATCAACTGACCCTGTTGATCATCAACTGACCTTATAAATCATCAACTGACCTTGTTGATCATCAGCTGACCTTGTCAATCATTAACTGACCTTGTTGATCCTTAACTGAGCTTGTCAATCATTAACTGACCTTGTTGATCATCAGCTGACCTTGTCAATCATTAACTGACCTTGTCAATCATTAACTGAGCTTGTCAATCATCAACTAACCTTGTCAATCATCAACTGACCTTGTTGATCATCAACTGACCTTGTTGATCCTTAAATGACTTTGTTGATCCTTAACTGACCTAGTCCAGCATGAAAAAAAAGAAAAAAAGATTACAGATGTTTAGTTCAAAAATGGATGTTTATCATGACCTTCAGTAAGAACCCTCTGATATCAATACCCGGTTTCATATAAAAATCAAGGATAACATCATTCAATCCAATACAGTATGAACTTGAAAAATACCAGATTTCTTGTATAAAGTATACAGGTAATGACATATGTAATAAACATTCCATAATGCTTGCTCAAGATAGGCTCCTTCTTCTGCAAGAAGAGTACAGTAAAGGGCAGTAAACTGCCAAGGGGAGATCATCCTTGTATACACAGAACTCTGCTTGAAAAGAGGGGTTGGACAGAACCCATGAAAAAATTAACACAAAACATTACAAAAGTTATACCATTTTAAAAGAAAGCAAATTATAAATTATTCATCATTTAAATCATATGATGTGAGGAGTGGAGGAAGCTGGTTGCAAAATCTTCACTGGTTACCCCACGGTCCGCGGGACTATGGGACAGGTGAAGGTGAGGGTGAAATCATATTTGATTTATCATTTAGTATAATTGTACAATGTTAAGGTATGGAAAATTAATATGGTGGTTTTGATATTTGTTTGATATTTTGCCATGAAACAAAGAACAGTGAACATATTTTTGCATTGGCCTCAAGAATGCCCTTTCAACAAGAATTTTTAACAGCAGTTACCAAATAATGTAATACAGTAGTTTTTCTGCTAAGCAAAGAAAACTATTCTTTGATATGATTATATAGTCAATGACTTTGACAATGCTTTCTATATGACCCTGTTTCTCATCAAATTTCAATTATGACATGTAAAAAAATAATTCCCCTTTACTTGACATGTCTGCTCGATGCCTGAAATAGATATATAATATAGAAAAACATATGGCATATGATATAGATATATATCAAACTTAGCACTCGCTGTATGATGGCACAAATACTTACTTCAATCTGTCTGAGACTGTTTCCAAATACAATCTATCACACACACACACACACGCACACACACACACACACACACACCACTCACACACACACACACAGAGTATAAACAAAACTAAACACACTACCTATACATATTAGAAATAGATCTAGACATACAAGAGTGGGTTAAGATTAAAGCTAAATCACACACAAAAAAACAGACTAGAAACCCAAATATGGCAAAAAACAAACCCTTGACAAATTGACTCAGAAATGGAACAATAATACAAATACTCGCTGTCTTCGACTTTTTCGCTGATCGCAAGAAAACCAACAAAAAAACACACAAAAAATTTAAATGCCATAATCAGACAGGCCAGACTCCACAGCTACAGCAGACGGATAGTCTGGGACTCTCAAAAAAAAAAAAAAAAAAAAAAAAAAGAAAGAAAAAAAAGAAGAAAAATTACTTGGGGGACTCTCAGCGCTGCATGCTGCAGCGTTTCAGTGGAAGACGAGCTGTGAGGATTCCTCAGCGCCGTACTTCAGCTTGTGGGCCTCAAAGAGCTGGGTCAGCGCCTCCATGTACTGCTGGTGGACACGATCCACCTCTTCCTCACTGGGCTCTGCCACCCGCTCCACGTCTATGGCCGCACCAACTGAAAATGCAGACAGCATTGATAACAGCATCCATAACGCACCAACTGAAAACACAGGTGGCACAGATAACGCACCAAATGAAAACACAGACAGCATCGATAACGCACCAAATGAAAACACTGATGACATCGATAACGCACCAAATGAAAACACTGATGACATTGATAACGCACCAAATGAAAACACAGATGACATTGATAACGCACCAAATGAAAACAGCGTCGATAACGCACCAAATGAAAAAAACCCATACAGACAGCATCGATAACGCACCAACTGAAAACACAGACAGCACAGATAACGCACCAACTGAAAAAAACAACACCATACAGACAGCATTGATAACTCACCAAATGACAAAAAACACCACACACAGACAGCGTCGATAACGCGCCAAATGAAAAAACACATAAAGACAGCATTGAGAACGCACCAAATGAAAACACAGACAGCACAGATAACGCACCAAACGAAAAAAAAACCCATCCACACACACACAGACAGCATCGATAATGCACCAAATGAAAACACAGACAGCACAGATAACGCACCAAACAAAAAAAACCCCATCCACACACACACAGACAGCATCGATAATGCACCAACTGAAAACTCAGACGGCACAGCTAACGCACCAACTGAAAACAGACATCACAGATAACGCACCAACTGAAAACACAGATGACACAGATAACGCACCAACTGAAAACACAGACAGCACAGATAACGCACCAACTGAAAACACAGACAGCACAGATAACGCACCAACTGAAAACACAGATGACACAGATAACGCACCAACTGAAAACACAGATGACACAGATAACGCACCAACTGAAAACACAGATGACACAGATAACGCACCAACTGAAAACACAGACAGCACAGATAACGCACCAACTGAAAACACAGACGGCATAGATAACGCACCAACTGAAAACACAGACAGCATCAATAATGCACCAAATAAAAAAAGCAAACACATACAGCACAGATAACGCACCAACTGAAAACACAGATAACGCACCAACTGAAAACACAGACAGACAGCATTGATAATGCGCCAAATAAAAAAACACAGACAGACAGCATTGATAATGCGCCAAATAAAAAAACACAGACAGACAGCATTGATAATGCGCCAAATAAAAAAACACAGACAGACAGCATTGATAATGCGCCAAATAAAAAAACACAGACAGACAGCATTGATAATGCGCCAAATAAAAAAACACAGACAGACAGCATTGATAACGCGCCAAATAAAAAAACACAGACAGACAGCATTGATAACGCGCCAAATAAAAAAACACAGACAGACAGCATTGATAACGCGCCAAATAAAAAAACACAGACAGACAGCATTGATAACGCGCCAAATAAAAAACCACAGACAGACAGCATTGATAACGCGCCAAATAAAAAAACACAGACAGACAGCATTGATAATGCGCCAAATAAAAAAACACAGACAGACAGCATTGATAACGCGCCAAATAAAAAAAACACAGACAGACAGCATTGATAACGCACCAAAAGACAAAATCCTCGCTGTGTTAACAACTGTTCTATAATTCCTGAACTCACAAACAGTGTAAAAAAAAAAATTGTAACATTGTTTTCTGAAATTTTGTATTAACAACTGTTCTACAATTCCTGAACTCACAGACAGTGTCAAAAAAAAATTGTAACATTACTTTCTAAACTGGTTGCGCTGACAACTGTTATAAAATTATGAACTCACAGACGGTAACTCCTCCCCCCCCCCCCCCTCAAATAGTAACATTATTTTCTCAACTCGTGTTAACAACTGTTATAAAATTATGAACTCATACACAGTAATTTTTTTTTTTAAAAAGCCCCAAAACAGTAGCATTATTTTCTGAACTCACTGTATTAACAACTGTTCTATCCATAATTCCTGAACTCACAGACAGTGTAAAAATAAATTGTAACATTACTTTCTAAACTGGTTGCATTGACAACTGTTATAAAATTGTGAACTCACAGACAGTGTAAAAAAAAATTGTAACATTATTTTCTGAACTCGCTGTGTTAATAACAACTGTTCTATAATTCCTGAACTCACAGACAGTGTAAAAAAACCACCTTGTAACATGACTTTCTAAACTGGTTGCGCTGACAACTGTTATAAAATCATGAACTCACAGACAGTACCCCCCCCCTCAAATAGTAACATTATTTTCTTAACTCGTGTTAACAACTGTTATAAAATTATGAACTCACAGACAGTATATATATATATATATTTTTTTTTTAAACCTCAAAACAGTAGCATTATTTTCTGAACTAGCTGTATTAACAACTGTTCTATAATTCCTGAACTCACAGACAGTGTAAACAAAAAAAATTGTAACATTATTTTCTGAACTTGCTGTATTAACAACTTTTAACATTTTAAAAATTTTATTATTATTATTTTTTTTTGCTGTATTAACAACTGTTCTATATATAATTCCTGAACTCACAGACAGTGTAAAAAACCAAAAAATTGTAAATTATTTTCTGAACTAGTTGTATCAACAACTTAAAAAAAAAAGTTTTTTTTTGCTGTATTAACAACTGTTCTATATATAATTCCTGAACTCACAGACAGTGTAAAAAAAAAGAAAAAAAGGTAACATTATTTTCTGAACTAGCTGTATTAACAACTTAATAAAAAAAAAAAAAATCTATTTAATTTTTTAAAAATTTTTTTCTGTATAAACAACTGTTCTATCTATAATTCCTGATTTCACAGACAATGTAAAAAACCCAAAACAGAAGGTAACATTATTTTCCGAACTCTCTGTATTAACAACTCTTCTATAACTCCTGAACTTACAGACAGTGTGGATGGGGCGGCGGTAGGGCAGCAGACCGAAGGTGTAGTTGAAGACACCGCGGCCATGGAAGATGGGAGGGGAGAAGCCAAACATGCTGGTCAGGAAGTTCTGCAGACGGCGAAGTCTGGACCCCTCGGGGTTTGGCACCTGGGTGAACAGGTTGTTCTCCCCAAAGGAAAACACCGGCACCAGGCTGGCTCTGCAAGAACATAGGGAACATCCTGATAAGGTAAAAAAAAAAGGTAAAGGTGTCCCATAACCTGTCTGGTCGTCTGGGAGTGAGGCGTCAGACCTCAGCTTCTCAGAATGTTGAGGGCGGCGCCCATCTCCTCTCCCTTGCTGCTTTACCTTCCCTGACCCTAAAGAGAGCAGGTACCCATTTACAGCTGGGTGGACTGGGGGACTGTACTGAAGCCAAGGCGCATAAACGGTAACCCATCCAATTGGTAACCACGCTTGATGCTGCTTAACCTTAGCTTGGGAAAAGCGTGTGCTCCGACCACTGAGCTATCCTGTCCCCTAACATCCTGATACTGCTCTGAAAGATGGAGGGTTGCAGGATGGTTGAAATGTTCACCTGCCAACAAGTAGAACATGAGGTTCTGGGTTTGATTCCCAGCCTTACCCTTTCTTTCCAGTTTGAAAAAAAAGAATTGACTGTGTAAAAGCATGCAGAATATCTTGTGCACTCATTAAAAATCTTGTTCCGCCTTTCAGAGGAGTTGGCCATTGTGCACCAGTAGGAACAGATGATGCCAACCCCCCCCCCTCCCCCCCCAAACTGCCTACATACAGTGTCATGTTTATACACCATCCTGGAAGTTGGAATGCAGATACCTAAATGGTGAGGAAAAACAAAAACAGTTGCACACGCAAAATCTCACCATTGGTCAACATTGGAACTTTTTCTGAGGAATGAAAAAAATACATTACTGCAAAAATGAAATATGAAACTGGCAGGTCCACACTCAACAAATGGGGGGGGGTGTCTGGTATTCTTATGGTTTATGTCAAATAGACGTTCTCATTTTCATAAAAGAAAAAAAAATGATATGGCATTCTAATGCTAATATCTAATTGGCACTGTCAATTTGGGGGGTGTTATTCTAATGCAAAGTAAAATAGGCATCAAACTGTCATCTTGATTTTAATACCCAAAAGGCAAAACAGATGTAGCTTTCCAACTTCAGTGCCAGTATAGAATCAACATGTACACAGGTGTTAGGTTTAGACACCAACGCCTAAGTTGGAATGTGGCTACCTTAATGGTCGCAGGGGAGAACGGTCACATACATAAAAATCTCACCATTGGTAAACCTCACGGCTCTAGCCAAGGATCAAAATTTGAAAAATCTCATTGGAAGAACTTGAACAAGAGAGGTAACTCCTTGTGCACACAAAAACAACAACAAAAAAATCCAGGAGAAGGGGAAAACCAAAACAGAAGACTACCAAACAGGAGAGAGAGAGAGAGAGAGAGAGAGAGAGAGAGAGAGAGAGAGAGAGAGAGAGAGAGAGAGAGAGAGAGAGAGAGAGAGAGAGAGAGAGAGCAATGTATGTTCAATTCATGTCCATCACAATAGCAATAGGAAAGCAAAGATTCCCAACTCAATACTCCTTAGCCTATAGATGTGATGTTATCACATCGTAGTTGCACAATGGAAAAACTGAAAATCTGATCTAAAAAAAAAAAGAAAAAAAGAAGAAAGAAAAAAAAAAAATTCCAGGTGAAAAAATCCCCTAGAACAGACACTTCAGCAGAGACAGAAAGTTACAGCCACACCCTCATTAACTGTCAGATCCTAACTTTTGACACTCTAATCACTTCACTCTCCCCACACAGCTGTCAGTTTTCCCCACTTTTAGCTGCTCTCAGCTGCTGTCCACTTCATCCCATCCCAGCCCAGCTGGTGCTGATTATAGCAGGACTGACCATCCTTGACTTTGTTAAAGGAAGGGGCGTGCTATCTTTAGCACTTTGACCCTTGACCGAGTTACGTTGGATCTACGCGCTGTACCCACCCCAAAGTTCTGTTAAAGGTAAAAAGTAAAGGTAAAGGTGTCCCATAACCTTTGTGGTCATAGTGGAGTGAGGCGTCAGAAACCTCAGCTTCTCTAAGGGCCAGCATGTTGAGGGCGGCACCCATCTCCTCTCCCTCACTGCTTTACCTTCCCTCTCCCTAAAGACGGCAGGTACCCATATACAGCTGGGTGAAGAGGGAGAACTGTACCGGAGCCAAGGAGCGCAAAAACGGTCACGTTCTGTTAGAACGGTAAATGATAAGAGATTCCAAAGAGTTGTCTCCCTTACCCGTGTCGCAGCGCCATGCGGATGAAGCCTTTGCGGTTGAGCAGGTTGACCCTGTAGCAGCCGGGGACAGCGTCCAGCGCCTCTTTGGCCCCGCCCACAATGATGCCCACCGCGTTCCCTGTCCCCTCCTTGGTCAGCAC
>CM060335.1:14014542-14019542 GCA_030674155.1 Stramonita haemastoma | reverse complement strand
GGCAAGGCAAGCGAAAGCAAGAAAAGGCAGGGCAAGGCAAGCAAAAGCAAGAAAAGGCAGGGCAAGGCAAGCGAAAGCAAGAAAAGGCAGGGCAAGGCAAGCAAAAGCAAGAAAAGGCAGGGCAAGGCAAGCGAAAGCAAGAAAAGGCAGGGCAAGGCAAGCGAAAGCAAGAAAAGGCAGGGCAAGCACAAGCAAGAAAAGGCAGGGCAAGGGAAGAGAAGGGAAAGCAAGGCAAGGCAAGGCAAGCCAGGGCAAGGCAAGGCAAGGCAAGCCAGGGCAAGGCAAGGCAGGGCAGGGCCAGGCCACTATTTTGTATTTCGAGAACAACAGATAAGCATTCACATACTTTTCAGTTTAACTCAAATTGAAAGTCAATGCTTTTTTTTTTTTAGATCCAGTCCCCGCCATCCACCAATATACCGTTGACAATAAGATTGCAACAGACATCGAGACTGGTATTAGATAATCACTAACGTGCTTTATATAACCAATCTTAGGGACTGATGAATTAAAAAAGATATATAGAAACATAAAGTTGGGACAAAAGAAAACAATATACATAATTTTTTTTCACCATAACAAAAACTGAAATGAATTGTTACCTAAAGACTTTAAAAAACTTAGACGATTGGAGCATATCACACATGATTAAAGGCATTATAGCATCAGACAGAACAGTAAAAATCTGCTGACCTCAGCTTATAGGAAAGAGAGCCCACAGAGAATGACCCAGTAACAAGATCCAATGGTTTTGCTGAAACAGTTCTTCATAGAACTGCTTAAGACATGAAAACAAAAAAAAATAAGGGACGGACAAATTTGCATGCTAAAAAGAAGAACATTTCTATAATTATTCAGCATCTGGCACACAGCCCACTCTGGTGAAAAGCTTTTAAAAGTGCGATGCTCTAATGACTCATCGGGCCAGGGCAAGTTCAGGGATAAAGAAAAGACACGCTTTAAACTTAAAGGCTTCATCAGCCATTATTTTACCAACGCACCTCTTACAATCAATAACCCGGCAGTTACAAAAGTTGTCACCTGATGAAAGGACAAAAGAAATGATAGAACCCCAGCCCCTGTCACACCTAAAAAAAATCCATCTTCGGCTTCCACTCCTGCTGTCATCAGCCCAGCATACCGACAGCTGCGCCTTGAGGACATCAACTCGCTCCTGAAGGGGGCACAACAGTCCCACTATAAAACATCCTCCCGTCCTCTCACTCAGAGACTTATAGTAGGCTGCACTGGCTCCCTGTCAAGTGAAGCAGTCACAACAACACAGGGCCAACAATGGCTTCGGCTCATGCACGCCTGCTCCGCAAGGGCCACCGTTTCTGCTCTTTTCTCCGTAGCTCTTCTTTGCCTGACACAAGCTGGATGCTTATTGCGCTCTGTGTGTTGGTCAATGTTGTCGTCAGCTGTGACGGAGTTGTAGGAGCAGTTGCAGTTGTTGAGGAAGATGGTGGTGGTGGTGAGGGTGGCGATGGGGGGAGAGGCCGGGTGAGGAGGGGGGAGGAGGAGGGAGGAGGAGGAGGAGGAGGTTTTATGTTGGAGGAAGGAGGCGCTTCAGGAATGAGAGGCAATTCTGCAACGTTGGCTGACCCGGTAAGTTTGATGTTTGTTTCAGTTCAGTTCAGATCAGTTCAATTCAAACACTTCTATTATCTCACAGACAGAGAAATTAAATGCGTGTGGGTTACAAGCTAAAACACCACAAGATGTGATGCGTGACTCTATCTGGCTTGTCCAGCAAGAGGTGTGATGTTGTTGTTCAAACATTTCGTATTCAGGTTAGGTATTTTTTTGTGTGTGGAGGCAGTTTAGCGGCGGTTAAGGGACAGGACTGGAGTCCCAGGGAATGATGCTATGTTATACTAGAGGTGTAGACAGTAGATATTTAGCGTGTGTGGGATATGATGTACTCCGTGATATTTCCTCTGGTACTTTGCGACAACACAAAGTTTGAGTTTTCTTTCTTCTTTTTTCTCCCCTGTTCTTTCTTGGTTTTTCCTTCTCTTTTCGTTTTCTTTCTTTCTTCCTTTTCTTTATTTTTTCTTTCTTTGTTTCTTTTCTTTCCCCCCTATCTTCCCTTTTTTTTTCTTTTCCTTTATTTTCTGCTCTCTCTCTCTCTCTCTCTCTCTCTCTCTCTCTCTCTCTCTCTCTCTCTCTCTCTCTCTCTCTCTCTCTCTCTCTCTCTCTCTCTCTCTCTCTCTCTCTCTCTCTCTCTCTCTCTCTCTCTCTCTCTCTTCTTCGTAATTTTTTTCTTCTTCTCCCTCTGTCCTTGTAAAGATATGTTATGTATGTATGTATGTATGTATGTATGTATGTATGTATGTATGTATGTATGTATGTATGTATGTATGTATGTATGTATGTATGTATGTATGTATGTATGTATGTATGTATGTATGTATTATATTATTAACTGGAATCGAGCATGATTTGTATCTGCCGTTTATTAGTAGTTGTTTTCAGACACTTCTCTGTCGGAAAGACACATTGAGAAAGAGAGCCAGCAATATTTACTTTTACTCTTCATATCTGAGTGCCAGCTTTGTTTAAAAGAGCAAACAAGTCTATCTTTAAGTTCGGAAAGAAATTAACGCTTTTTTCCCTACTTGCTGGGACGTCCACACAATCCCATATCAATGTTCTGACAAAGCTCTTTCAATCTTGTAGGCAGAGGAAAATCATAAAAAAACCATTGCGAAAGCTGAATTCGATAGAATTTTGTCTGTTCTGCAAATGTTTTGACACACAAATATAACCTTTACTTTCACACGCTTCAAAAAGGTGGGGGAAAATATGTAAATATACAAATTAAGATCTAAATATTTATGCCAGAGAGAGAGAGAGAGAGAGAGAGAGAGAGAGAGAGGAGAGAGAGAGAGAGAGAGGAGAGAGAGAGGAGGAGAGAGAGAGGAAGAGAGGAGAGAGGAGAGATGAGAGAGAGAGAGAGAGAGAGGAGAATGAGAATCTGTTACTTAATAAATCAGGCTATAACACACGTCTTCCTAGGACAACAAGCTAGGTACTTCATTTATTGTGGTAAAATCCCCCCAAATACCACAAGACACATCATTATCAAGTTAAGTCGCCACACATCACTGGGGTAAAATCCCCCCAAATACTACAAGACACATCATAATCAGGTTAAGTCACCACACGTCACTGGGGTAAAATCCCCCCAAATACTACAAGACACATCATTATCAGGTTAAGTCGCCACACGTCACTGGGGTAAAATCCCCCCAAATACCACAGGATAGATCATTATCAGGTTAAGTCGCCACACATCACTGGGGTAAAATCCCCCCCAAATACTACAAGACACATCATTATCAGGTTAAGTCGCCACACGTCACTGGGGTAAAATCCCTCCAAATACCACAGGATAGATCATTATCAGGTTAAGTCGCCACACATCACTGGGGTAAAATCCCCCCAAATACCACTATCAGGTTAAGTCGCCACACGTCACTACAATAAAATCCCCCCCAAATACCACAAGACACATCATTATCAGGTTAAGTCGCCACACGTCACTGGGGTAAAATCCCCCAAATACCACAGGACACATCATTATCAGGTTAAATCACCACACGTCACTGGGGTAAGATCCCCCAAATACTATAGGACACATCATTATCAGGTTAAGTCGCCACACATCACTGGGGTAAAATCCCCCCAAATACCACAAGACACATCATTATCAGGTTAAATCACCACACGTCACTGGGGTAAGATCCCCCAAATACTATAGGACACATCATTATCAGGTTAAGTCGCCACACATCACTGGGTGAAATCCCCCAAATACCACAAGATACATCATTATCAGGTTAAGTCGCCACACATCACTGGGGTAAAATCCCCCCAAATACTATAGGACACATCATTATCAGGTTAAGTCGCCACACATCACTGGGTGAAATCCCCCCAAATACCACAAGACACATCATTATCAGGTTAAGTCGCCACACATCACTGGAGTAAAATCCCCCAAATACCACTATCAGGGTAAGTCGCCACACGTCACTGCAATAAAATCCCCCCAAATACCACAAGACACATCATTATCAGGTTAAGTCGCCACACATCACTGGAGTAAAATCCCCCCAAATACCATTATCAGGTTAAGTCGCCACACGTCACTGGGGTAAAATCCCCCCAAATACCACAGGATAGATCATTATCAGGTTAAGTCACCACACGTCATTGTGGTAAAATCCCCCAAATACCACAAGACACATCATTATCAGGTTAAGTCACCACACGTCATTGTGGTAAAATCCCCCCAAATACCACAAGACACATCATTTTCAGGTTAAGCCACCACACGTCATTGTGGTAAAATCCCCCAAATACTATAGGACACATCATTATCAGGTTAAGCCACCACACGTCACTGCAATATAATCCCCCCAATACACACCATTATCAGGTTAAGTCGCCACACGTCACTGTAGTAAAATCCCCCCTAATACCACAGGATAGATCATTATCAGGTTAAGTCGCCACACATCACTGGGGTAAAATCCCCCCAAATACCACAAGACACATCATTATCAGGTTAAGTCGCCACACATCACTGGGGTAAAATCCCCCTAAATACCACTATCAGGTTAAGTCGCCACACGTCACTGCAATAAAATCCCCCCCCAAATACTACAAGACACATCATAATCAGGTTTAGTCACCACACGTCACTGGGGTAAAATCCCCCCAAATGCCACAAGACACATCATTATCAGGTTAAGTCGCCACACGTCACTGGGGTAAAATCCCCCAAATGCCACAAGACACATCATTATCAGGTTAAGTCGCCACACGTCACTGGGGTAAAATCCCCCCAAATGCCACAAGACACATCATTATCAGGTTAAGTCGCCACACGTCACTGGGGTAAAATCCCCTAACATGACAGAACAGAGATGAGGGCTCAAGCAAGCCTCCACAGGCCTGACCTGTCAGCACAAGGTATGCAGGAGGACCCA
>CM060335.1:13974542-14009542 GCA_030674155.1 Stramonita haemastoma | reverse complement strand
AATGTTGTGTTAGCCTTAGATTAAGACAAACAACAATCCATGGACATTTGTCAGCTCCAGAGCAAATCCATATAAACAGTTTGTCAGCTCTGTGTGTGTGTGTGTGTGTGTGTGTGTGTGTGTGTGTGTGTGTGTGTGTTTGTGTGTGTGTGTGTGTGTGTGTGTGTGTGTGTGTGTGTGTATGTGTAAGTGTGTTGGGGGTGGGTGGGTAAGACAGACTGAGCTAATCCTGAACATTTTGTCAGCTTTGTGTTGTAGAACAGCATAGAGCAATCACTGACTTTGTGCTTTGTGTGTAGAACAGCATAGAGGAAATCCACATGACCTTTTTGTCAGCTTTGTGTAGTAAGAACAGCATAGAGGAAATACACATGAACATCTTGTCAGCTTGTGTAGTAAGAACAGGAAAGAGCAAATCCACATGAACATCTTGTCAGCTTTGTGTAGTAAGAACAGCATAGAGAATACACATGAACATTTGTCAGCTTTGTGTAGTAGAACGATTAGGGAATACATGAACTCTTGTCAGCTTTGTGTAGTAAGAAGCTGAGCAAATCCCTATGACATTTTGTCAGCTTTGTGTATGTAAGAACAGCATAGAGCAAATCCACATTGAACATCTTGTCAGCTTTGTGTAGTAAGAACAGCATAGAGAATCCACATGAACATCTTGTCAGCTTTGTGTAGTAAGAACAGCATAGAGCAAATCCACATGACCATTTTGTCAGCTTTGTGTAGTAAGAACAGCATAGAGCAAATACACATGAACATCTTGTCAGCTTTGTGTAGTAAGAACAGAAAGAGCAAATCCACATGAACATTTTGTCAGCTTTGTGTTAGTAAGAACAGGAAAGAGCAAATCCACATGAACATTTGTCAGCTTTGTGTAGTAGAGAACAGCATAGAGCAAATCCACATGAACATTTTGTCAGCTTTGTGTAGTAAGAACAGGAAAGAGCAAATCCACATGAACATTTTGTCAGCTTTGTGTTGTAAGAACAGGATAAGAGCAAATCCCTATGACCATTTTGTCAGCTTTGTGTAGTAAGAACAGGAAAGAGCAAATCCACATGAACATCTTGTCAGCTTTGTGTAGTAAGAACAGGAATAGAGCAAATCCACATGACCATTTGTCAGCTCTGTGATTTAAGAACAACACAGAGAAAACCCCTACGAACCTGTCCTTTGTCGTTTTATATTTATTTATTTTTTATTTTATTCCTTTATATCGAGGATAATGGGATAAGCACTCATGTTCTTTTTTCATCCAGTCCCCGTGTGTATGCAGTTATGTAAATAATGTCATCTGTTCCCACCGGCACACGATGGCCTACTCTTACGAAAAGCGGAACAGGATTTAACGTGTGCGCAAATGTTCTGCGCGCGTTCCCCTGGAATCAACTCAGTGCAGACTCCACTCTCCCCAAAAGTCTTTCGGATGAGACTATAAACCGAGGCCCCGTGTGACGAACGCACGCAGAACATCTTGCGCACACGTTAAATCCTGTTTCGCTTTTCGTAAGAGTAGGCTATGCGTGCTGGTGGGAGCAGATGACAATATTTACAAAACAGCATACACACGGGGACTGTATGAAAAAAAGTACATGAGTACTTATTCCATTATCCTCGATATAAAAGAATGAATCATTGAATAAAGTAAATAAAGGACAGGCAGGCAGGTAAGCAGGCAGACAGGCAGGCAGACAGCTAGACAGCAGTAGGTAAGCAAACAGACAGACAGACAGAAGACAGACAGCAGGCAGTAACAGCAGACAGGCAGCAGACGCTAGCACAGACAGGGAAGCAAACAGACAGACAGACAGACAGACAGAAGGCTAGGACGGTAAGCAAACAGACAGGAGCAGACAGTAGCAGGACAGGACAGAAGCAACAGACGGCAGGCAGGCAACAGTACGTAGGTAAGCACAACAGACAGACAGACACAGGTAGGTAGTAGAAGCAAACAGACACACAGACAGACAGGTAGTAGAAGGTAGTAAGCAAACAGACAACAGACATAGTAGGCAGGCAGCAGCAGGCACAGCAGGCAGCAGACAGACACAGACACACAGACAGATACACACAAAACACACTCAACAGACACACAGACAACACATGACAAGACATCAACACACAGACACAAATTACACACAGCACACACACAAACACAAACACACACACATATACACACAAACACACACACACACAACACACACACACACTACAAACACACACACATACACACAAACACACACACAACACACAAAACACACACACTACACACTACACACACACACAAACACACACACACTACACACACTACACACACACACTACAACACTACACACACACACCACACATACACACACACACACACACACACACACACACACACACACACACACACACACACACACACACACACACACACACAGATCCCTCCCCCCCCCACCCCCCACCCACACACAGACAAAGCAACAAAGGAAGGAAAGCCACTGACCAGGTGCTGACCCTCGAGCCCTCTGGCCACAGGTCCCGATGGCCCAGCAGCGCTGGTCATTCTATCCTGCTGGACAGCATACGGCCTCGCACAGTGCTGTCTGCTGCCTCATCGGGATTTCGACCCACGGACCCTTCGGCACCATCCTAACGTCCCGCTCTGTCTCCGTCTGCCCTTGCGCTCCTCATTGATAGGTTCGTATTGCTGTCGTTGTTGTTTTTGTTGTTGTTTTTGTTGTTGATGATGATGATGATGATGATGATATGATGATGATGATGATGATGATGATGATGATGATGATGATGATGATGATGATGATATAATAATAATAATATAATGAATAATAATAATAATAATAATAATAATAATAATAATAATAATAATAATAATAATAATAAATGAATTTATATAGCGCTATATGTTGCAAAAATAAATCAAAGCGCTCGCATTCAACCAATTCTTGCGCATGCAAGGTAAGGTAAAGGTGTCCCTAATCTATGTGGTCGTAGGGGAGCGAAGCATCAGAGACCTCAGCTTCTCTAGGGGTCCAGCATACTGAGGGTGGCGCCCATCTCCTCTCCCTCGCTGCTTTACCTTCCCTGACCCTAAGAGGGCAGGTACCTATTTACAGCTGGGTGAACTGGGGGAGGGGGGGGGGACTGTACTGAAGCCAAGGCACGCAAAGGGTCACCCATCCACTTGGTAACCTCGCCCGATGCTGTTTAACCGTAGCTTGGGGAAAGCGAGTGTTCTGACCACTGAGCTATCCCGTCGCATGCTAGTGTTACGTACTTGATTCGATTCCCGTTCGAGGAGATTTTTCTCCTGGAGTTATTAACATCAGTGCTGACTCCAATCTCCCCAAAAGTCCTTCGGATGAGACTATAAACCGAGGCCCCTGTGTGAACGAACGCACGCAGAACATCTTGCGCACACGATTAAATCCTGTTCCGCTTTTCGTAAGAGTAGGCCATCTGTGCCGGTGGGAACAGATGCCATTTACAAGAAAAACTGCATACACACGGGGACTGGATGTGAAAAAAAAAGTGCAAGAGTGCTTTAGTTTATGCCATTATCCTCGATATAAAGAATAAATAAATAATAGATAAATAAATAAAAGTACTTGACAAGAATGAACCTGCTGTCAGGGCTGGTTGAGGAGGAGGGCTGACATTGATGACTTGGTCCCTGTTTGAAGTGGTGTAGTGATCCATTTGACACACCTCGGTTTTGGCATACAGCTCCAATCAATCCAACATCCAATCATGTTGTTTATAGCTCCGCCGACCACACAGGCCTCTGCGGGCTGTCACCTTGTCAAATTTAAACCTCAGATTGATGGCATACAACTGATCTAAATTGAGGACATTTTTTAGGTAAAGTGTGTGTGTATGTGTGTGTACGTGTGTGTGTGTGTGTGTGTGTGTGTGTGTGTGTGTGTGTGTGTGTGTGTGTGTGTGTGTGTGTGTGTGTACGTGTGTGTGTGTGTGTGTGTGTGTGCGTGTGTGTGTGTGTGTGTGTACGTGTGTGTGTGTGTGTGTGTGTGTGTGCGTGTGTGTGTGTGTGTGTAAGTGTGTGTGTGTGTGCGTGAGAGAGAGAGAGGGGAGAGAGAGAGAGAGAGAGAGAGAGAGAGAGAGAGAGAGAGAGAGAGAAAAGAGAGAGAGAGAGAGAGAGATCATTGAAATCGGTTTGGCATACAGAAACAAGAATCCAATGTGTTAGCTCCGCGAACAGAGGTGGGAGTCAATGAAATAAACTAGATGAGGCATACAACTGATCAGAGAGGATTTAGGAAGAGGGTGTGTAGGTATGGGTGACGTGAGGTGTGAGTGAGGTAGGGGTGTAGATGTGATGTGCGTAGAGAGAGAGAGAGAGAGAGAGAGAGAGAGGAGAGAGAGAGAGAGAGAGAGAGAGAGTAGGTAGTGTTGTGTGAGTAGGTTGTGTGTGTGTGTGTGTGTGTGTGTGTGTGTGTGTGTGTGTGTGTGTGGGGTGTGTGTGTGTGTGTGTGTGTGTGTGTGTGTGTGTGTGTGTGTGTGTGTGTGATACTGGCCTAAAGGGACGGTTCTGGTATCTTTCTCATCCCAGACACAACACAGAATACGAACTCGAAGCTTTAATCCGAACCTCCCTCAAGTCATAGATAGGACAGACACTTTAAATCCTCCAATCCAATCCAATCCAATCCAATCCAATCCAATGATGTTGCTTTTAGAGCCCCGCCGACCGCTCAGGCCATTATCGGGGTTGTCGCACTTTAAATCCTGGCACACACAGCCTGGCAGTCCATATTCATTCATTAATTTAAAAGATGTGTTTTCTTTTCAACCCTCTCCCCCGTCACTATGCGACTGTGCGTACACACATTAGTTACCATTCTCTTCGCCCACTCTGTCCATAAGTTGACAAGAGAAGATGACTTATGCAGGTTAAAGAGCCCATAATTCATGGCCGGTGGTCACCACCGTTCTTTCTTTCCGATGCAGAAAGGAAGGGTGACAACAATGCCCTGTCGGCACGTGAGGCCTCCCTGATAAGTCATGCAGTAGGTAGGTGACATTGCCCTCAGTCTGATCTATATCTATATCTAGATCTTGGCGATGCGGTGTAGTCTGTACCACTGTCCGACACCTTGACCATATAACCCCCCAGCCAGCCCCTCCTCCCTACCTACCTCCCACAACGATTACTCACTGTCATGATCTTGGGGACGGGGATAGTAGCATAATGGTCAGAACATGGCGCTCGCAAGTTGACGACCCGAGTTCGCGACTCCCGTTCGAGGGGGTTTTTTCCTCCTGGAGTTAACATCAGTGCTGACTCTCACTCTCCCCAAAAGTCTTTCGGATGAGACTGTAAACCGAGGCCCCCGTGTGCGAACGCACGCAGAACATCTTGCGCATGCACACGTTAAATCCTGTTCCGCTTTTCGTAAGAGTAGGCCATTGTGTGCCTGGTGGGAACAGATGACAATATGTACAAAACTGCATACACACGGGGACTGGATGAAAAAAAACACACATGAATGCTTATTCCATTATCCTCTTACGCTTTTCGTAAGAGTAGGCCATTGTGTGCCTGGTGGGAACAGATGACATTTACAAAACCGCATACACACGGGGACTGGATGTAAAAAAAGCACAACAGTGCTTATCCCATTTTCCTCGATATAAAAGAATAAATAAATAAATCAATCAAATAAATCAAATAAATCAAATAAATAAATAAATAAAATAAATAAAATAAATGAAATAAATAAATAAATAAATAATTAAATGAAATAAATAAGTAAATAAATGAATAAATATCTTTCAGCTGGGGAGCGGAGCCTGGATGGCAGAACTAGAGTACGGACGTCAGGCAGACCTCTGTTCGGCATTGAGCCTGGTGACCGCAGAACCATTGATGAAGTCATCAGGTCCGCCTATAAACACCATGGCACCGACAGTAAGTTAGTGTGTAATGTGGTGTGGTGTGGTTTATCTATTTATTTATTTATTTATTTATTTATTTATTTATTTATTTATTTATTCTTTAATATCGAGGAAAATGGAATAAGCACTCATGTGCTTTTTTTTCATCCAGAAAAATGAAGTCATCTGGTCCGCCTATGAACACCATGGCTCCGACACTAAGCCAGTGTGTAATGTGGTGTGGTGTGGTTTATCTATTTATTTATTTATTTATCTATTTATTTATTTATTCATTTATTTATTTATTCATTCATTCTTTCTTTCTTTCTTTCTTTCTTTCTTTATTCTTTTGTATCCAGGATAATGGAATAAGCACTCATGTGCTTTTTAAAATTTTTTTAAAATCCAGTCCCGTGTGTATGCAGTTTTGTAAATATTGTCATCTGTTCCCACCGGCGTGGGTGGGATGTGGTGTTGTGGTGGTGTGGTTGATGGTGTGGTGGTGGTGGTGGTGGTGGTGTGGTGTGGTGTGGTGTGTGTGTGTGTGGTGTGGTGTTTGTGTGTGTGGTGTGGTGTGGTGTGTGTGTGCGTGTGTGTGTGTGCGTGTCCGTGTGTGTGCGTGTGTGGTAGAGAGAGAGAGAGAGAGAGAGAGAGAGAGAGAGAGAGGGAGAGAGAGAGAGAGAGAGAGAGAGAGAGAGAGAGAGAGAGAGAGAGAGAGAGAGAGAGAGAGAGAGAGAGAGAGAGAGAGAGAGAAAGAGATAGAGACAGAGACAGAGACAGAGACATAGAGAGAGGCAAGGCAAGGCAAGGCAAATTCTTTTATTTCGAGGATAATGAATAAGCACTCGTATGCTATTTTTACATCCAGTCCCCGCCCTTATCAGGGATAAGATCAAGAAAAAATCTAAAACAACAACAACAACAACAAAACCTCTAAACAACAACAATAATAATCATCTAAATACCGTGAGTAAGCAGACAAGGCATAAGACAGAAATACAATAATACTGTGATTTTAAAAATAAAAAAATATGCATTCATTCAGAAACAAAACTAAGAAGTAAGAATCAAAATGATGATTTTGATTTGTAAGATATAGCGCTGATAATTAAGGAGCAAACAAGAGAATATAATGAGGTAAATAAATGAAAACATTAATCCACCACCATCTATCAACAAAAGAAGTCGTATAAATCATACAATTTTGATAAAAGGAGAGGAAAAACGATAACAACAACAACAACAACAACAACAACAACAACAACAACAACACACACACACACACACACACACACACACACACACACACACACTCACGCACACACACACACACACACACACACACACACACACACACACACACACACACACACACACACACACACACAGCAAGCCGTTACCCATGCTGCAGACACCCCCCCCCCCCTCTCCACGTCGCTGAAAGGGTCCATTGAAAAAGAAATCGCCGATACGAATGGTCGCCAGAACGTTGCCATATACAGCCTCGAACCGCCCTGGGGACTCCAACTCCATGATTTTTCCTCAGGGATGGTGTCTAAACGTGAAACCTGTGTGCATGCTGGTTTTTTTTAATTTTGTTGTCATCCGCTCCTACCAGTCCTCGGTTTGTTGTCTCATCCAAATGAGTGTATCATAATTATGTTCTTTTCTGGCAAGCTGTTTTCTTTCAATTCAAAGCCTTGACAGTGAGACAACAGTGTTCTCGGTCTCCATAGTGTAGTGGTGTTTTCTCGACGCTGGAGAGAGAGAGAGAGAGAGAGAGAGAGAGAGAGAGAGAGAGAGAGAGAGAGAGAGAGAGAGAGAGAGAGAGAGAGTTTTTATTTATTTTTATTTATTCTTTTATTTCGAGGATAATAAAATAAGCACTCATGCGGGTTTTTTTTTTACATCCAATCCCCATGTGCATGCAGTTTTGTCAATTTTGTCATCCGTTCCCAGCGGCACACAATGGCCTACTCTTACGAAAAGCAGAACAGGATTTAACGTGTGCATAAGATGTTCTGCGCGCGCGTTTGCACGCGGGACTTCTGTTTATAGTCTCATCCGAAGCACTTTTCGGGGAGGTGGGGGGGTGGGGGGGGTGGAGGGAGTGGAGAGACTGCACTGATGTTAACTTCATGTGTAAGAGGATCGAACCCTTATTACTGCACTGATGTTAACTCCATGTGTAAGAGGATCGAACCCTTATTACTGCACTGATGTTAACTCCATGTGTAAGAGGATCGGCCGCCGCTGTAGTCTAGCGGTTAGGGCGTTGGACTCGTAATCTAAAGGTTGCAGGTTCGATCCCAGCTTTCGGCTATGGCGTTGTGCCCTTGGAAAAGGCACTTTACGGCTATTTTCTCTCACCCCACCCAGGTGTAAAAGGGGGTACCAACCTTGTGTTGGGGTTGGTTAACCCTGCGATAGACTGGCGTCCTATCCAAGGGGGAAGTCTCTGACTCTCAGTCGCTTTACGCCACAGAAACCGGGATAAGCACCGGCCTGATGAGCCTTAGGGCTCGGGACAGACTTTAACTTTAACTAAGAGGATCGAAGCCTTATTGCACCTCCTGCCTGCCTTGTATTACTGCCTTGTAGTGCGCCTCAGGCTCTCTCACTCTCCTCCTTGACAGGTACTTTACTCACAAGTAGGTCACACAGATGTGAAATATCACCTTCTGCTGGGATTAAGGAGTGTGCAGTGTGCAGTGGTGGTGTGTGTGTGTGTGTGTGGTGTGTGTGTGTGTGTGTGTGTGTGTGTGTGTGTGTGTGTGTGTGTGTGTGTGTTGTGTGTGTGTGTGTGTGTGTGTGTGTGTGTGTGTGTGTAGAGGTGTGTGTAGAGGTGGTGTGTGTGGTGTGTGTGTGTGTGTGTGTGTGTGGTGTGTGTGATGTGTGTGTGTGGTGTGTGTGTGTGTAGGTGTGTGTGTGTGTGTGTTGTGTGTGTGTGTGTGTGAAGTGTGTGTTGTGTGTGTGTGTGTGGTGTGTGTGTAGAGAGGTGTGTGTGTGTGTATGTGTAGAGAGAGTGTGTGTGTGCGAGAGAGAGAGAGAGAGAGAGAGAGAGAGAGAGAGAGAGAGAGAGAGAGAGAGAGAGAGAGAGAGAGAGAGAGAGAGAGAGAGAGAGAGAGAGAGAGAGAGAGAGAGAGAGAGAGAGAGAGAGAGATGAGAGAAATGCACGCCACATCAATTTCTTTGATTGGGACATAGTTGCCTGTAAGGGCGGAGGTGGGGTGGGGGTGGGGGGGTGGGGGTGGGGGGGGGGTGATTATCAGGAACCAATTTGAGAAAAGCAACAAAGCAAGAAAAGAAAATCAGCCAAACTAATAGCGAAAGAGATCATGTTTAAACATAAACATACTATAGTAGAGGTAACAGGGTTTTTTTTTTGCACACAATTCGTGTTCATGCATACAGGTAAGAGGTATAACCGTTAAATACAACAGTGAACCAAACCAATGTGACCATCGAACTGACCGCTTGTTGTGCAAATCTACTATACCAAGCTATGGTGTAGATATGTTTCTACAAATCAATGTGCAAATCTATGTAGAAAGGTCTTGTGCAAATCTCTTTGCACGTCTCTTGTGCAAAGCTATGCGCAAGTCTATGTGCAAATCTATTGTGCAAATTGATTATGAAAATCTATGGTGTAGTTTTGTTCTACAAACCTATTGCGCAACTCCTTTTGCAATTGTGCAAACTTATGGTACGAATCTACTGCACACATCTATTGCGCCAATCTATTGTACAAATAGTACTATTATATTCATCCTCTGCAGTCGGAGTATGGCTGCCTATAAGGCGAGATACTTAAAAGCAGTCATACACGCAAACTTCTCATTCAGTGTGTGCAATTTCAATCTCACAGCGATTCCCAGGTAGGATGAGTGAGTCAAAGTGCACACACACACACACACTCTGGGTGACCCATAGAGTGTTTAGCTGTGAAACGCACAACAACAACAACAACAACAACAACAACAACAACAACAACAACAACAACAACAACAACAACAACTACTACTACTACTACTACGTTCAAATCTACTGTGGAATTTACTGTACAAGTCATTTATGCAAATTTCGTATTCAAATCTCTGATGCAAATTAATGTGTCTGATTGGCCGTGGTGTATCCACAGGGTGGTATCTGCTCTTGGATACAGCTCAGAGCTGGGAGACCCCCTCCGCATCATCTACATCCTCCTCGTCATCGTCACCTCCACCCTCATGGCAATCATCATTCTGCTGTCATCATCTAAACCATTCATCATTCCCAAGCTACCAAGGACATCTACGATCAAAACGTTTTTTTCAGTTATTGTTTTTTTGTCACCATTTTGTCACGTAATCGTTTTTATCATAAAGGTAAAAAAAAAAGGAAAAGGTGTTCCATAACCTGTGTGGTCGTAAGGGAGTCAGGCATCAGAGACCTCAGCTTCTCTAGGGGCCAGCATGTTGAAGACGGCGCCGATCTCCTCTTCCTCGCTGATTTACCTTCCTTGTCCCTAAAGAGGGCAGGTGCCCATTTACAGCTGGGTGAACTGGGTGACTGTACTAAAGCCAAGGCGCACAAACTGTCACCCATCCGATTGGTAACCACGCTCGATGCTGCTTAACCGTAGCTTGGGGGAAAGCTAGTGCTCTGACCACTGGGCTATCCAATCCCCGTTTTGACATATTAGTATTTTATCATGGTATCGTATATATATATATATAATATATATATATATATATATATATATATATATATATATATATAATATATATATATATATATATATATATATATATATAAATTTTTTTATATTTATTTTACACTACTTTATTTCACAGCAGATTTCTCTGCATAAAATTCGGGCTGGTCTTCCCGGGGAGAGCGCATCGCCACAAGTGCAGCGCCATCCATTTTTTTCTTTTTCCTGTTTGCAACTGTATTTTTTTTCCCTATCAGAGTGGCTTTTTTCTACAGAATTTTGCCCGAAAGACCAGCACCCAGACCACCACTTATGGTCTAATGGACGGTGGAAAAGTTTTGGGCCCAAACAGGATTCGAACCACCGCACACTTCGACCCGGACTTTTCGCTTTCTAGGCAGGCGCGTTGCCACCTGGACCACCGATCCACCATGTCGTGTGGTTATTTAGTCGTGTTATCATTTTGTTATATCATGATTATGTGTGACCATTTCATCGTGTTATCATTTTGACATTAGTTTTGTGTATTTTTACATGTAGTTTTGTATATTGTTTTGTGATGTATCAGTTTTCATTGTACCATTAGTTTAACGTGATATCCTGTTTGTCATACAATTATTTAGACAAGTTTTCATTTTTAAAATTTCATTATTTTATTACGTTATCGTTTGAGTCATGTAATTATCTTCTCTTGCTATCGTTTCTTCGAGTCAGTATGTTGTTGTGTTATCGTTTTAACTTGTTATGGTTTTTTTTTTTGATTGCCACTATACGCTTTATAATCATTCTCATTCATTGTTACCAAACGATGAATTCACACTGACTATGATAATTAAATTTTTTTGTACAATTTAGGTCTATTACCATTGCCTTGCTTGCTACCGATCCTTAAATGTGTTCCACATCGCCATTGTTATTCTCAGATACTTTGCATTGAAGGTTTTGTTCCAGTGATATTGTAAAACATTGCATTGATGGACTCAGACCATTCTGTCTGCAACATATTGTGCGGGAATGGTCTTTCGTGTGCTTTTTGGATTATTTTAAACTTTTCTTTTTTTTGTGTCGATTCTTTAGCCTGTTTCTACCATTATGGGGCCGGGGGATAGTACGGAGAGTGAAAGGATTTTTGTTTATTTATTGTCATCCTTTAATTTTGACAATAATGGAGTAAGCACTCATATGCTTCTTTTTTTTTTTACATCCAGTCCCCGTGGATTGTTTCTGGGGTTGTTATTCGCCCCCAGCAGGGCCTAGCATTATCTGCCTTAATATTTACTATAATATTTACCATAATATTTACCATAATATTTACCATAATATTTACCATAATATTTAAGCAGGCGCTTTGATTTGTTTTTACAAGATATAGTGCTGTATAAATTCCATGTATTATAATAATAACAATCATCATCATCATCATCATCATCATCATCATCATCATCATCATCATCATCATCATCATCATCATCATCATAATCATTGTTATTGTTATTGTTATTATTATTATTATTATTATTATTATTATTATTATTATTATTATTATTATTATCAGTAGTAGTAGTAGTAGTAGTAGTAGTAGTAGTAGTATCATTATCATTATCATCATTATCATTATCATTATACTAATACTTGATATTTACCTTAATCTCTGCCTTTTGATGCCTCAACATTTGTTTTAACTAATTCAATAAGATCATAGATCATGAACTACGCTTGTTGGCAGGTAGACAAAGTTGCATATTTTTACATCCTAGAACTTCCACCTAGTAAGTTTTGAATGAATTGGACAGTTATCTGAGTTTTAGTTTTGTTTCCATCAAGGCAACAGCACAGATAATGATGTGTCTTTGCTGTCGGCTCAACTTAAAACGACATCAGGTTGGAGAGCTGAGGGGACACGAAGACAAAGTTGCGGTAGTACCTGGATGGTGTCCTTCGTGAATTTTAAATTCTGGTTCTGATGGTAAAAAGGTAAAGGCGTCCCTTAACCTATGTGGTCGTAGGGGAGCCAGGCATCAGAGACCTCAGCTTCTCTAGGGGCCAGCATATCGAGGGCGGCACTTATCTCCTCTCCCTCGCTGCTTTACCTTCCCTGACCCTGAAGAGGGCAGGTGCCCATTTACAGCTGGGTGAAGTAGGAGGACTATACTGAAGCCAAGGTGGGAAACGGTCACCCATCCAGCTGGTAACAATGCTCGATGCTGCTTAAAAAACATTGACCTTAGCTTGGGGAAAGCGAGTACTGTGACCACTGAGCTATCTCGTCCCCTCTGATGACTTGTCCTTCATGAAAATGATATCATTCAATTACTAGTGCGCTCAGTTGCTCACAGTTCTAATACTATTATCATTGTTTTATCATCGCCACCATAGCCATAACCTCCACCACCTGCAACATCTTTCATTCATTTCGTCATGTTCGCTTTCAACACAAATACAGTCATCCCTCTCTTTCACCATCCCACCTAATGACAATTATTCTCTTAGCAGCTGGCTTCTGAGTGTGTGTGTGTGTGTGTGTGTGTGTGTGTGTGTGTGTGTGTGTGTGTGTGTGTGTGTGTGTGTGTGTGTGTACGTGTGTGTGTACGTGTGTGTGTGTGTGTACGTGTACGTGTACGTGTGTGTGTACAGTTGTTGGTACGTGTACGTGTGTGGTACATGTGTGTGTACGCGTATGTGTATGTGTGTGTGTGTGTGTGCGCGCGCGTGTGTGCGTACACGTGCACATGTGTACATGTGTGTTGCAGCTTATTCCCAAATGAGGGCTGCAGTGGAGAGAAGAGGGATGATGCTTGAAGACCTGGACATGCTGCTGACACCCATACAGTACAGCCATCTGGAACCTCTGCGGTAACACCACCCTCTCTTTTTTCACACCATGGAGATAACCCCAACAGGACCTTGACTTCACCGAACCCGACCTTGACCTTGATTCAAAAAAAAAATGACCTTGACATTTACTGACAAGGACATTGACCTTAACTCAACGTGACCTTGACCTTAAATGACAGTGACCCTGACCTCAACTCAACATGACCTTGACCTTACCCTTAGCCTTTAACAAACAGACTAGCGTGGAGCGCTGAGCCATTCCAACGTACAAGAAATGATCTTACCCAAAATAGGTTGGTTTTGTATTAAAAAAAAAAAAAAAAAAAAAAAAAAAGCATTGATCACTAATTTTGCCGCTAAGATTTCATTTCTCAAAAGTGTAGGCTGCAATAGAAATCAGAACAAAATCGATATTTCCATCAACAGAATGTTGTCAGTGAATGCCGTCTATTTCATAATGCTGACATTATCCCTGGAGTCGGAATGCGGCTACCTTAATGGTGGGTAAAAAAACCCACGATGTTATACAGCAAAATCTCATCATTGATGAGCCTCCGAGCTCTGTAGCTGAGGAACAAAACCAGACAAACAAAACCAGACAAACAAAACATAGTGTCTGTACAGTCTATGTCATTTTTGCTTGAAGCTTTCTTCAAAAGTTGGCTTTTTTTTTTTTTTTCATAGTTGCTTTTTTTTTTTTTTGCTCACATGTAATTTGTTCATGTTTGTGAATTTTTTTTTTTTTTTGGTGGTGTGTATTGTTTTGCTTTATTATTTATTTTATTTATTAAAAAAAAAATCTTCGGGTGTAAATAATTTACCGCCTGTGTGGTTGGCGGGGCTATAAACAACATGATCGGATTGGATTGATCCAAACTGTGTCCCTTGTTGTGTGGTAACGGTCGAGGTCAGGTTGAGGGTGATGTCCCCTTAGTGTTCTGAGTCTGCCCCCCCTCACTTTGAATCTGAACTCTCTTTTAATTAAAGTCTACCCGAGGAACCATGGATACACTTATAAACCTAACAAATAAGTAGGAAACTAGCATTAACAATGATAATGTTACTCCTACTCCCTACTCCTACTCCTACTCCAACTCCTACTACTACTACGACGACGACAACGACGACGACGACGACGGCGACGGCGACTACTACTACTACTACTACAACTACTACTACTACTACTACTACTACTACTACTACTATACTACTACTACTACTACTACTACGACGACGACGACGACGACGACGACGACGACTACTTCTACGGCCACTACAACTGCAACTACAACAACAACTACTACTACTACTACTACTACTACTACTACTACTACTACTACTACTACTACTACTACTACTACTACTACTACTACTACTACTACTATGAAAGACGGCTGCATTGTTAAGGACACCTTGTCCATTGAGCTGGCTGCGGGACAATCAACACTGAGCTTCAACAATAATTATATTATGTGCAAATGGATCAGAGGTCTAGAGGTAACGCGCCTTGCCTAGAAAGCGAAAAGTCTGGGTCGGAGTGTACGGTGGCTCGAATCCCGTTAGGGCCCAAAACTTTACCCCCATCCATTTGATCATGAGTGGTGGTCTGGGTGCTAGTCTTTCGGATAATACGATAAACCGAGGTCCCGTGTATTACATTAGTTAGCGCACGTAAAAGAACCCACGGCAACAATGGGGTTGTCCCTGGCAAAATTCTGCAGAAAAAAGCCACTCTGATAGGGGAAACAAATACAGATACACACAGGGGAAAGAAAAAAAAATAATGGGTAGGCGCTGCACTTGTGGCGACGTACTCTATCTGGGGAGAGCAGCCCGTATTTTATACAGAGAAATCTACTGTGACATAAAGTGGTAATAAATAAAAAAAAAAAAATAAAAAAAAATAAAAAAAAATAAAACGTGACATGAAAGTCACTGACAAAGTACTCTCACACAGCTGTGTTAAGCGGTTGCAGAAATTCGCAATGTGTGGAGGACCATGGTATGTGAAGAAATTAATGTGTAAGAGCGGATAGAAGAGACTTTAACGATGACTTTGCCTTTCGAGTCAACACATCAGTGGCGACTCAGCTCACCCGGGTTCGAATCTCGTTCAAGAGGATTTTTCCTCTGGGGTTAACTTCAGTGCCGACTCCATTCCCCCCCCCCCCCCCCCCCCCCCCCCCAAAGTCCTTTGGATGAGACTATAAACCGTGGATCCGTGTGCGAACGCACGGAGAACTTTTGGTGCACACGTTAAACTCCGTTCCACTTTTCGGAAGAGTAGGTCATTGTGTGCCAGTTGCAACAGATGACAAAATGGACAAAAGTGCACACAGACGGGGATAGGAGGTGTAAAAAAAAAAAAAAAAAGCACACGAGTGCTTATTCCATTATCCTCGAAATAAATAAATAAATAAACTAATTAAAAAAAAAAATTCTACTTCGCAAAAAATCCTTCGGATGAAGACGCGATAAGCTAAGATCATGTGTTTATTTATTTATTTATTTATTTATTTATTTATTTATTCTTTTATATCGAGGATAACAGAATAAGCAATCATGTGCTTTTTTTCATCCGGTCCCCGTATGTATGCAGTTTTTGTAAATATTGTCATCTGTTCCCACCGGTACACGATGGCCTACTCTTACGAAAAGCGGAACAGGAATGTGTGTGAATGCTTGCAGAACATCTTGCGCAGCTGTTAAAACAGGTTCCATATTTTAGAAGAGATGGCCATTGTGTTCGTAAGAATTTATTTATAAAACTGCATGGACACAGGAGTTTGCTTTAGGAAAAAAACAAGGCACATGAATGCTTATTCCATTATCCTCGAAATAATCAAATTGAATTGAACCATGCGCGTGTGCTTGCATATATATATATATATATATATATATATATATATATATATATATATATATATATATATATATATATATATATATATATATATATATATATATATATATATATATATATATATATATATATGTGTGTGTGTGTGTGTGTGTGTGTGTGTGTGTGTGTGTGTGTGTGTGTGTTGTGACTGTGTGTGTGTGTGTGTGTGTGTGTGTGTGTGTGTGTGTGTGTGTGTGTGTGTGTGTGTTTTATTTATTTATTTGTTTATTTTTCTTTATTTATTTAATCTTTTATATCGAGGATAATGGAATAAGTAATCATATGCTTTCTTACATCCAGTCCCAGTGTGTATGCAGTTTTGTAAATGTCATCTGTTCCCACCGGCACACGATGGCCTACTCTTACGAAAAGCGGAACAGGATGTAACATGTGCGCAAGATGTTCTGCGTGCGTTAGCACACAGGGCCTCGGTTTATAGTCTCATGCGAAAGACTTATGGGGAGAGTGGAGTCAGCACTGATGTTATTAACTCCAGAAGAAAAAATCCTCTCGACCGGGAATCAAACCCGGGTCGTCAAATTGCGAGCGCAATGTTCTGACCTCTGGGCTATATCCCGTGTGTGTGTGTGTGTGTGTGTGTGTGTGTGTGCGTGCGTGCGTGCGTGCGTGCGTGCGTGCGTGCGTGCGTGCGTGCGTGCGTGCGTGTGTGTGTGTTTGTGTGTGTGTTGCAGGGGAAGACAGAAGCGGAAAGCAGTCGCAGTGCGTCAATGGACGTGGCCGGGGGGTGTGGTTCCCTACCACTTTTCCTCCAGGATGGGTAAAGTTGTCTTTGTAACTCTCACCTTGGCTGCTGCCTTCTGCTACCTGTCCAATTCTTTGACCAGAATACATTTACTGCTGCCTTCTCTTACCTGTCCAATTCTTTGACCAGAATACGATTACTACTACTGCCTTTTCTTACCTGTTGAAATCTTTGACCAGAATACATTGTTACTGCTGCCTTTTCTTACCTGTTGAAATCTTTGACCAGAATACGATTTCTGCTGCCTTCTCTTACCTGTTGAAATCTTTGACCAGAATACATTGTTACTGCTGCCTTTTCTTACCTGTTGAAATCTTTGACCAGAATACAATGACTGCTGCCTTCTGCTACCTGTCCGATTCCTTAACCAGAATACATTTACTGCTGCCTACTTCTACCTGTCTAATTCTTTAACCAGAATACATTTACTGCTGCCTACTTCTACCTGTCTAATTCTTTAACCAGAATACATTTACTGCTGCCTTCTCTTACCTGTCCAATTTCTTAACCAGAATACATTTACTGCTGCCTTCTGTTAATGTTACCTGTTCGAATCTTTGACAAGAATACATTTTTACTGCTGCCTTTTCTTACCTGTTGAAATCTTTGACCAGAATTAAATGACTGCTGCCTTCTGCTACCTGTCCGATTCCTTAACCAGAATACATTAACTGCTGCCTTCTCTTACCTGTCCAATTCCTTAACCAGAATACATTTACTGCTGCCTTCTGTTAATGTTACCTGTTCAATTCCTTAACCAGAATACATTAACTGCTGCCTTCTGCTACCTGTCCAATTCCTTAACCAGAATACATTAACTGCTGCCTTCTGCTACCTGTCCAATTCCATAACCAGAATACATTTACTGCTGCCTTCTGTTAATGCTACCTGTTCAATTCCTTAACCAGAATACATTAACTGCTGCCTTCTGCTACCTGTCCAATTCCATAACCAGAATACATTTACTGCTGCCTTCTGTTAATGCTACCTGTTCAATTCCTTAACCAGAATACATTTACTGCTGCCTTCTGCTACCTGTCCAATTCCATAACCAGAATACATTTACTGCTGCCTTCTGTTAATGTTACCTGTCCAATTCCTTAACCAGAATACATTTACTGCTACCTTCTCTTACCTGTCTAATTCTTTAACCAGAATACATTTACTGCTGCCTTCTCTTACCTGTCTAATTCTTTAACCAGAATACATTTACTGCTGCCTTCTCTTACCTGTCTAATTCTTTAACCAGAATACATTTACTGCTGCCTTCTCTTACCTGTCTAATTCTTTAACCAGAATACAATTACTGCTGCCTTCTGCGACCTGTCCAATTCCTTAACCAGAATACATTTACTGCTGCCTTTTCTTACCTGTTGAAATCTTTGACCAGAATACATTTACTGCTGCTTTCTGCGACCTGTCCACTTCTTTGACCAGAATACATTTACTGCTGCCTTCTCTTACCTGTCTAATTCTTTAACCAGAATACATTTACTGCTGCCTTCTCTTACCTGTCTAATTCTTTAACCAGAATACATTTACTGCTGCCTTCTCTTACCTGTCCAATTTCTTAACCAGAATACATTTACTGCTGCCTTCTGTTAATGTTACCTGTTCGAATCTTTGACCAGAATGCATTGTTACTGCTGCCTTTTCTTACCTGTTGAAATCTTTGACCAGAATTAAATGACTGCTGCCTTCTGCTACCTGTCCGATTCCTTAACCAGAATACATTTACTGCTGCCTTCTCTTACCTGTCCAATTCCTTAACCAGAATACATTTACTGCTGCCTTCTGTTAATGTTACCTGTTCAATTCCTTAACCAGAATACATTAACTGCTGCCTTCTGCTACCTGTCCAATTCCATAACCAGAATACATTAACTGCTGCCTTCTGCTACCTGTCCAATTCCTTAACCAGAATACATTAACTGCTGCCTTCTCTTACCTGTCCAATTCCTTAACCAGAATACATTAACTGCTGCCTTCTGTTAATGTTACCTGTTCAATTCCTTAACCAGAATACATTTACTGCTGCCTTCTGCTACCTGTCCAATTCTTTGACCAGAATACATTTACTGCTACCTTCTCTTACCTGTCTAATTCTTTAACCAGAATACATTTACTGCTGTCTTCTCTTACCTGTCCAATTTCTTAACCAGAATACATTTACTGCTGCCTTCTCTTACCTGTCTAATTCTTTAACCAGAATACATTTACTGCTGCCTTCTCTTACCTGTCTAATTCTTTAACCAGAATACATTTACTGCTACCTTCTGCGACCTGTCCAATTCCTTAACCAGAATACATTTACTGCTGCCTACTTCTACCTGTCTAATTCTTTAACCAGAATACATTTACTGCTGCCTTCTGCGACCTGTCCAATTCTTTGACCAGAATACATTTACTGCTGCCTTCTCTTACCTGTCTAATTCTTTAACCAGAATACATTTACTGCTGCCTACTTCTACCTGTCTAATTCTTTAACCAGAATACATTTACTGCTGCCTTCTCTTACCTGTCCAATTTCTTAACCAGAATACATTTACTGCTGCCTTCAGTTAATGTTACCTGTTCGAATCTTTGACAAGAATACATTTTTACTGCTGCCTTTTCTTACCTGTTGAAATCTTTGACCAGAATTAAATGACTGCTGCCTTCTGCTACCTGTCCGATTCCTTAACCAGAATACATTAACTGCTGCCTTCTGCTACCTGTCCAATTCCTTAACCAGAATACATTTACTGCTGCCTTCTGTTAATGTTACCTGTTCAATTCCTTAACCAGAATACATTAACTGCTGCCTTCTGCTACCTGTTCAATTCCTTAACCAGAATACATTAACTGCTGCCTTCTGTTAATGTTACCTGTCCAATTCCTTAACCAGAATACATTAACTGCTGCCTTCTGCTACCTGTTCAATTCCTTAACCAGAATACATTAACTGCTGCTTTCTGCTACCTGTTCAATTCCTTAACCAGAATACATTAACTGCTGCCTTCTGCTACCTGTTCAATTCCTTAACCAGAATACATTAACTGCTGCCTTCTGTTAATGTTACCTGTTCAATTCCTTAACCAGAATACATTAACTGCTGCCTTCTGCTACCTGTCTAATTCCTTAACCAATATACATTTACTGCTGCCTTTTGCTACCTGTTCAATTCCTTAACCAGAATACATTAACTGCTGCCTTCTGCTACCTGTTCAATTCCTTAACCAGAATACATTAACTGCTGCCTTCTGCTACCTGTCCAATTTCATAACCAGAATACATTAACTGCTGCCTTCTGCTACCTGTTCAATTCCTTAACCAGAATACATTTACTGCTACCTTCTGTTAATGCTACCTGTTCAATTCCTTAACCAGAATACATTAACTGCTGCCTTCTCTTACCGTCCAATTCCTTAACCAGAATACATTAACTGCTGCCTTCTCTTACCGTCCAATTCCATAACCAGAATACATTTACTGCTGCCTTCTGTTAATGTTACCTGTCCAATTCCTTAACCAGAATACATTTACTGCTGCCTTCTGTTAATGTTACCTGTTCAATTCCTTAACCAGAATACATTTACTGCTGCCTTCTCTTACCTGTCCAGTTCTTTAACTAAGAGCTTTCCAATTCTTTGACCAAGACAGTTTCGCTACTACCACTTTACCTTTCCAAGTCTTCAACCACTGTTTGAAAAATAGCTAGTTACTTTTACCTTTCCATTCTTTAACTAGCATACTTTTTCAGCTAGCTCCTTCATCTTATTCCTTAGACATTGTTTCCTTCTCACCTTTACCTTTCCAGTTCTTAATACCAGTTTTGTAGCTTTTACTTTTACTTCCTTCCTTCACTTTCCGCTCCTCCTCTTACTTCCTTCCATTCTTTACTTCCATCCTACTTCCATTCTTACCTCTTACTTTCTTCTTTTTACTTCCCTCCTTTACTCCTCCCTTCATTTACCTTCCTTCCTTTATCCTTCTTCTTACTTCCTCCTTTACTTACTTATCCTTCCTTCCTTCTTTACTTCCTTTCTTCCCTTCTTTACTTCCTTCCTTTCCTTCTTACTTTACTTCCCTCTTCTTCCTTCCTTCTCCTTCCTTCTACTTCCTTTCTCTTCTCCTTCCCTCTTCTTCTTCCTTCCTTCTTACTCTTCTTTACTTCCTTCCTTCTTTCTTCCTTCCTTCTTTACTTCCTTCCTTCTTTACTTCCTTCCTCTTTACTTCCTTCCTTCTTTACTTCCTTCCTTCCTTTCCTTCCTTCTTTACTTCCTTCTTTCCTTTCCTTTCTTCCTTCCTTCCTTCCTTCCTACCTACCTACCTTTCTTCCTTTACTTCCTTCCTTTACTTCCTTCTTTACTTCCTTCCTTCTTTCTCCTCCTAACTACCTTTCTTCCTTTACTTACTTCTTTACTTCCTTCCTTCTTTACTTCCTTCCTTCTTTACTTTCTTCCTTCCTTTCCTTCCTTCTTTACTTCCTTCCTTCCCTTCCTTCCTTTCCTTTCTTCCTTCCTACCTACCTTTCTTCCTTTACTTCCTTCCTTTCCTTCCTTCCTTCCTACCTACCTTTCTTCCTTTACTTCCTTCCTTTAATTCCTTCTTTACTTCCTTCCTTTAATTCCTTCCTTTACTTCCTTCCTTTATACTTCCTTCCTTCTTTCCTTTCTGCCTTCCTTTCTTTCCTTCCTTCCTACATATCTTCCTTCCTTCCTCTACTTCCTTCTTTACTTCCTTCCTTTACTTCCTTCCTTCTTTCCTTCCTGCCTTCCTTTCCTTCCTTTCCTTCCTACCTACCTTTCTTCCTTTACTTCTTTCTTTGCTTCCTTCTCTTCTACTTCCTTCCCTTCTTTACTTCCTTCCTTTACTTCCTTCCTTTACTTCCTTCCTTCCTTCTTTCCTTCCTGCCTTCCTTTCCTTCCTTCCTTCCTACCTACCTTTCTTCCTTTACTTCCTTCCTTTACTTCCTCCTCCACTTCCTTCCTTCTTTACTTCCTTCCTTTATACTTCCTTCCTTCCTTTCCTTCCCTCCTTCCTTCCTACCTTTCTTCCTTTATTTCCTTCTTTACTTCCTTCCTTCTTTACTTCCTTCCTTCTCCACTTCCTTCCTTCTTTACTTCCTTCCTCCTTTACTTCCTTCCTTCCTTACTTCCTTCCTTTACTTCCTTCCTTCTGTACTTCCTTCCTTTACTTCCTTCTTTCCTTCCTGCCTTCCTTTCCCTCCTTCCTTCCTACCTACCTTTCTTCCTTTACTTCCTTCTTTTACTTCCTCCTTTACTTCCTTCCTTCTCCACTTCCTTCCTTTACTTCCTTCCTTCTTTACTTCCTTCCTTCCTTCTTTACTTCCTTCCTTCCTTTCTTTCCTTCCTTCCTTCCTACATACCTTCCTTCCTTCCTCTACTTCCTTCTTATTTCCTTTTTTACTTCCTTCCTTCCTCTACTTCTTTCTTATTTCCTTCTTTACTTCCATCCTTTACGTCCTTCCTTCCTTCCTTCTTTACTTCCTTCCTTTACGTCCTTCCTTGTTTCCTTCTTTACTTCCTTCCTTTACGTCCTTCCTTCTTTACTTCCTTCTTTTACGTCCTTCCTTCCTTCCTTCTTTACTTCCTTCCTTTACGTCCTTCCTTCCTTCCTTCTTTACTTCCTTCCTTTACGTCCTTCCTTCCTTCCTTCTTTACTTCCTTCTTTTACGTCCTTCCTTCCTTCCTTCTTTACTTCCTTCCTTTACGTCCTTCCTTCCTTCCTTCTTTACTTCCTTCTTTTACGTCCTTCCTTCTTTACTTCCTTCTTTTACGTCCTTCCTTCCTTCCTTCTCTACTTCCTTCCTTTACTTCCTTTCTTCTCTCCTTTCCTTCCTTCCCTTCTTCCTTCCTACCTACCTTCCTTCCTCTACTTCCTTCTTATTTCCTTCTTTACATCCTTCCTTCCTCTACTTCCTTCTTATTGCCTTCTTTACTTCCTTCCTTTACGTTCTTCCTTCCTTCCTTCTTTACTTCCTTCCTTTACGTCCTTCCTTCCTTCCTTCTTTACTTCCTTCTTTTACGTCCTTCCTTCCTTCCTTCTCTACTTCCTTCCTTTACTTCCTTTCTTCTCTCCTTTCCTTCCTTCCCTTCTTCCTTCCTACCTACCTTCCTTCCTCTGCTTCCTTCTTATTTCCTTCTTTACATCCTTCCTTCCTCTACTTCCTTCTTATTGCCTTCTTTACTTCCTTCCTTTACGTTCTTCCTTCCTTCCTTCTTTACTTCCTTCCTATACGTCCTTCCTTCCTTCCTTCTTTATTTCCTTCCTACCTTTCTTCCTTCCTTTCCTTCCTTCCTTCCGTCTTTACTTCCTCCTTCCTTCTTTCTTTACTTCCTTCCTTCCTTCCGTCTTTACTTCCTTCCTACCTTCCTTCCTTCCTTTCCTTCCTTCCTTCCGTCTTTTTTTCCTTCCTTCCTTCCGTATTTACTTCCTTCCTACCTTCCTTCCTTCCTTTCCTTCCTTCCTTCCGTCTTTACTTCCTTCCTTCCTTCTTTCTTTACCTCCTTCCTTCTTTACTTCCTTCCACCTTTACTTCTTTCTTTCCTTCCTTCCGTCATTCCTTCTTCCTTCTTTACTTCCTTCCTTCCTTCTTTGTTTCCTTTCTCTTTTACTTCCTCTTTTTCTTTCCTTCCTCCCTACCTTCCTTCCCACCTTCCGTCCTTCCTTCTTTACTTCCTTCCTCCTCCCTCCTCCCTCCTTCCTTCCCTTCTCCCTTCCTCCCTCCCTCCCTTCCTCCCTTCCTTCCCACCTTCTTTCCTTCCTTCCTTCTTTCCATCCATCCATCCTTCCTTCCTTCTTTATTTCAAGCTCATCGAAAAATTCCTTCCTTCCTTCCTTCAGACCGTGGCCAGAGGGAGCTGATTGTGGAGGCCATGAGGATTTGGCAGGCCACCACGTGTGTTCGATTCCGCCCCGCCACTTCTTCTGATGCAGACTTTGTCTTCTTCACCGACAACGGGATGGGGTGAGTGTATGTACCCTGTAATGTTGCACTGGTCATCACTGTAATGTTGCACTGGTCATCACTGTAATGTTGCACTGGTCATCACTGTAATGTTGCACTGGTCATCACTGTAGTGTTGCGCTGGTCATCACTGTAATGTTGCACTGGTCATCACTGTAGTGTTGCACTGGTCATCACTGTAATGTTGCACTGGTCATCACTGTAGTGTTGCACTGGTCATCACTGTAATGTTGCACTGGTCATCACTGTAATGTTGCACTGGTCATCACTGTAATGTTGCACTGGTCATCACTGTAATGTTGCACTCGTCATCACTGTAATGTTGCACTGTCATCACTGTAATGTTGCACTGGTCATCACTGTAATGTTGCACTGGTCATCACTGTAATGTTGCACTCGTCATCACTGTATTATGTAATGTTGCACTGGTCATCACTGTAATGTTGCACTGATCATCACTGTAATGTTGTACTGGTCATCACTGTAATGTTGCACTGGTCATCACTGTAATGTTGCACTGTCATCACTGTAATGTTGCACTGGTCATCACTGTAGTGTTGCACTGGTCATCACTGTAATGTTGCACTGGTCATCACTGTAATGTTGCACTGGTCATCACTGTAATGTTGCACTGGTCATCACTGTAATGTTGCACTGGTCATCACTGTAATGTTGCACTGGTCATCACTGTAGTGTTGCACTGGTCATCACTGTAATGTTGCACTGGTCATCACTGTAATGTTGCACTGGTCATCACTGTAATGTTGCACTGGTCATCACTGTAATGTTGCACTGGTCATCACTGTAATGTTGCACTGGTCATCACTGTAATGTTGCATTGATAACGCACCTTCCTAGAAAGCGAAATCCTCGAGTTCGATCACCCAAACTTTTCCCCTATCCGTTAGACCTTTTGTGATGGTCTGGGTGCTAGTCTTTCGGTGAAACTCTAAACCAACACGCATGCAGCGCACATCAAAGAACCCACAGCAACAAGAGAGCTGTCCCTGACAAAATTCTGTAAAAATAAAAAATAAAAAAGGGAACTCTGATTGGGAAACAAATATATCTGCACACAGTGTGGTGTTTTTTTTTTTTTCTTGGACAGTGGCACTGCTCATGTAGTAGGCGACGCGCTTTCTTCGGGGGAAATCATCCTGAATTTTATGCAGAGAGATCTGCTGTAAGCGAAAGTTGTATGTATTTGTGCAGATGCAGTTCCTACTTGGGCAAGCGTGGGAGACGGCAACCTATCAACTTAGGACGTGGCTGCTTTAGGGTGAGAGCATTGGATTCACTCTTCGTCAACAACTTGTATGAATATTCCTGCAACAACAACAACAACAACAACAACACAATAACTACTACTACTACTACTACTACTACTACTACTACTACTACTACTACTACTACTTTCTTCTACTTCTAACTACTACTACTGCTGCTGCTGCTGTTGCTGCTGTTGACTACTACTACTACTATACTACTACTACTACTACTACTACTACTACTACTACTACTCACTACTACTACTACTCACATACTACTACTACTCTACTATCTACTTCCCTACTTACTAACTACTACTACTGCTGCTGCTGCTGCTACTGACTACTACTACTACTACTACTAACTTCTAACTACTACTACTACTACTACTACTACTACTACTACTACTACTACTACTACTACTACTACTACTAACTACTACTACTGCTGCTGCTGCTGCTGCTGCTGCTCTGCTGCTAGCTGCTGCTGCTGCTGCTACACACACAACACTACTACACTACTACTACTACTACTACTACTACTACTACTACTACTACTACTACTACTACTACTACTACTACTACTACTACTACTACTACTACTACTTCTACTACTACTACTACTGCTGCTGCTGCTGCTGCTGCTGCTGTTGCTCTGCTGCTACTACTACTACTACTGCTCTCTACTACAACACTACACACAACACACATACACACAACAACAACAACTACACTAACTACTACTACTACTACTACTACTACTACTACTACTAACGCTACTACTACTACTACTACTACTACTACTACTACTACTACTACTACTACTACTACTACTACTATGCTGCTGCTAGCTGCTGCTGCTGCTGCTGCTGCTGCTGCTGCTGCTAGCTACTACTACTACTACTACTACTACACTACTACTACTACTACTACTACTACTACTACTACTACTACTACTACTACTACTGCTGCTCGCTGCTGCTAGCTGCTGCACTACTACTACTACTACTACTTACACTACTACTACTAACTACTACAACTACTACTACTACTACTACTAACTACTACACTACTACTACTACTACTACTACTGACTACGCTACTGACACTACTGCTGCGCTGCTGCTGGCTGCTGCATATTACTACTAACTACTACTACACTACCTACACAACTACTACTACACTACTACACTACTACTACTACTAGCTGCTCTCACTCCTACTGACTACTACTACTACTACTACTACTACACTACTACTACACTACTACTACTACACTACGTCTACTCTGACTACGACTACACTACGACTCGACTAAACAACTCGACTACACTACACTACTGCTGCTACTGCTCTCTGCTGCTGCTGCTACTACTACTAAATACATAACTACTACTACTACTGCTGCTGCTGCTGCTGCTGCTCGGTGCTGCTGCTACTACTACTACTACTTCTACGCAGCGCGCAGCAACATAACAACAACAACACAACTCTACAACTACAACACAACTACAACACAACTACAACTACTACTACTACTACTACTACTACTACTACTACTACTACTACTACTACTACTGCTGCTGCTGCTGCTGCTGCTGCTGCTGCTACTACTGCTACTGCTGCTGCTATTATGACTACTAAGCTAAGTACTGTTGCTGCTATTGCTACTATTGTTACCGCTGCTGCTGCTACTATTGCTATTACTCCTTTTGCTGCTGCTGGTACTTCTACTATAACGTCTATTTTACCTACTATCGTTTTCACCTTCACCTTTTCCAAACACTTATTTGCTCCATTTGTAAGACAGTGGCAGAAGCAAGCTTTACTTAAAATACTGCTGTCACAGTGCCTTTAACACATGAGATGACGCCATACAACTGCTGATTCCAATATGAGCCAATTTTGTGTTCTCCATCTCACTCTCTGCCTCCCATCAGATATTATTATCCTTGTGTATTGATTTATTTTATAAATAAAAATTATCCTAAAATTCTTATATAAATTTTGGAGGATGATCAATCAGCACTCATGAGTAGTTGTTTCGTATCCAGTCTCTGTGTGCATGCAGTTTTGCAACTTTTGTCATCCTTTACCACCAGTACATATTAGCCTACTTTTCCGAAAGGCAGAAAGGTTTTAACGCGTACGCAAAATGTTCTGTATTCGAACACGGGCTTCGGTTTACCGTGTCATCCGAAGGATTTTCGGGGAGTGGAGTCGGCACTGATGCTAGCTGCAGGGGAAAAGAAATCTCCTTGAACAGGTGCTTCAGTGGTTGGTTGCTCGAACCTGGGCTGTCAGATTTTATCTATCGATCCATCTATCCCATAGTCTAGTGACTGTGGGGGTACCCCCAAAGATTTGACAACCAGCGCCCTCCATTGCTCTCTCTGTTCTGCCTTTTTGGGGTTTTGTTGAGTTCTAGGCCTGTCCATTCGCTGATATTGTCCTCCCATCTCTTCCCTGGTCTGCCTCTTTTTCTTAGCGTAAAATTCTGACTGCCAGGGTATCCCGGCCGTTATTGCTATTGGTAAACGAATGAGATGAATTCAATGGGACACGTTTCCCATGTGGACAGACATAATTCTTCACGAGCTGTCCTGTCCTTAAGACGGACATAATCTTTTACGAACTGTCTCTCAAACGGACATAATCCGTCGCCACCAACTGCCTTTTAGACAGATAGAATCCTTCCTAAACTGCCCATTCCCCAGACGGACAGACATAATCCTTCCCGATCCCTGTCATTCAGACACGGACATAATCCTTCACGAACTGTCTTTCAGAATACGGTGACATAATTCCTTCACGAACTGTCTTTTCAGAAACAGACATAATCCTTCACGAACTGTCTTTCAGAATACGGAACATAATCCTATCACGAACTCCACTACTCTGAATCATGTAGGGTTAAAGTAGCTGGATCGGTGGTCTAGAGGTAACGCGCCTGCCAAGAAAGCGAAAGTCCGGGTCGAAGTGTGCGGTGGTTCGCATCCCGTTTGGGCCTAAAACTCCCCCCCCCCCATCCATTAGACCATGAGTGGTGATCTGGGTGCTAGTCTTTCGGATGAGACGATAAACCGAGGTCCCGTGTGTTACACATAATAATTTAGCACACGTAAAAGAACCCACGGCAACAAGAGGGTTGTCCCTGGCAAAATTCTGTAGAAAAAAGCCACACTAATAGTGAAACAAATACAGTTCGCAGACAGGAAAAAAAAAAAATGGTGGCGCTGCACTTGTGGCGACGCGCTCTCTCCCAGGGAGAGCAGCCCGAATTTCATGCAGAGTAATCTGCTGTGACATAAAGTGGTATAAAAAAAATAACGAACTGTCTTTCACAATACAGACATAATCCTTCACGAACTGTCTTTCAGAATACAGACATAATTCTTTACGAACTGCCTTTCAGAATACAGACATAATCCTTCACGAACTGTCTTTCAGAATACGGACATAATCCTTCACGAACTGTCTTTCAGACAACGGACATAATCCTTCACGAACTGTCTTTCAGACAACGGACATAATCCTTCACGAACTTTAGACAACGGACATAATCCTTCACAAACTGTCTTTCAGACAACGGACATAATCCTTCACGAACTGTCTTTCAGACAACGAACATAATCCTTCACGAACTGTCTTTCAGACAATGGACATAATCCTTCACGACCTGTCTTTCAGACAACGGACATAATCCTTCACGAACTTTAGACAACGGACATAATCCTTCATGACCTGTCTTTTAGACAACGGACATAATCCTTCACGAAATGTCTTTCAGACAACGGACGTAATCCTTCACGAACTGTCTTTCAGACAACGGACATTATCTTTCACGAACTGTCTTTCAGACAACGGACATAATCCTTCACGAACTGTCTTTCAGACAACGGGACCTAATCCTTCACGAACTGTCTTTCAGACAACGGGACATATTAATCCTTCACGAACTGTCTTTCAGCTGGACATAATCCTTCACGAGCTGGGCCACGCCCTGGGCATGGCTCACGAACACCAGCGGCCTGACAGGGACCAGTTCGTGGCGATCCAGCTGAACAATGTGGACAGGTCTTTCCACAGCCAGTTCAGGAAATTCTCCCCCGCTGTGCTGTCCACGGCTATCCCCTACGACTACAGGTCTATCATGCACTACGGGAAAAGTGTCAGTAGATCTTCTTCCTGCTACTACTACTACTACTACCGGGAATAGTTATTTATTTATGTATTTGTTTTTATTTATTTATTTATTTATTTATTTATTTATTTATTTATTTATTATATATCGAGGATAATGGAATAAGCACTCATGTGCTTTTTTAAAAATATTAAATATAAAAAAAATCCAGTTCCCGTGTGCATGCAGTTTTGTAAATCTTGTCATCTGTTCACACAATGGCCTACTCTTACGAAAGGCGGAACAGGATTTAACGTGTGCGGAAGATTTTTTGTGTGTGTTTTTTTTTGTTGCGTGCGTTCGCACACACGGGGGGTGGGGTGGGGGACCTCGGTTTATAGTCTCATCCGGAGTACAGGGGAGGGGGGGGGTAGTGGTGAGGTAGTAAGAGGTGAGAGTGGGGGTGGGGGATTGGAGTAAAGGTGACAGAGGGGGGGGGGGTGGTTGGAAGTGGGGAGGGTGGGTCTCCTTCTCTTGTTTGCTTTACGGGGTCAGGTGAGTCTGGGAGAAACCATGGCCTGTCCTTTCTCAGGTCCTTCTTTTAAATTTTTATATTTTTATATTTTTTAATTTTTTTAAAATTCTTTTATATCGAGGATAATGGGATAAGCACTCATGTGCTTTTTTTTATTTTTAAAATCCAGTCCCCGTGTGTATGCAATTTTGTAAATATTGTCATCTGTTCCCACCGGCACACAATGGCCTACTCTTACGAAAAGCGGGACAGGATGACAGGATCCTTTCGTAGGCTGTACAGCTTGGTTTTTGCAGGGTCAGAGGAGTAAACAGTTAGGAGTAAAGGTGAAGAGTGGAGTTTAGACAAGTAAGGATCAAAGTAAAGATTTTCTTTTTTTTTTCCCTTTGATTGTATGAGAGTCCCAGCGGAGTTCTCCAATTCAACCCCTACCACCCTAAGCAAGCCGCTCAGATTACCACCACCTGCCTAATTAATTATCTTGGGGGAGTGAAGGTTGGGTAAAAAGGGTAAGGTAACAGTGAGAGTGAAGGTAGGGGTGGGGTTGAAAGGGTGGCAATAAGAGTAAACAAAGGGAGGAGAATAATTTTATTGATTAAAAGGGTGGGGATGGCCGCTGCTGTAGTCTAGTGGTTAGGGCGTTGGACTCGTAATCTAAAGGTTGCGGTTCGATCCCAGCTTTCCGCTATGGCGTTGTGCCCTTGGAAAAGGTACTTTACGGCTATTTTCTCACCCCACCCAGGTGTAAAAGGGGTACCAACCTTGTGTTGGGGGTTAACCCTGCGATAGACTGGCGTCCTATCCAGGGGGGAGTCTATGACGCTCAGTCGCTTAACGCCACAGAAACCGGGATAAGCACCGGCCTGATGAGCCTTAGGCTCGGGACAGACTTTAACTTTAACTAAAGGGTGGGGACGGGAAAGAAATTTGATCGGATTTTTGGTACCGCATATATAGGCAGCTGTGGTGCCCAGAGCGGACATGGGACGTGGTGTTTGTTGTGTTAGGCGTGGTGTTAATTTGTTGTGTTTGACGTGGTGTTTGTTGTGTTAGGCGTGGTGTTAATTTGTTGTGTTTCAGTGGTGTTTGTTGTGTTAGGCGTGGTGTTAATTTGTTGTGTTTGACGTGGTGTTTGTTGTGTTAGGCGTGGTGTTAATTAGTTGTGTTTGACGTGGTGTTTGTTGTGTTAGGCGTGGTGTTAATTTGTTTGTGTTTGACGTGGTGTTAATTTGTTGTGTTTGACGTGGTGTTAATTTGTTGTGTTAGGCACGGTGTTAATTTGTTGTGTGTGACGTGGTGTTTTGTTGTGTGTGACGTGGTGTTTTGTTGTGTGTGACGTGGTGTTTTGTTGTGTGTGACGTGGTGTTTTGTGTGTGTGACGTGGTGTTTTGTTGTGTGTGACGTGGTGTTTTGTTGTGTGTGACGTGGTGTTTTGTTGTGTGTGACGTGGTGTTTTGTTGTGTGTGACGTGGCGTTTGTTGTGTGTGACGTGGTGTTTTGTTGTGTGTGACGTGGTGTTTGTTGTGTGTGACATGGTGTTTTGTTGTGTGTGACGTGGTGTTTTGTTGTGTGTGACGTGGTGTTTGTTGTGTGTGACGTGGGGTTTGTTGTGTTTGTTGTGTGTGACGTGGTGTTTTGTTGTGTGTGACGTGGTGTTTGTTGTGTTGTTTGACGTGGTGTTTGTTGTGTGTGACGTGGTGTTTGTTGTGTGTGACGTGTATTAATTTGTTATGTGTGACGTGGTGTTTGTTATGTTGTTTGACGTGGTGTTTTTTGTGTTGGACGTGGTGTTAATTTGTTGTGTTGGACGTGGTGTTAGTTTGTTGTGTTGGACGTGGTGTTAATTTGTTGTGTTGGACGTGGTGTGTGTTGTGTTGGACGTGGTGGTTAATTTGTTGTGTTGGACGTGGTGTTAATTTGTTGTGTTGGACGTGGTGTTAATTTGTTGTGTTGGACGTGGTGTTAATTTGTTGTGTTGGATGTGGTGTGTGTTGTATTGGACGTGGTGTTAATTTGTTGTGTTGGACATGGTGTTAATTTGTTGTGTTGGACGTGGTGTTAATTTGTTGTGTTGGACGTGGTGTTAATTTGTGTGTGAGCTGTGTGTGTTTTTGGTGTTGGACATGATGTTATCGTGTTTGATACGTGTGTGTGTGTTGTGTTTTGCGTGGTGTGTGAGGTTTGACGTGGTGTGTGTTGTGTTTTGCGTGGTGTGTGTTGTTTTTGGCGTGGTGTGTGTTGTTTTTGACGTGATGTGTGTTGTGTTTGGCGTGGTGTGTGCTATGTTTGGTGTGGTGTGTGTTATGTTTGACGTGGTGTGTGTGTGTGCGTGTAGGTTTGACGTAGTGTGTTTGTGTTGTGTTTTACGTGGTGTGTGTTGTGTTTGACGTGATGTGTGTGTGTGTGTGTGTGTGTGTGTGTGTGTGTGTGTGTGTGTGTGTGTGTGTGTGTGTGTGTGTGTGTGTGTGTGTGTGTGTGGTGTGTTTGTGTGTGTTTGACTCTGTGTGTTTGACTCTGTGTGTGTGTGTATGTGTGTTTGACTTAGTGTTGTGTGTTGTGTGTGACTTAGCGTATGCGTGCGTGCATGCGTGTGTACTTGCGTGCGTGCACGCGCGCGCGCGTGTGCGTTTATATGTGTATTTGTGTTTGACGCCGCGTGGTGTGGTGAAATGTACAGGCTTTCACCGATAAAAGTCAGGGAGGAGGGTACAGCATCATCACCACAAACCCCGCTGCCCAGGACATTATCGGCACAGCTCGGTCCCTCTCCCAAAGAGACATACTGACCATCAGGCTGCTCTACGGCTGTGGTGAGCTGTGGTGCACTTTTTTTTTTTACCTTGCGCTGCTGTGTACAGGTTGTGCTTCTTGTTGTTGGTGGTGGTGGTAGTGGTGTTGGTGGTGTTGGTGGGGGGGGAGGCGGGTGGTGGTGTGGTGGTGTGTTTGTGGGTTGTTGGGGGGTGGGTGTTGGTGATGATGGTATTGTGGGGGACGGGGTGGTATGGTGTGGTTGGGGTTTGGTGGGGGTGTTGGTGTTGGTGGTGTTGGTGGGGGTGTTGGTGTTGGTGGTGTTGGTGTTACTGTGTGTTGTTGGTGATGATGGTATTGTTGGGGGGTGGTGGTGGTGTTGGTGGTGTTGGTGTTAGTATTACTGTCATTGTTGTTGATGGTGTTGGTGTTGGTGGTGTTGGTGGTGGTGGTGGTGGTGTTAGTATTACTGTCATTGTTGTTGATGGTGTTGGTGGTGGTGGTGGTGGTGTTGGTGGTGGTGGTGGTGGTGTTAGTATTACTGTTATTGTTGTTGATGTTGTTGTTGGTGGTGGTAGTGGTGTTAGTATTACTGTTATTGTTGTTGATGTTGTTGTTGTTGGTGGTGTTGGTGGTGTTGGTGTTAGTGTTACTTTTTGTAGAACTGTTGTTGTTGTTGTTGTTGCTGTTAGTGGTGGTGGTGGTGGTGGTGGTGGTGGTGTTGGTGTTGGTGTTAGTATTACTGTTGTTGTTGTTGTTGTTTTTGGTGGAGGTGTTGGTGTTACTGTTGTTGTTGTTGTTGTTACTACTGGTGTTGAGCAATTCCCAACTGAAGCACCCAGCGGTGTTAGCTAACCTTGGGAATAAAGATGATCAATCAGCTATCCAATCGAACAATTGATTGACCACACAAGCAATCAATTAATCGATTGATCAGTCAAGCAATCAATCTACCCACAAACCATCCAACCAGCCAAGCAACCAATCAAGCAGCTAACCAAACAACCAATCAACCATCCATCCAACCAACCAAACAACCAATCAACCATCCATCCATCCAACCAACCAACCAACCAACCAACCAACCAACCAAGCAACCAACCAAACAACCAATCAACCACCAACCAACCCACCACCCAGCCAACCAACCCACCAACCAACCAACCAACCCCCCCCCCCACCCCCGACCCCCCCACCAACCCACCCCACACACACCCACACACCCACCCACCCATCAACCAACCAACCAACCTACCAACCCCCCCCACACCCACCCACCCACCAACCAACCCACCAACCACACACCCACCCACCCACCCACCCAATTCAACCAACCAACCAACCCACCAAAAAACCACCCAACCACCCACGCAACCACCCACTCAACCCACCAACCAACCAACCAACCGACCGACCCACCTATCCAATCAATGAACCAGTGGATCCAATCGATGTTTCTTTTGAAGGAGGGGTCCTATCCGACCACCCGGGCCGCCAGGCCCGCCTGATCCAGTCATCATTGATATCGGCAATGACAATGACAATGACAATGACGCCCTGGACATTGCTCTCGTCTCTCCTCTCTCTGCGCCCCGTGGTAAGGCACGCACACGCGCACACGCACAAACACACACGCACGCAGGCACGAACGTACGCACGCAGGCACGCACGTACGCATGCATGCATGCACACACACACACATGAACGTAGCACGCATACACGCACGTACGCATGCACGCATGCACACACACACTCACACGAACGTAGCACGCATACACGCACGCACGTACGCACGCACACACACACACTGTCTCTGTCTCTGTCTCTCTCCCTCTCTCTCTCTCTCTCTCTCTCTCTCTCTCTCTCTCTCTCTCTCTCTCTCTCTCTCTCTCTCCTCTCAATCTCTACGCACACACACATTTGCGCACACATGCAAAGCACAGAAAAGACGACATTTTTCAAATAAAAAAATAGCAAAAATATATGACAGTGAACATTCCACAGAAACACGACAGTTTAAAAAACACACAAACATGGAGACATGACATTGTTGAAAACCCCCCCACAGATATACCACAACACGTGTTGACAAAACAGAGACATCACAACACGTGTTGACAAAACACAGAGACATCACAACACGTGTTGACAAAACACTGAGACGTCACAACACGTGTTGACAAAACACAGAGACATCACAACACGTGTTGACAAAACACAGAGACATCACAACACGTGTTGATAAAA
>CM060335.1:13952042-13969542 GCA_030674155.1 Stramonita haemastoma | reverse complement strand
GACTTGCTAACTTCAAGGTCTGGTATAGGAGGGGTTGATAACGGTAAAGTTTATCAAGAGGAGAATGGAGGACTATGGTTTTGCGATGGGAAAAAGCGATGATCATGGATTTGATATTGGGGGAGGATTGATTGATTGATTGATTGATTGATTTATTTATTCTTTTATATCGAGGATAACAGAATAAGCAATTATGTGCTTTTTTTCATCCGGTCCCCGGATTGATGCAGCCAGGCTGCTTGGTTTTGAGGTAACATGGCAAAAGCCTTGACACGGTTGATGGCGGGCCGGGCTGGAAGCCACCTTACCGTTCACTACTGTGTATCCACACAGAGGCAAGAAGACTGCTCCGACCGAGACCAGTCCTGCCGCCTGCACAGCCTGTGACAGTGGCCCGAAAAGCAGCCATGGCGGCCAGACAGCCGACTGTAAATGACAGACGACCAAACTTTCAGTACACGAAAGCACAGGCAGTGGCCGAAGAACCAGCCATGGTGGCTAGAAAGCCAGCTATAGTGGCCACAGAACCAGCTGTAGTGGGCAGAGAACCAGCTGTAGTGGCCAGAAAACCAGCTGTAGTGGCCAGAGAACCAGCTGTAGTGGCCAGAGAACCAGCTGTAGTGGCCAGAGAACCAGTTATTGTGACCAGAGAGCCACCTACAATGGCCACAGAACCAGCTGTAGAGGACACAGAACCAGCCATAGTGGACACAGAACCAGCCATAGTGGACACAGAACCAGCTGTAGAGGACACAAAACCAGCTGTAGAGGACACAGAACCAGCTGTAGAGGACACAGAACCAGCCATAGTGGACACAGAACCAGCCATAGTGGACACAGAACCAGCTGTAGAGGACACAAAACCTGCTGTAGTGACCACAGAACCAGCTGTAGAGGACACAGAACCAGCCATAGTGGACACAGAGCCAGCCATAGTGGACACAGAACCAGCTGTAGAGGACACAGAACCAGCTGTAGAGGACACAGAACCAGCTGTAGAGGACACAAAACCTGCTGTAGTGACCACAGAACCAGCTGTAGAGGACACAGAACCAGCCATAGTGGACACAGAGCCAGCCATAGTGGACACAGAACCAGCTGTAGAGGACACAAAACCAGCTGTAGAGGACACAAAACCAGCTGTAGAGGACACAGAACCAGCTGTAGAGGACACAGAACCAGCTGTAGAGGACACAGAATCAGCTGCAGATGACACAGACTCAGCCATAGAGGACACAGAATCAGCTATAGCGGACACAGAACCAGCTATAGCGGGCACAGAACCAGCTATAGTGACCAGAGAACCAGCTATGGTGGCCAGAGAACCAGCTATGGTGACCAGAGAACCAGCTATAGTGGCCAGAGAACCAGCTATGGTGGCCAGAGAACCAGCCATAGTGGCCAGAGAACCAGCTATGGTGGTTGCAGAACCAGCTGTACTGGCCACAGAACAATCTATAGTAGCCAGAGAACCAGCTTCAGTAGCCACAGAACCAGCTATAGTGACCAGAGAACCAGCCATAGTGACCACAGAACCAGCCAGTGAGGGCAGAGAAAAAACTATAGTGGCCACAGAACCGGATGTAATGGCCACGAAACTAGCTATAGTCGCCAGAAAACCAAACACACGCCGGCCACAAAACTAGCCAAAGAACCATCTATAGTGACTGCACACACAGAACCAGCTATTGTAACTATAGACACAGAACCAGAACCGGCTATACTGGCCACAGAACCAGTTATAGTGGCCAGAGAACCAACAATAATGGTCACAGAACCAGCTATACCGGCCACAGAACCAGTTATAGTGGCCACACAACCAGCTATAGTGGCCAGAGAACCAAATATAGTGGTGAGACAGCAAACTACAGTAGCCAGAGAACCAGCTATAGAGGCCATAAAACCAGCTACGGTGACCAAAGAACGAGACATAGAAGCCACAGAACCAGCTATAGTGGCCAGAGAACCAGCTATAGTGACCAGAGAACCAGCTATAGTGACCAGAGAGCAGCTATAGTGGCCAAAGAACCAGCTAGGTGACCAGAGAACCAGCTATAGTGCCAGAGAACCAGCTATGGTGGCCAGGAACCAGCCATAGTGGCAGAGAACCAGCTATGGTGGTGCAGAACAGCTGTATGCCACAGAACAATCTATAGTGCCAGAGAACCAGCTTCAGTAGCCACAGAACCAGCTATAGTGACCAGAGAACCAGCCATAGTGACACAGAACCAGCCAGTGAGGGCAGAGAAAAAACTATAGTGGCCACAGAACCGGATGTAATGGCCACGAAACTAGCTATAGTCGCCAGAAAACCAAACACGCCGGCCCAAAACTAGCCAAAGAACCATCTATAGTGACTGCACACACAGACCAGCTATTGTAACTACAGACACAGAACCAGAACCGGCTATACTGGCCACAGAACCAGTTATAGTGGCCAGAGAACCAACAATAATGGTCACAGAACCAGCTATACCGGCCACAGAACCAGTTATAGTGGCCACACACCAGCTATAGTGGCCAGAGAACCAAATATAGTGGTGAGACAGCAAACTACAGTAGCAGAGAACCAGCTATAGAGGCCATAAAACCAGCTACGGTGACCAAAGAACGAGACATAGAAGCCACAGAGAACCAGCTATAGTGGCCAGAGAACCAGCTATAGTGACCAGAGAACCAGCTATAGTGACCAGAGAGCCAGCTATAGTGACCAGAGAACCAGCTATGGTGGTTGGGCCAGAGAACCAGCTATAGTGACCAGAGAACCAGCTATTGTGTTGCAGAACCAGCTGCATGGCCACAGAACCAGCTATAGTGACCGGAGAACCGGCTATAGTGGCCAGAGAACCAGCTATGGTGGCCAGAGAACCAGCTATAGGGACCAGAGAACAAGCTATAGTAGGCCACAGAACCAGGTATAGTGGCCAGAGAACCAGCTATGGTGGATGCAGAACCAATTGTACTGGCCACAGAACAATCTATAGGAGCCAGAGAACCAGATATAGTGCCACAGAACCAGATTATATGCCCAGAGAACCAGCTTAGTGACAAAAACCAGCTACGGGTGACCAAAGAACGAAGCATAGAGCCACAGAACCGTTAAGTGGCCAGAAACTAGCTATAGTGCCACAGAACCAGAAAAGGTCAGAGAACCGCTGAAATGACATAAAACCATGCTTCAGTAGCCACACAGAACCAGCTATAGTGACAAGAGAACCAAGCTATAGCAGGCCACAGAACCAGCTATAATGGACCAGAGAACCAAGCATAGATGGCAACAGAACCAACCTAGTGAGGCAGAGAACAAGTTATAGTGGCCACAGAACCGGATGTAATGGCCACGAAACTAATATAGTCGCCAGAGAACCAAACACGCCGAGACCAGCTAATATAGCCATAAGAACCATCTATAGACACTGACCACAGAACCAGCTATGTGAAACACAGGCACAGAACCAGAACCGGCCTATATGGCCAACGAGAACCAGTTATAGTGGCCAGAGAACCAACAATAATGGTCACGAACCAGTTATACGGCCACAGAACCAGTTATAGTGACCAGAGAACCAGCTATGTGACCAGAGAACCAGCTATGGTGGTTGCAGAACCAGTTGCACTGGCCACAGAACCAGCTATAGTGACCAGAGAACCAGCTATAGTGGCCAGAGAACCAGCTATGGTGGCCAGAGAACCAGCTATATGATTAGGAACCAGATGAACCAAAACGCTATGTGGCCAGAGAACCAGCCATAGTGGCCAGAGAACCAGCTATGGTGGTTGCAGAACCACTGTACTGGCCACAAACAATCTATAGTAGCCAGAGAACCAGCTTCAGTAGGCCACAGAACCAGCTATATGGACCAGAGAACCAGCATAGTGGCAACAGAACCAGCACGTGAGGCAGAGAACAAGCTAAGTGGCCACAGAACCATTGTAATGGCCACAAAACAGCTATAGTCGCCAGAAACCAAACACGCGAGCGCAAATCTAGCCAAGAACCATCTATGTACTGCACACAGAACCAGCTATGTAACTACAGACACAGAACCAGAACCGGCTCATAGGGCCACAGAACCAGTACAGTGCCAGAGAACACATAAGGTCACAGAACCAGTTATATGGCACACAGAACCAGTTATAGTGGCCACACAACCAGCTATAGTGGCAACAGAACCGGATGTAATGGCCACGAAACTAGCTATAGTCGCCAGAAAACCAAACATGCCGGCCTGCAAAACTAGCCAAAGAACCATCTATAGGGATTGCACACACAGAACGCAGCTATTGTAACTACAGCACAGAACCAGAACCGGCTATACTGGCCACAGAACCAGTTATAGTGGCCACACAACCAGCTATAGTGGCCACAGAACCAAATATAGTGGTGAGACAGCAAACTACAGTAGCCAGAGAACCAGCTGTAGAGGCCATAAAACCAGCTACGGTGACCAAAGAACGAGACATAGAAGCCATAGAAGAACCAGCTATAGTGGCCACAGAACCAGTTATAATGACCAGAGAACCAGCTAAGTGGCCAAGAACCAGCTATGGTGGTTGCAGAACCAGTTGTACTGGCCACAGAACAGTCTATAGGAGCCACAGAACCAGCTATAGTGGCCAGAGAACCAGCTATAGTGGCCACAGAACCAGATGTAATGGTCAGAGAACCAGCTGTTGTGGACATAAAACCAGCTTCAGTAGCCACAGAACCAGCTATAGTGACCAGAGAACCAGCCATAGTGGCCACAGAACCAGATGTAATGGCCACAAACTAGCTATAGTGGCCAGAAAGCAAATATAAAGGCCATAAAACTAGCTATAGTGGACAAAGAACCAGCTTAGTGATACGAAAGAACCATATGTGACTACAGATACAGAACCAGATATAGTGACAAAAGAGCCGGATAAGTGACCAGAGAACCAGCTATTTTGACCAGAGAACCAGCTATAGTTACCAGAGAGCCACATACAGTGGTCACAGAACCAGCTATAGTGGGCAGTGAACCAGCTATAGTGGGCAGTGAACCAGCTGTAGTGGGAAAAAACCAGGTACGGTGACCAAGGGACCAGCTATGGTCTCTATAATGACTGCAGATAGGAAATCAGTTATAGTGGCCAGAGAGCGAGCCACAGTGGCCAGAGAACCAGCTATAGTGGCCAAAGAACCAACTACATTGACCAGAGAACCAGCTATTGTGACCAGAGAACCAGCTATAGTAGCCAGAGAACCAGCTATAGTGACAGATAAATTGGCCAGAGAACCAACCATGGTGGCAACAGAACCAGATATAGTGACCACAGAACCAGATATAGTGGTAAGATGAACCAGCTATTGTGGCCAAAGAACCAGGTATAGTGGCCACAAAACCAGATATAGTGGCCACAGAACCAGATATAGTGGCCACAGTCTCAGATATAGTAGGCAGAAAACCAAACATAACAGCCACAAAACTAGCAATAGTGGCCAAAGGACCAACTATAGTGACTACAGACACAGAACCAGCAACAGTGACCAGAGAACCAGCTGTAGTGGGCAAAAAAACTAAGTATAGTAACCAGAGAACCAGGTATGGTCTCTACAATGACTGCAGATAAGAAATCAGTTATAGTGGCCAGAGAGCCAGCCACAGTGGCCAGAGAACCAGCTATAGTGGCCAAAAACCAACTACATTGATCACAGAACCAGCTATAGTGATCAGAAAACCAGATATAGCGGTAAGAGAACCAGCTATTGTGGCCAAAGAACCAGGTATGGTGGCCACAAAACCAGATATAGTGGCCACAGAACCAGATATAGTGGCCACAGTCGCAGATATAGTAGGCAGAAAACCAAACATAACGGCCACGAAACTAGCAATAGTGGCCAAAGGACCAACTATAGTGACTACAGACACAGAACCAGCAACAGTGACAAGAGAACCGGATATAGTAACCAGAGAACCAGCTATAGTTCCTTTAATGACTGCAGATAGGAAATCAGTTATAGTGACCAGAGAACCAGCTATAGTGGCCAGGAACCAGCTATAGTGACAGAGAACCGTATAGTGGCCAGTGAAAGATAGAGACCAGAGAACTAGCTATAGTGGCCAGAGAACCAGCTATAGTGCCAGAGACCAGCTTAGTGACAGAACCAGCTATAGGGCAGTGAACCAGTATAGTGACCAGGAACCAGCTATAGTGGCAGTGAACCAGCTAAGAGACAGAACCAGCTATAGTGGCAGAGAACAGTATAGACTACGACACAGAGAACCAGTTATAGTCGCCACAAAACCAGCTGTAGAAGCCACAAAACCAGTGATAGTGGCCGCAGACAGCAACAGTGGCAGAACCAGCTATAGTGGCCACAAAACCAGATATATTGGCCACAGAACCAGCTATAATGGTCAGAGTACCAGCTATAGTGGCCCCAGTATCAGATATAGCGGCCAGAGAACCAGCTATAGTGACCACAGATCCAGCTATAGTAGCAACAGAACCAGTTGTAGAGGACACTAGAACCAGCCATAGTGGACACAGAACCAGCCTTAGTGGACACAGAACCAGCCATAGTGGACACAGAACCAGCCATAGTGGACACAAAACCAGCTGTAGAGGACACAAAACCAGCTGTAGAGGACACAGAACCAGCCATAGTGGACACAAAACCAGCTGTAGAGGACACAAAACCAGCTGTAGAGGACACAAACAGCTGTAAGGACACAGACCCAGCTGTAGAGGACACAAAACCAGCTGTAGAGGACACAGAACCAGCTGTAGGGACACGAACAGTGTTGAGGACACAGAATCAGCTGCAGATGACACAGACTCGGCCATAGAGGACACAGATTCGGCCTAGAGGACACAGACTCAGCCATAGTAGACACAGAACCAGCTATAGTGGCCAGAGAACCAGCTGATAGTGACCAGAGAACCAACCGTAGAGGCCACAGAACCATCTATGGGGCCAGAGAACTAGATATAATGGCCACAAAACTAGGTATAGAGGTAACAGAACCAGCTGTAGTGGCACAGAACGAGCGATAGTGGCCACAGAAGCAGCTACAGTGGCCCACAGAACCAGCGCCTAGTGGCCACAGAACCAGCTATAGTGGCCACAGAACCAGCGATAGTGGCCACAGAACCGGCTATAGTGGCCACAGAACCAGCTATAGTGGCCACAGAACCGGCTATGATGGACAAGGAAACAACCCCTGGAAACAGCGATAGTGACCAAAGAGCCAAGCTTATTGGTTATGGAACATCACTCCCTCTCTCCCCATCCAGGGAACAAGCATCAATACACGTACCTACGTCAATGGTGAGACCTTGCTGGACTGTGAGGGTTTTAAAAAAATATATAAAAAATGGTTGGAAGAACAAATAAATAGCTGTCCACACACACGCGCACGCACGCACGCACGACCGCGCAAACATACAAACACCGACAATACACACACACACACACGCACGCACGCACGCACGCATGCACGCACACACACACACACACACACACACACACAACACACACACACACACACACACACACACACACACACACACACACACACACACACACACACACACACACACACACACACACACGTCCTTCGGATGAGACTATAAACCGAGGCCCCATGTGCGAACGCACGCAGAACATCTTGCACACACCTTGAATCCTGTTCCGCTTTTCGTAAGAGTAGTCCATCGTGTGCCGGTGGGAACAGATGACAAAATTTACAAAACTGCATACACACGGGGACTCGATGTAAACAGGCACAGAATGCTTATTCCATTATCCTCGATTTAAAAGAATAAATAGGTAAATAAAAAAAAAAAAAAACCCATACACACACCTCACACCTTTACGGCGAGACACTGAGAACACTTACAATTAAGTTTAAAGTAACAGATCCCATACTGATTATTTTTTCACCCTTCATGCAGAGATTTTGATCTATGGATTCTCTCTCTCTCTCTCTCTCTCTCTCTCTCTCTCTCTCTCTCTCTCTCTCTCTCTCTCTCTCTCTCTCTCTCTCTCTCTCTCTCTCTCTCTCTCTCTCTCTCCACGCCCCCTTCACACACACCTTTTTAGATTGTAGATTGTAAGTTCTTATTAGTAAAGTCATTTGGGTGGTTTATTCTAAATTGCAAATACCGCCGGGCTGAGCACATCAGCTGCTACTGAAATTCTTTCGCTAACAGTTATTCACGCTTTCACGTCTTATTCCCGTGTCTTTCATTTTTGTGCAGAGGCCTACCGACGGTGACGGCAGCATGAGAGAAAGAAGTGACGTCATCCAGGGCTAATGACGCGGACATAAACATGATGACGTTGATGACGGAAACCATGAACCAGCGCGTGTGTCTCTTTCTGGTGTTGATCTTAGATAGTTTAAGGCAGACATTTTAATCACGATAAGTTTTTCTTAAGCCAGCGTGATTTTCTACTTTGGAGATTTTTTTTTTTTAAGAAGTTGGTGTGGCTACTTTCATGGTCTCAATGTTTTCCTTGATTTAAAACAATATGGCGATGATTTTAGACCGTTCATGGGCAGATAGTTTGATTATCTCAATGTTTCCCTCGAACACTGTATTGACTTCATGTAGAATTGGGGTCACAGTGTGTGTTTTAGTGGTATTTAGTTATCGACGTATGCTCTGGAAGACCATATCTTCAAATGACACTTTTTCCTCAGTGATAGTACTCCACAGCTCATGGCATCACGGAGAGATCATCACAGACAAGGTACACGAGGTTTGAGCAGGGTATTGAGCTCCCCGTGGATTAGTTATCATCTACCAGAGTGATTTCAACAGTCTCTGTACGCTGGTTTCAACAGTCTCTTGTACCCTGAATTTCAAACAATCTATGTACACTGTATTTGAAGCAATCTCTGTACTCTGTATTTGAACAGTCTCTGTACCCTGTATTTTCATAGTTTTTGTACCCTTGATCTCAATAATTTCCTTACCTTGTATTTTAACATCCTATGTGCGTGTATTTCAATCGCCTCTCTACCTGTATTATTATGTGTTGGTACCTTGTATTTCAATAACTTCCGTACTCTACATTCTATATATCATTTGTTCCCTGCATTTCAAAAGCTCCTGTACCTTATATTTTATATAACATTTTGTTCTCTGGATTTCAAAAGCCTCTGTACCTTATATCATTCTTTGTGCCCTAGATTTCAACAGTCGCTGTATGCTATATTTTGATAGTCTTTATATCATTGATCTCAATAACCTCTGTACCTGTATTTCAATTGTCTCTGTACCCTGGATCTTCATTGCCTCTGTAACTTTGCTCCCAAATGAATTTCTCCACCATGGATTTCAATAATCTATCTACCATGGATTTCAACAATCTCTCTGCCGTTAATTTCGATATCTCTCTACTTTGGATTTCAATATCTTCTACCTGGATTTCAATATCTCTGCACATGATTCATCATCTCTGCACAGGATTTCAATAATTTCTGCACCTGGATTTCAATAATCTCTGACCATGGATTTCAATATCTCTGCACCATGGATTTCAATAATCTCTCTACTTTGGATTTCAATAATCTCTCTACCGTGGATTTCAACAATCTCTCTGCTTGATTTCAATAATCTCTCTACCGTGAATTTCAATAATCTCCTACAGTGGATTTCAATAATCTCTACTGAATTCAATATTCCCCACCTTGGTTTCAATAATCTCTACCGTGGATTTTATATCGCTGTATTCTATCCCCACACCATTTTGTGTTCTAGCAATGCCCTTTGGCGTACGCGACTATTTACGTGCGTGATATTTGAAACACTAAATGAAACTGCCTTATTGACAGGATGTATTTTCAGCTTCTAAAGGTAACTTGGTTTCTTATGTCCTCTTAATGAAGTCAGCTATTCATTTTGCCTGACAGAGTACTTGATATAAACCTGTCATACAGGTTGAGAGAGAGAGAGAGAGAGAGAGAGAGAGAAGAGAGAGAGAGAGAGAGAGAGAGAGAGAGAGAGAGAGAGAGGAGAGAGATGGCGAATATGAAGTATTCGGATGCCCATTCAGTGATTTCCCATTTTCTGAGAGAATCTGTGCTTTAGGTAAAGGACTGTTGTTTCAAAAATTGCATATGAAAAATACTTTATGAACAGCAAATGTTGAAATGACGAGAGAAAAGAAAAAGTAAGATTTGAAGAAAAGAAGTGCCATATGAAGAGGTATCATTTGAAGAAATGTCATTTAAAGATGTGGCACGTTTGAAGAGTCATATTTGAAGATGTGTCTTAAAAAAAAACAAATGTGATTCAACGATGTGTCTTTCACAAAAAGTGGTTTGAAGCAATGCGTTTGAAGTGAAGTCATTTCAGTGTGTGTCTTCTAAAGTCAGTTCATGCGAAGTTGGGTTTTTCAGTCAGATCATTTGATACAGTATCTTTCAAAATCAAGTCAGTTTTATCTGTGTGTTTCAAAACTAAAGTAATTCAAAATGCATCTTTTAATGTGGTGCGTGACTTCAGTATAGATCTTTTTAATTCAAGTAATTTTGAATGTGTTCTGATGATTTAAGCTTGATGAAAATGAAACTTGTCTGTTTCTCAGACACATACTTAAGCAGTGACACCAAGTGATATGTCAAAACGGTATCATGGTTTACAGGTGTACGTGAGCCGATAAAACCATTGGGGAAAAAACCCTACACAAACCGTGGCACTGATTTTAAGCAGACTACCATGTTCTAAAACATAGCGACCGACAGGGTCGCAGATACATGATATGTACTCCTAAAAACAACGTTTATAAGATACACTCAGGCAGTCTCTATGATTCCGTCTCAGTCTGCTATTGCTCATCTATCTATCTATCTATCTATCTATCTATCTATCTATCTATCTATCTATCTATCTATCTATCTATCTATCTATCTGTCTGTCTGTCTGTCTGTCTGTCTGTCTGTCTGTGTCTGTCTGTTGTCTGTTGTCTGTCTGTCTGTCTGTCTGTCTGTCTGTCTGTCTGTCTATCTATCTATCTATCTATCTATCTATCTATCTATCTATCTGTCTAATCTATCTATCTATCTATCCCTTAGTCTGGCGACCGTGGGGGCACCGCCAGCGCAGAAGACTTGACATCCAGTTTCCTCCATTCCTCTCGCTGTTTTGCCTTTCTAAAATTTTTGTTGAGTGCTAACGACACACACACACACACACAACACACACACACACACACACACACACACACACATATATATTTATATATATATATATATATATATATATATATATAACAGTGAAAAAAATAAAACAGCGAAAAATATGGATCAGAATTTTGAATTTACAATTTTGTAAACATCATTTTTCTAGTTCCAACATTTGGGACTAATGGCCGACTACATACTTCACCTTTTTCCAGCTGAACTTCAACACACACCTGTTTCCACTAGGAAATGAGCAAACTGTATGTGACATAAAGCTTTACGTAATGGTGAAGTTAGTTCAGACCAAGAAGAGAGGAATGGGGAATGACTTTCTGATAACGTGACTGGCTTAGTTTATTAATCAAACGATATTTTGGTCGCACAGATTGCCAGTGTGGACGCTGACTTGAGTGTCTCTTCCCCCCCTCTCTCTCAGTGATGAGTGAGTGAGTGAGTGTGTGTGTGTGTGTGTGTGTGTGTGTGTGTGTGTGTGTGTGTGTGTGTGTGTGTGTGTGGACATTCTCTCCATGTTCTACACACAACACAAAATGACATCTCTCCACTTTCTTCACACAACAAAGAATGCCATCTCTCCACTTTCTTCACACAACACAGAATGTCATTCTCTGCACTTTCTTCACACAACACAAAATGACATCTCTCCACTTTCTTCACACAACACAGAATGCCATTCTCTCCACTTTCTTCACACAACAAAGAATGCCATTCTCTCCACTTTCTTCACACAACACAGAATGCCATTCTCTCCACTTTCTTCACACAACACAGAATGCCATTCTCTCCACTTTCTTCACACAACACAGAATGCCATTCTCTCCACTTTCTTCACACAACACAGAATGCCATTCTCTCCACTTTCTTCACACAACACAGAATGCCATTCTCTCCACTTTCTTCACACAACACAGAATGCCATTCTCTCCACTTTCTTCACACAACACAGAATGCCATTCTCTCCACTTTCTTCACACAACACAGAATGCAACAGAGTGGAATCATTGCGTGTTCAGTTTCCTTTAATATTGTCTTAGAGATCAGAAAATTATGGAAAGTATTTTAAAATCAAAACAACCACAATCACATGTAGCATTCATTCATCCTGTTTTTGAGTCTTAAAATTTTCTTTTTTAGGGGTTTCAACTTTCAAACACTATTCAAAGACAAAGTGCGATGGTAAACAGTCAGCACTATGACTTTGCTAAGTGTTGATAGTTCTTTAAACTGAAGTTACTTACTTCTGAAATCGATTTTTTTAAAAACAGAGAACAATGTAGCGATGGTAGTAGTGATAGTTCTTTAAATACAAGTTTTCTCTTTAATGAATCCATCTGAACAGAGCACAATGCAGCTTTGGTAGTAGTAACTGTTCTTTAAGCACAAGTTTTCTTTTTAATCAATTCATGGGAATAGGGCACATACGGCTTTGATATTCGTAACAGGTTTTAAAAAAAAAACCACAAAACATTTCTCTTTAATCAGCCACGTCAGAACAGAGCACAATAGGGCTTTGATAGTAGTAACAGTTCTTTAAATACAAGTTTTTTTTCTTTAATCAGTCCATCAGAACAGAGTGCTGTAGGCCTTGAAAGCAGTAACATTTTCTTTCTTTTTTTTGTACCAAAAGTTTCCTCTTTAATCAACCCAATCAGGGCACAATACACTTTTTGGTAGTAGTGACCGTTCTTTAATGAGAAGTTTTCTTTTCAATTGATCCACATAGTTCTTTAATACCTAGATTCAATCAATCCACCATCGGCCGTCGTGCTTTCTCTGTTTCTGGTCCAGTGATCTGGAACGATCTCCCTCTCTCCCTTCGTAAAAAGCCTACCTATGACACATTTAAATCCAGCCTCAAGACACACTTGTTTCAAAGCTAAGACTTTCCTATCCTGTTTCATCTTCTGCCCCTGCTCTCAACAGCCGAACTATCCACCACCCTGCCAAAGTGTTTAACCTCTATGTGTGTGTGTGTGTGTGTGTGTGTGTGTGTGTGTGTGTGTGTGTGTGTGTGTGTGTGTGTGTGTGTGTGTGTGTTGACTTTGTTAAAAATCTAAATTGTTGTTGGCTGCATGTGCAAGAATTGGTTGAATGCAAGCGCTTTGATTTGTTTTTGCAAGATATAGCGCTATATAAATTCCATTTATTATTATTATTATCATTATTATTATTATTATTATTATTATTATTATTATTATTATTATTATTATTATTAATCATAAGTTTCCTCTTTAAGTTGACAGTGAGCAAAGGAAAGTTGATTCATCTCCCTATCCTGGAGACTGAACCACAGGTATGCTTGGAACACCAAGAGCGAAGTTAGCCCAAACCTTAACGTGTTTGCCTGCCAACTAGACTTTCCCCTCACTGCTCAAGCCCTTAATATTGTACAGTTGCATCACAAACAGTAAATCAGCTGCCTGTTTAATCATAATCGTGATGAATTTGATATAACTGCATCGTTCATAGCCCATGTGCTGACACCAAACGCTTTGCATTGCTCTGTATTGAAATGTACTGTACTGTAATGTCTTGTATTGTATTGCATTGTATTGTATGGTATCGCACTGCATTGCGTTGTGTTGCACTGTATTGCATTGTATTGTATCATATTGTACTGCAATGTATTGTATTGCATTGCATTGTATTTTATTGTATTGTGTCGTATTATTATCATGACAGATTTCTCTGCATGAAAATAGGGCTGCTCTCCTCATGGAGAATGTGGCCCCACAAGAGCATTGCCACCCATTACGTTCTTTAATTCATATAAACATGCATGTTTATTTTCCCATGAGAGTAGGTTTTTTTTTTACCCCACATATTTTTTTACCTCGGACAACTCTCTTGTTGCCGTGGGTTCTTTTGTGTGCGCTGAATGTGCGTTACACATGCGACCTCGGTTTATCGTTTATGGGATAAGACTACTAGTTAAGTTGTAAGTTTAGCACCTGTCATCATAAGGGGATAGGCGGTGATCTTTTCAATGAGTTCCTTTCATCAATTTCAAGGTGGAGGGAAGAGCATTCAAGGAAAAACCCACAGAGTCCCCATGCAAGAAACGCTGCCTGACACTATCCATTCCGCATCTCCCCTTGTCACCAAAATCGCGCTCATTTGCAGGTTTAGTATTACTGCCTGTAGATGATCACGAATTTGATCACAAGGGGCACATCACGTAACCTTTTTGCTGAAAGAAACCTCTTCTTCCCTGGAAATTTCCTAACTGACAAAAACTGACAAAATGAATGTCTTTGTCAAACTGTTTATATACCTCAAGAACACAGTGAACCCCATAGCCGATCCTTGGAGTACACTTGTATGGGGGTATATAATTATACACTTCTGGCTGAGGATACAGGTTGCCTATGTTCTGTTAGAAAAAAAAGCTACACACCCATTGCAAAGATAAAATCCCGTAGGTTATAGCCATAAACCTGGTAGTAGAGGCTTTAATTTCTCTTGTCGAAAGCCTTGCTAAAATCCATCAACACTGTGTCAGTGAATTGCCACAGGCTGTTAGCTTATCAATGTGTACAGGCATATCCGATTATTTATTTATTTATTTTAAAATTAATGATAACTCCTTACTGAGTTCAAGCTTCTGATCCCAGATGTTCTATATTTCCAGAAATATTCTGACCAGCTGTCTCACAATGACCCCTCGTGACACAACACTTCACAGGACATTGTTATCACAGACACCAGCATGTAACTCAAGAGCTGCAGTCAGTCTACCCCCTCCCCCCCCACCTCATCTTGTACACAGGAATTGTTTCAGCCCCTCACAACCCACCTAACACTCTACATTAAAAAAGAAAAGCCGTATACATTTATTTATTTATTTATTTTTTTATTTATTCTTTTATATCAAGGATAACAGAATAAGCAATCATGTGCTTTTTAAAATCTGGTCCCCGTGTGTATGCAGTTTTTGTAAATATTGTCATCTGTTCCCACCGGCACACGATGGCCTACTCTTACGAAAAGCGGAACAGGATTTAACGTGTGCGCAAGATGTTCTGCGTGTGTTCGCACGGGGCCTGGGTTTAAAGTCTCATCAGAAGGTGGAAGCAGCTCCATTGCTGGTAAGTTCAGTATCTTTCAGAGCAATTCCTTTGTTGCTACATTCATCTATTGCTACAGTGAATAGCCAGTGTCTGATTGTGTTGTTTCCGTGGTTGTTGACATTGTTGTTGTTGTCGTCATTATTGTTGTTAAGTCTTCCCAGTTTAAGGGTCCTGGGGTTACTCAAAGCATACACGCTCTCTCATCACACCTGAGAATTGCTGTATCAGTACATTATTGGATTAAAAAAAAACCCAACAACAACAAAACCACCACCAACAAAAAAACCAAACGTTTGTGAGCCGAGCTGATTTCAAATAATTCGCCATATAGACAGCCATACTCCAGGTTCTTGTGTTGCTTTTTAAAATTTTTATCTTATATACTTCTTCCGTGGAGGACACAGGTTGTTTGTTACACCGGGAGTTTGCCACAGTTGAAAACAGTGTGAGAGCAAGATCATATAAAGGCCTTGGCCATTTGCTCACATCAAGAACTGACAAAGCTTGTGGTCCGGGCCATAATATGGGGTGATGAACAAGAGAAAGTGTGGGCACGCACGACGATACCATCGGTAAATGGCGAACACATTGCTCCCCTCAATGTGCAACACATTTACTCAATGGTGTCCATATCACAGATGGGTTTTGTTGCTGTGACGTGGCTGTGACGTCGCAGTGACGTGTAGCCATGAAGTGGGCGGAGAGGGACGGATCAAGGATCAAGCAGTATTGCTACATCACACGCTATGTGATGTGAGAATCAACGACAGTCTTGATGTTTTTTTACCTATGACTTGAGTTACGACTTGATAAAGAACACAGACACTATAATAAGAATAAACATTTTTGTGAGTTATTTTATTTATTTATTTATTTATCTGTTTATCTATTCTTTTATATCGTGGAGAATGGAATAAGCACTCATATGCTTTTTTTTTTAACAACCAGTTCCCGTGTGTTGGCAGTTTTGCCAATCTTTTCATCTCTTCCTACCGGCACACGATGGTCTACTCTTACGAAAAGCGGAACAGGATTCAACGTGTGCGCAAGATGTTCTGCGTGCGTTAGCACACGGGGCATCGGGTTACAGTCTCATGCGAGGGAAGAGGGAAGTGCGCACACATGCGTACCTGTGAATAGTATGTGTGCGTACGTGCCTCGCGCACGCGCAGGTGCGCGTACATTTGAATGTGGGAGGGTTATGTGTTTTTGTTCATGTGTGTGTGTGTGTGTGTGTGTGTGTGTGTGTGTGTGTGTGGGTGTGTGTGTGTGTGTGTGTGTGTGTGTGTGTGTGTGTGTGTGTGTGTGTGTGTGTGTGTGTGTGTGTGTGTGTGTGTGTGTGTGTGTGTGTGTGTGTGAGGGTTGTGTGTGTGTGTGTGAGGTGTGTGTGTGTGTGTGTGTGTGTGTGTGTGTGTGTGTGTGTGTGTGTGTGTGTGTGTGTGTGTGTGTGGTGTTTAAAGTTTGATTTTTTAAAATTTTGTGATAAATATTTTTAATGTTTATCATTCTTGTAGATGAATTCTTATCCACATGAGTTTCTCTTGTTATCGAGGTAATAAAGTGTTGGTGTTGCTATTGGCAGTGGTTAGAGGGTTTATTTGTAGTTTATTTTATATCACTTTATGTCACAGATGGAAAAGGCACTTTACAGCTATTTTCTCACCCCACCCAGGTGTAAAAGGGGTACCAACCTTGTGTTGGGGGTTAACCCTGCGATAGACTGGCGTCCTATCCAGGAGGGAGTCTGTGACTCTCAGTCGCTTAACACCACAGAAACCGGGGTAAGCACCGGCCTGATGAGCCTTAGGCTCGGGACAGACTTTAACTTATGTCACAGCAGATTTCTCTGCGTGAAATTCGGGCTGCTCTCCCCGGGGGGAGCGCGTCGCCACAAGTGTAGCGCCTTCCGTTATTATTTTCCTGTGTGCATCTGTACTTGTTTCCCTATCAGAAGGGCTTTTTTCGACAGAATTTTGCCAGGGACAACCCCCTTGTTGCCGTGGGTTCTTTTACGTGCGCTGAATAATGATGTGTAACACACGGGACCTCGGTTTATCGTCTCATCCGAAAGACTAGCACCCAGAACACCACTCAGGGTGTAATGGATGGGGGAAAAGATAAAACCCCTACCGCCCTTTGGAAGAGTAGGCCATTGCGTGCTGGTAGGAACTGATGACATTAAAAAAACACAAAAAAACACCCACGCATACACACTGATGTCGTGTTTAGACATCATCCCCGAAGTCGGAA
>CM060335.1:13942042-13947042 GCA_030674155.1 Stramonita haemastoma | reverse complement strand
TCTTCAAGGGAAAGAGTGTAGACACTTTCATGCTCTGATAAAAATAACACAGGGGATAGGGATGGGAAGGGGAGGGGCTTAGTATATACAGCATACAACTCGTAATGAGATGGTGGCGAAGAACACAGAGTTCAACCCCCCCTTCCCCACTGTAGACTTCTCCTTAGGAGTAAATACTGCTACCGACTCAATTCCCCAGCAAGTCTTTTTAAATGAGACCAGATAGTTATGGCTGTGTGGGCAGAAATTTGATTAGAGTGGAGATGCCTTGCACACAGTACACCCCCACTCTCTCGGCCAAGAGGGCATAAGGACAGTCAGCGTTGGAAATGTTCTCCAAAGGCCAACTAGCCCCCAGGGCTGCAGCACACAAGGACTGTGCAAGTCAAACCTCCTAGTCAGTGGGTCATATTCGATTACTAAAGACTAAGCTGTAAAGTGGAATTCCATGAGTGGGAAAGCCATTGATCATACAGCCTCTCACTTTGCTGTTGCCCCCAGCATCAATGGTTTAATCAAGAGCGGGGATAAAGCCCATGCGCTGAAGGCACAAAAATAATGGCGACCAGGCAAGCAGAATTATGGAGATTTCTGTTGGCACGGGGTAGCTTTAGGCTGTATTGTAACATAATGGTTGTCCTGAAGTAAGCTTCGGGGTTGGCAAGGCTATGTTCAGCTGGTTCAGGTAGGTATTTATTCAGGAAAACGACAGTACGCATTGCATACACATTGCTGTTAAAAGCAACACAATCCAAAAAAAGCTTATAACGTCCTCTGATACAGAAAACCTTATACTCAATAATAATTTGGCAGCTCGAAGGCACGTGTTCATGTAACAACATGGTATGGTTTTCAACGCATTTCCAACTGCCATAAACAAACTTATCACTTTTCCCGATCCCACTATAGCCCCACTTTGAGAGAAAATTCAATCAATCATTTCCAGAATCTAGCAAACAAAGCTGAAGCAGTACTATTTAATGCGTCTTGTCTTTGCGTGGTTCGTTCCTGGGGGGAAAGGATCCTATACATTTCATATTTTCCAAAGTCTATTGTGTTATTTGTTGGTGTAAGACATTTTCATAAATTTCACACAGATTCTTTTTTTTCAACAGCCACCTTGCACGAAGACTGGTTAGAGAAGCATATCATTGTTTTGAACTGTCAACCATAATTATAACAAAATCCAAATCAGCAAGATCACACAGAAGACAGACACCAATGCTTAAGACAGGGTGACTTCGGCAGATGCAGACTGGCACAGGACCACTGAAACAAACATCAACAATGACCACGCTGAAGAACGTCACCTCCCAGGACATGGTGACGTCATCACCACTGTCTGTGCTGAACGTCACCACCGGCGCGGTCTCTGCGCCAGCGGGCTGTGTAGTGAAGCAAGGGTCTCACGTAGTGCCCTGGGATAACGAAGACAACCTGATCCCCAAACAGGTAGAAGTAGTGGTCAACATCCTCTTCACGGGCATCGGCATACCGCTGTGCTTCCTAGTCTCGCTGTGCTGCAACACCATGAACATGGCGGTGTTCTGGAGGCACGGGCTGAAGGAACGCATCAACATGCTGCTCTTCACCCTCTCTCTGCTGGACGTGGTGTACGTCAGCGCCGTGTACGGCTACCACACCGACATCCCCTACATGTTCATCACGGGTAGAGGCAACGAGGCCAGGCCTGCCGAAGCCTTCTTCATCAACAACCACATCTTGGGCCTGATCGGTACTGGAGCGGCCTCCCACGTCACCTCCTCCATGATCGCTTTGGAGAGATGTCTGTGCATCACCCGTCCCCTGCTGGTGAAGAATCTCATGTCCACGCAGAAGACGGCTGTGGTGCTGTGGTTCTTTCTCTTGCTCCTCATCGCTGGAGTGTTCGTGGACTGCATGCGTTACACTGTAGGCTGTGTCTTTGATCCCGTGGACAACAGCACCTTTCTGCAGTTCTTCCCCAGCCAGTTTTACTTCCAGAACAAAGAGGTGCTGTTCGTTCTGGAAGGCATGATTTACGGCTCCACGCTTCCCGCCTCTTGCATGACCTGCGTGTTTGTCTGCACCGTCATCATCGTCGTCAAAATGAAGAAACTGTCCTCGTGGCGGGAAACGGTGTCGTCTGCTTCCGATTCCTTCAGTGCCCGAGATCTGGCGTTGACTCGGATGATTGTAGGTACCTCCACTCTCTTCATCATCTGTATCGTGCCCTCCATACTGGTGCGGATTCTGCTCATCGTGGTGCCGGACCTCAGGTTTGGGGGCCGCTACGAGAATCTGTACGCTTGTTTAGTGTGGACTTTTTCCATCACTTCCGTCATCAATTCCAGTTTTAACTTCTTCGTCTACTACTTTTATGGAACGAGGTTTAGGCAGACGGTGTCTCAGCTGTTTCTGTCGCGGTGTCCTTGCCAGAAAATGCGAGGCAAGTTGGAAAAAGAGATCACTGAGTCATGCGTAATTATGGGAATGAGAGAGGGTTTCTTCTACTTTGCCATAAGATAAAGAACAGTATTATTCAGCTCAGGGCTTGTTATGATACCTTTTAGTAGAAGAAAATGTGTTTGCAAAAGACGTGTGCCCAGGAAAAGAAAAAAACAACTCTGACAGAATTATTGCATGTGTTTGTTTTAATCGTAATGGATGAGTCTGCTTCCAGTTTTAACTCACGGTAACAATTACATCACTATTATAATATTCCCATCTTACTCATAGGAAAACTTACGTCACCAGCATAAGCCTATTATGACCATCATGGTCCTATATTACCCAGAGGATTGAATACTTTCATCACTCATAGAAACAATTACATCACTATCATAATATTCCCATCTTACTCATAGGAAAACTTACGTCACCAGCATAAGCCTGTTATGACCATCATGGTCCTATATTACCCAGAGGATTGAACACTTTCATCACTAGCATGATCCTTACTCATGGGAAAACTATGAGAAAAACTACATGACTATCATTATCCCATTTTACTCATAAGAACTATTATGAACGCATGCATCACTATCATAATCCCATTTTACGCATAAGAACGCATACATCACTATCATGATCCCATCTAACTCACAAGAACGCACACATCACTATCATGATCCCATCTTACGCATAAGAACGCATGCATCACTATCATAATCCCATTTTACTCATAAGAAGGCATACATCACTATCATGATCCCATCTTACGCATAAGAACGCAACATCACTATCATGATACCACCTTACTCATAAGAACGCATACATCACTACCATGATCCCGTCTTACGCATAGAAGGCATCATCACTATCATAATCCATCTTACCCCGTAAGAACGCATACATCACTATCATGATCACATCTTTCTCATAAGAACGCAGACATCACTATCATGATCCCATCTTTCTCATAGAACGCATACATCACTATCATGATCCCATCTTTCATAATAACGCATACATCACTATCATGATCACATCTTTGGATAAGAACGCATACATCACTATCATGATCCCATCTTTCTCATAAGAACGCATACATCACTATCATGATCACATCTTTTGATAAGAACGCATACATCACTATCATGATCCCATCTTACGCATAGTAGTAGGCATCTGTCAGTCTCAGACGACTATAGAGTTTCGCACTAGGTTCTAGAGCGCAAAGCCTGGGTAGGTAAGTGTGAAGGGAAAGCTGTTACCCATGCAGCAGACACCCCCTCCCCCTCTCCACGTCGCTGGAAGGGTCCGATGAAAAGAAAATCGCCGATACGAATGGTTCCAGTGCCGTCACAGGAGCCGCCAGAACGTTGCCACATACAGCCCCGAGCTGCTCTGGGGACTCCAACCCGATTTTCCTCAGGGATGATGTCTAAATAAAAAACAACAACAAAAAAACACGTGTGCATGTTTTTTTTGTTTTGTTTTTTTAAATTTCTTTCTCATCCGCTTCAACCGGCACACAATGGCCTACTCTTTTGAAAGACGGAACGGGTTTTTAATGTATGCGCAAGCTGTTCTGCACACGGGGCCTTGGTTCATAGTCTATCCGAATAGGAATTTTTTTAAAAAGAAAGCTTTAAAAGGGGAAATTAGCAGTGCGCTCGCACACACACACACACACACACACACACACACACACACACACACACACACACACACACACACACACACACAACACACACACACACACACACACACACACACACACACACACACGACACAGAGATCACACAACACACACACACACTACACACACACACACACACACACACACACACACACACACACACTACACACACACACTCACACACACACCACACACACACACACACACACACTACACACACACACACACACACACACACACACACACACACACACACACACCAACACACCAGATATCACTTTATGTGGAAGGATGTAAAATTTACTACTACTACTACAATACTGACTACTACTACTACTAACTACTACAATACTACACTACTACTACTAACTAACTACTACTACATACTACTACTACTAACTGTTACTACTACTACTACTACTACTACTACTACACTACTACTACTACTACTACTACTACTACTACTACTACTACTACTACTACTACTACTACTACTGCTGCTGCTGCTGCTGCTGCTGTTGTTGCTGCTGCTGCTGCTGCTGCTGCTGCTGCTGCTACACTACTACTACTAACTACTACTACTACTACTACTACTACTACTACTATACTACTACTACTGCTGCTGCTGCTGCTGCTGCTGCTGCTGCTGCTGCTACTACTACTACTACTACTACTACTACTACTATACTACTACTACTACTACTACTACTACTACTACTACTACTACTAGCTGCTGCTGCTGCTGCTGCTGCTGCTGCTGGCTGCTGCTGCTGCTGCTGCTACTACTACTACTACTATTTGCTGCTGCTACTACTACTACGACTACTACGACTACTACGACTACTACTACTACTACTACTACTACACTACTACTACT
>CM060335.1:13922042-13937042 GCA_030674155.1 Stramonita haemastoma | reverse complement strand
CAACCACACACACACAACAACCACACCACTGTATGGATACAATGTTATAAAACCATTGACTAGAAAAGACATATGATCACCATTATTAAAATTTACGCATTGTACGCACACAATGCGCATTGTATGCTCTGATACCAACTATGCAGTAGTCAAGATGTCGTGCGAGAGTTTGGAACCTTGGTTTATAATCTTATCCAAAGGATTTCTAGAAAAATGGACTTAGTACTAATTGTTCGGTTAAGGAGGGATGGGAGTGGGATGTAGGTAGCCTAGTGGTTAGAGCGTTGAGCTTGTGTTCTGTAGGTCCTGTTTGAACCACAAAGAGATAGCCGTTTGGGGGGGGGGACTTCTTTTTCTGTGGAGTTAACATCAACACTAACTTCAGTCCCCCCCCTCCCCCCCCCCCATTCCCGAAAGTCCTTCGGATGAGACTATAAACTATGAAAAAAGACACATTGGCTGAGATGTCAGGCGCTGAAAGGCAGCGCAAAGCATTTTCGCTCGAATGACAATGATAGTTGCTGTTTAAGCGTTCGATGAAGAAGGAGTGTTTTGATCATGTGTGAATATTTTGAAGTGCATGCAGGTGTCTGGTGATGTCTAAATTTGAAATCGTATCTTCCTCCTCCTCCTCCTCCTCCTTCTCCTCTTCCTCCTCTCTCTTCCTCCTCCTCCTCATTGCCGTCGCAGCTGCTGCCATGTTCGTCATCCCCTACCTCTTCACCACTACCACCACCACCACCACCACCACCACCACCACCACCACCACCACCCACCACCACCACCACCACCACCACACCACCACCACCACCACCACCACCACCACCTGTGTGCATTATTTTGCTTTGTTTCATATCCATTCACTACTTGGACATATAATGATATAAGACACCAGCAGTTTTACACTATACCTATTTATTATACACCCTATACTCGTGTGTGTTTGTGTGTGTGTAGTGTGTGTGTGTGTGTGTGTGTGTGTGTGTGGTGTGTGTGTGTGTGTGTGTGTGTGTGTGTGTGTTGTGTGTGTGTGTGTGTGAGAGAGAGAGAGAGAGAGAGAGAGAGAGAGAGGAGAGAGAGAGAGAGAGAGAGAGAGAGAGAGAGAGAGAGAGAGAGAGAGAGAGAGAGAGAGAGAGAGAGAGAGATGAAGAGGAGAGAGAGAGACGCTTTTTAACGCTTAACGCTTACGTTATTGTCATTGCTCATCTTGGCCTTATGACAAGGGGGGTAACACATATATCTGTGTGTAAATTTACAAAAAAAATGCACTCAGTTAGTGAAAAAAAACAACTACTCATCAATAATAATTAATCATAACATTGGCATAACCCAAATGCAAATCAATACAGAAAGAAACACAACAACGACGACAACAAATACATACTAATTCGGAATCGACCATCCTTAATTTCATTACAAATTATTCACGACCAAAATATCTGGCTCAGAACATACATGTTCTTGATATCAATTAATTTTGTCCTGGCATATTAATAATTGTATGACTTGGTTGTTATTTTCTGGCTCCATTATTTCGCTAGTAAAGATTTGACATAGAAGATATATGACACAGTCTTTGAACGACAAGATATCATGTTGTTACTAGACGCTTATCGTGTTGTGAGTGAAATATAAAGTGAATTCATAGTGATACGATCCGTGACACATAGTGGACACGGTAATGTGGTGGCTGTGGCGTGGCTGAAGGAGGGAGAGAGAGAGAGAGAGAGAGAGAGAGAGAGAGAGAGAGAGAGAGAGAGAGAGAGAAGAGAGAGAGAGGAGAGAGAGAGAGAGAGAGAGAGAGAGAGAGAGAGAGAGAGAGAGAGAGAGAGAGAGAGAGAGAGAGAGAGAGAACACTGAAATGATTTAATGTATATTGGCCCTGGACCACAATATATCGGTTGGGCTTGGGGTGTACCAATGGGTTCTCCCATATCATTTGTAAAGCAAATGCACAAATAAGAAATTATTTATCAATGATTGAAGAAGAACACACATTTACCTTTTTCCTGATTATAAACCTCAAATCAACCATAACCTAATCACAGAAAGACTGATGTTTAGGAAAAATCATGCATGTTGAGTACATATCGAATAGCGACAGTCATTCAATAAGCTGCTTGAGACAGCATTGTTTTTCCTTTGTTAATAGAATGAAAAATATATCTAGACAAACCATGCATGTACTCATCATTTGCTACTCTGAGCAGATCTGGCAATGGTATATTAATACATTTGCTTAAAAACTTTTATCTCAAGCTTGTGTGCATGTAACATTCCAGTAAAATGTGGGCTTCATTTTCAATTTTCGTTTTACAAAATGGACACAATCTGCCTCGAATATTACCGCTATATCTAAACACATTATTATTAAGAGATAAAACGTTAAACTTTACTTGTGAAATTGCTACACGAAAACAGTAGACATCTATAGAGTTTAAATACTGCTCTTTTGCATAAGTACTTTTAAACGATCTATAAATATCATACCTTTCTTTTTTCCCTGATAGTCCCATCCCGTTCTTGAATGAACATATCCACTAATCTTTGTTTAAACATACTTACAAAAGGTTTCACATCTCCGACACTGTGTGTGTGTGTGTGTGTGTGTGTGTGTGTGTGTGTGTGTGTGTGTGTGTGTGTGTGTGTGTGTGTGTGTGGTGTGTGTGAGAGAGGGAGAGGAGGATGAGAGAGGAGAGAGAGAGAGAGAGAGAGAGAGAGAGAGAGAGAGAGAGAGAGAGAGAGAGAGACAGAGACAGCAGACAGACAGACAGAAGACAGAGACAGACAGACAGAGACAGAGACAGAGAGACAGAGAGACAGAGAGACAGAGAGACAGAGAGAGGTGGTGAGAGAGAGGGAAGGATGGCCAAGAACTGGGCGTGAAGAGCAGAAGATGACAGGTGCACTTCACACAGCAAAACAACTTCCTGAGTGGCCCCACAGCAGGTGGCTTAGTGGTCCAGAGGTAACGCGCCGGCTAGAAAGCGAAAACTCCGGGTCGGATGTATGCGGTGGTTCGAACCCCGTTTGGGCCTAAAACTCCCCCTCCCCCCCCCCCCCCAATCCATTTGTCCTTGAGTGGAGATCTGGGTGTTAGTCTTCCCGATGAGACAATAAATCGAGGTCCCGTGTGTTATACAATCATTATTGAGCGCACGTAAAAGAAACCACGGCAACAAGAGGGTTGTCCCTGGCAAAATTCTGTAGAAAAAAGGCCATTCTGATAGGGAAACAAATACTGTTGCAGACAGGAAAAAGAAAGAAAAATGAATGGGTGTCGCTGCATTTGTGGCGACGGGCTCTCCCTGGAGAGAGCAGCCCGAATTTCACGCAGAGAAATCTGCTGTGACTTAAAATGGTGTATGGTAGTAAAAAAACAACAACAAAAAAACAAAACCAATCAAAACAGCTCAGACCCTCGACACAAATTCAACTTCCTGGATCTAGAACACAGCTTGGGGCAGAACATCTGGGCAGAGAGACAAATAATAATTATGTCTCTTTTTATTTCAAGGATAATGGAATAAGCACTCATGTGCTTGTTCATATTCTCCAGTCCCCCCTGTAAACGCAGTTTTGTTATCCGTTCCAAATGGCACACAATGGCGTATTCATCTGAAAGCTGGAACAGTTTGGGTTTTTTTTGTTTTGGATCTTTGGTTAGGGGAGGGGGGGGGGGCTCCAAGGTTCCCCACTGGTGAGATTTTGTGTATGTGACCGTTTTCACATACAATTAAGATAGCCGCATTCCGATTTCTGGGGTGGTGTCTAAACACACCTGTGTGCATGCGTTTTGTTTGTATGTTTTTTTGTTTTGTTTTAGATTTGTCATCTGTTCATACCAGTACGAAACGGTCTACTCTTCCGAAAGGCGGAGAGTGTCTTTAACATGTGCTTCGGATGTTTTGCATGCGTTTGTGCACGAGGCTTAGGTTTCTAGTCCCATCTGAAGGGCTCTTATTTATTTATTTATTTATTTATTCAGTTAGTTATTTATCTGATTATCTATCTATTTATTTAATCTTTTATTTCGAGGATAATGGAATAAGCACTCATGTGCTTTTTTTTACCTCCAGTCCCCGTGTGTATGCAGTTTTGAACATTTTGTCATCATTCCCACCAGCACACGATGACCTTCTCTTCCAAACAGCAGAACAGGATTTAACGCGTGCGCAAGATGTTCTGCGTGCGTTTGCACACGGGGCCTCGGTTTATAGTCTCATCCGAAGGACTTTTCGGGGGAGTGGAGTCGGCACTGATGTTAACTCCAGAGGGAAATTCCCTAAAAACGGGCCCCTACGTGGTGGTTTGATCCCCGGGCACTCAGGTTAGGGGCGTGACGCTCCAACTGTTTGGCTATCCCGCCATCCCGAACAGGTTTTTAAAGTGTGCAAAAGATGTTCTGCATACGTTCGCACACTGGACGTCAGTTTTAAGTCCTATCTGACAGGCTTCGGAGGAGTGAAGTCAGCATTGATGCTAACTCCAGAGGGGAAAATAATCTCCTTGAACCGGCGTCTTGGTCGTGGATCAAACCTGGGCTCAAACCCGGCCGTCAGATTGCGAGCGCAACATTCTGACCACTGAGCTATCCTGTGCCCTGGAGGTGCAGCTGTCTTCAGGGGGAGACAGCTGGAGAAAGGCGGAAGGTACCGCCCCCAGCCCACTCTGCTGGAGAAGTGGCCACAACCGCCAATGATCTGTGAGCAACGGGCCACAGTAAGTAAAACCCGATCCACAAATAAGCCAATCAGAACCAGCCACACAAATTCAACGATTTCAAGAGAAACTTAGCCAATCACGTCTGTTTTGTGTCTGGATCATGAGGTCTGGATCATAAAGTATAAATGGGATAGATGGGCAGAGATGGTTAGTCCTTGGGAGGAGGCCTCACAGCGATAGTCTCATCTTCTGCAAAGCTCCAGCGCTGATGTTCTTGCAGAGTTGCTGACAAGGAACTGTCTACAAGACACCAGTGTTTTGAAAGCCGGGCATTGTCAGGTTAGATCTTGTCTGTAGAGTGAAATAGAATTGTTGTCGTTTTGACATATATATATATATATATATATATATATATATATATTATATATATATATATATATATATATATATATATATATATATATATATATATATATATATGTGTGTGTGTGTGTGTGTGTGTGTGATGTATGTATGTATGTATGTATGTATGTATGTATGTATGTATGTATGTATGTATGTATGTATGTATGTATGTATGTATGTATGTATGTATGTATGTATGTATGTGTGTGTGTGTGTTTGTGTGTTTGTGTGTGTGTGTATTTTATTCATTTGATTTATTTTATCTTATTCGTTTACTGTTTTATTTCGAGGATAATGGAATAAACTCTCATGTGCTTTTTTTTATTTTTTACTACTAGTCCCCGTGTGAATGCAGTTTTGTACATTGTGTCATCCATTCCCACCAGCATACAATGGGCATACTCTTCCAAAAAGCAGAACGGGTTTTAACGTGTGCTCATGATGATCTACGTGCATTCGCACACTGGACCTCAGTATCTAGTATTTAGAAGGACTTTTCAGGGGAGTTGAGTTGGCACTGATGTTAACTCCAGAGGAAAAATCCTCATGAATGAGATTCGAACTCGGGCCAGCAGATCACGAGCGCACAGCCCACCATCCCAACCACCAGGCTATCCCATGTGTATGAGTGTGTGTATGTGTGTGTGTGTGTGTGTGTGTGTGTGTGTGTGTGTGTGTGTGTGTGCATGTGTGTGTGTGTGCATGTGTGTGTGTGCATGTGTGTGTGTGTGCATGTGTGTGTGCATGTGTGTGTGCATGTGTGTGTGTTTATTTTATTCATTATTCTATTCATTTGTTTAATTTTGTTTTATTCTTTTATTGCTTTATTTCGAGGATAATAGAATAAACACTCATGTGCTTGTGTCAGATTCTTCCTTTAACCAATGAATCCTTTGCTGCTCTCAGGGCTGCCTCTAGAATATGATAGGCACAGACCAGATCCGTATTTTATATATCTATTCATTCTTTTATATCGTGGATAATGGAATAAGCACTCATGCGCAGTTTTTTTTACACCCTGTCCCCGTGTGTATGCAGTTTTGTAAAATCTTGTCATCTGTTTCCACTGGCACACAGTGCCCTACTCTTACGAAAAGCAGAACAGGATTTAACGTGTGTGCAAGATGTCCTGCATGCGGTCGCACACGGAGCATCAGTTTATAGTCTCATCTGGACTTATGGGAGAGTCGAGTCAGCACTGATGTTAACTCCAGGGGAAAAATCCCCTCCAACCTATCCTCAGCGTGGGTGCAGCCTTTTACCAGATCTGGGTGTTTGCAGGTCAACAGGTCAGCCAGGTCAGTTAGGTTAGCCAGGTCAGCCAGGTCGACCAGGTCAGCCAGGTCAACCACGTCAGCCAGGTCAACCACGTCAACCAGGTCAGCAGGTCAACCAGGTCAGCAGGTCAACCAGGTCAGCAGTCAACCAGGTCAGTCAGGTCAACCAGGTCAGTCAGGTCAGCCAGGGTCAGGCCAGGTGCAAGAGGAAGAGGGTTCATCGTGTGCAGGTATGGGGACAGAGAGAGTCAGCAGGGATGGCGATGATGATCTTGGAGGCTGTGTGTTGGCCAGGCTGGTTTAATACTGCAGGTGTGGGGCCTGCGGGATGAGAATGAAGTGTCCTGTGAGTGTGTGGGGGCAACTGACTGTTGGTATTGGAAGTGTATCTGTGAGTGTGTGGGGCAACTGGCTGTTGGTAATTGGAAGTGTATCTGTGAGTGTGTGGGGGCAACTGACTGTTGGTATTGGAAGTGTATCTGTAAGTGTGTGGGGCAACTGACTGTTGGTATTGGAAGTGTATCTGTGAGTGTGGGGGCAACTGGACTGTTGGTATTGGAAGTGTATCTGTAAGTGTGTGGGCAACTGCTGTTGGTATTGGAAGTGTATCTGTAAGTGTGTGGGGCAATGTGTTGTATTGAAGTGTCTGTAAGTGTGTGGGGCAATATGTTGTATTGGAAGTGTCTGTAGTGGTGGCAACTGACTGTTGGTATGGAAGTGTACTCTAAGTGTGTGTGGGCAAATGACTGTTGGTATTGTGAAGTGTATCTGTAAGTGTGTGGGGCAACTGACTGTTGTATTGGAAGTGTCTCTGTAAGTGTGTGGGCAACTGACATGTTGGTATTGGAAGTGTCTTACTGTAAGTGTGTGGGGAAACTGAATGTTGGTATTGGAAGTGTCTGTAGTGTCTGGATGTGTGGGGCAACTGACTGTTGGTATTGGAAGTGTCTTGTAAGTGTGTGAGGCACCTGAATGTTGGTATTGGAAGTGTCTGTAGCTGTAAGTGTGTGGGGCAACCTGACTGTTGGTATTGGAAGTGTCTGTAAGTGTGTGTGAGTGTGTGGGGCACTTAATGTTAGATTGGAAGTGTCTGTAATGTGTCTGTAAGTGTGTGGGCACCTCAATGTTTATTGGAAGTGTCTGTAAGTGTGTGGAGCACCTCAATGTTATATTGGAAGTGTCTGTATCTGTAAGTGTGTGGAGCACTTATGTTAGTATTGGAAGTGTCTGTCAGTGTTAGAGTGTTGGAGCACTTTCAATGTTAGTATTGGAAGTGTCTGTAAGTGTGTTGAGCACCTAATGTTGGTATTGGAAGTGTCTGTAAGTGTGGTGTAGCAACTGACTGTTAGTATTGGAAGTGTCTGGTAAGTGTGTGGAGCACTTTAATGTTAGTATTGAAGTGTCTGTAAGTGGTGTAGAGCACTTCACTGTTAGTATTGGAAGTGTCTGTAAGTGTGTTGAGCACTTCACTGTTAGTATTGGAAGTGTCTGTAAGTGTGTGGAGCACCTGACTGTTTAGTATTGGAAGTGTCTGTAAATGTGTCGAGCACTTCAATGTTAGTATTGGAAGTGTCTGTAAGTGTGTGGACACTTCATGTTCATATGTAAGTGTCTGTAAGTGTCTGTAAGTGTGTGGAGCACTGACTGTTGGTATTGGAAGTATCTGTAAGTGTGTGCATCAATGTGGTATTTTTTTTTAATTGTTCTGATTCACTTTATCAACAGTTTTAAGTGTTCCAATAAAAAAACACAACAATACAGCATTGCTCTCTTTGTTTTTTGTCTGTTGCTGTAGTTGTTTGGCTGTGATGTTTTCACGTTGTTAAAATGTCCCTGCAGTCTGTTGTTGGTGCACGTATCGCCCTGTCCATGTCATCATGTTGTGTGTGTGTGGTGTGTGTGTGTGTGTGTGTGTTGTGTGTGTGTGTGTGGTGTGGTGTGTGTGTGTTGTGCGCGTGCGTGTGCGTGCGTGCGTGTGTGTGTACATTCGGAATTTGCAAAAACTATAAATTGTTATTGATTGCTTGTGTGTTGTTTAGGTCGAATGCAAGCGCATTGATTCGTTATTATCATTATTATTATTATTATTATTATTATTATTGTTATATATTATTATTATTATTATTATTATTATTATTATTATTATTATATTATTATTATTATTATTATATTTTTTTTAAAACAAGATATAGCGCTATAAAAATTCCATTTTTATATGATGATGATGATAGATGATGATGATGGTGGTGGTGGTGGTGATGATGATGATGATGATGATGATGATGATGATGATGATGATGATGATGATGATGATGATGATGGTGATATCGCAATGGTGTCTACAGAATCCCCTCTCTTCAGAAGACGTCTCACGGACTAAGCGGAACGGGGGAGAGTATCATTCGGAGGGAATGATGTCGGATCCACCAGATGTCAATGAACAACGAGCTAAAGTCAGTGAGAAATCTTTTTTTTAAACACGCACTACTCTATCTACTGCAACCACGTACTACGCCTCGCTATGTACTGTAAAATGCAGACACGCATCACACTTTAGTATCTACTGTGAAATGCAGACATACACCACACTTAAGTATCTACTGTGTAATGCAGACATACACCACGCTTTAGTATCTACTGTGAAATGCAGACACACACCACGCTTTAGTATCTACTGTGAAATGCAGACATACACCACGCTTTAGTGTCTACTGTGAAATGCAGACATACACCACGCTTTAGTATCTACTGTGAAATGCAGACACACACCACACTTAAGTATCTACTGTGAAATGCAGACATACACCACGCTTTAGTATCTACTGTGAAATGCAGACACACACCACGCTTTAGTATCTACTGTGAAATGCAGACACACACCACGCTTTAGTATCTACTGTGAAATGCAGACATACACCACACTTAAGTATCTACTGTGAAATGCAGACATACACCACACTTAAGTATCTACTGTGAAATGCAGACATACACCACACTTAAGTATCTACTGTGAAATGCAGACATACACCACGCTTTAGTATCTACTGTGAAATGCAGACATCACTCACTCACTCACTCAGTCCCATGTCCCAAAGGACGTAGGGGGACATGAGAGAAGACGCAACAGAGATCTTTTTCCATGCTTCACGATCCTGTGTGGCTAGTAGGAGGTGTTGCAGGGGTTGGGCGGTCCAGTCTTTGATGTTGTCAACCCATGATTTCTTTTGGCGGCCTCTTCTTCTCTTGCCCTCGACTGTTCCTTGCAGGATGGTTTTTGCTAGAGTGTTGTGTCTTGTGGTGTGACCAAACCACATCAGCTTTCTCCTCTTTATGGTGGAGAGCAAAGGCTCTTGGGGGCCCACACTCTTTTTGATTTCTTCTTTCACATAGTTATTGGTCTTGTGTTCTTTGTATGATATTTTGAGGAGTCTTCTGTGGCACTTGTTCTCGAATGCCTGGATTCTCCTCTCTAACTCTGCTGTCAGAGTCCATGATTCACAGCCATATAGCCATATGCAGACATACACCACGCTTTAGTATCTACTGTGAAATGCAGACACACACCACGCTTAAGTATCTACTGTGAAATGCAAACACAGCACTACACTATCTACTGTAACATGCAAACACAGCACTACACTATCTACTGTAACATGCAAACACAGCACTACACTATGTACTGTAAAATGCAAACACGTACCGCACTTAAGTATCTACTGTGTGTGAACAGGAACATTTGGAACGGTATGGCTATCTGGATTCCTTGGAATCTGAAGAGCTATACCATGACCAAGCCTCCACCTCCAAAGCCCTCGAGTGAGTTCTTAGTTATTTTTTAAAAAAATTATTTATTTTATTTATTTATTCTTTTATATAGAGGATAATGGAATAAGCACTCGTGTGCTTTTTTTTGCATCCAGTCCCCGTGTGTATGCAATTTTTTGTCAATTTTGTCATCTGTTCCCACCGGGACACAATGGCCTACTTTTACGAAAAGCGCAACAGGATTTAACCGTGTGCGCAAGATGTTCTGCGTGCTTTCGCACACAGGGCATCGGTTTATAGTCTCATCCAAAGGGCTTCTATAGTGTACGTGTCTGTCTGCATTTTACAGTAGATAGTAAAGTGTAGTACATGTTTGCATTTTACAGTAGATAGTAAAGTGTAGTACGTGTCTGCATTTTACAGTAGATAGTAAAGTGTAGTACATGTCTGCATTTTACAGTAGATAGTAAAGTGTAGTACATGTTTGCATTTTACAGTAGATAGTAAAGTGTAGTACATGTTTGCATTTTACAGTAGATAGTAAAGTGTAGTACATGTTTGCATTTTACAGTAGATAATAAAGTCTATTACGTGTTTGCATTTTACAGTAGACAGTACAAAATTGTCATCTGTTCCCACCGGCACACACTGGCCTACTCTTACGAAAAGCGGAGCAGGATTTAACGTGTGCAGCAAGATGTTCTGCGTGCGTTCGCAGACAGGGCCTCCGTTTATTGTCTCAGATCAGACTGGTCTTAGAATTTCCTCTGAAAAATTTGACGTTTAGTTTGATTTTGCCCCCGTCAAATTGGGAAGAAGGGGCAAGGCTGAGAATGGAACCCAGAACCTCAGGGTTGATCTGTGAGGCAGGTGGACGTCTACACCACCCCACCCCCTTTCCTTCTTAAAAACAACAACAAACAAACAAACAACTTTTCTCTGTTTTCTTGCACGTAGAGATTGCTGACTCAAAGGGGGGAAGGGGGTAGTGTGGGGTGATGTGTCCAATGAGTGAGGCAGTGTTTTGGTGGTAATGATGGTGGTTATGGTGGTGGTGGTGGTGATGATGGTGATGGTGGTGATGATGATGGTGGTGGTGATGGTGATGAGGGTGGTGATGGTGATGGTGATGGTGGTGATGGTGGTGGTAGTGGTGATGGTGGTGACGATGATGATGGTGGTGATGATGGTGGTGATGATGATGGTGGTGGTGGTGATGATGGTGATGGTGGTGATGATGGTGATGATGATGATGGTGATGATGATGATGATGATGATGATGATGATGATGATGATGATGATGATGATGATGGTGGTGGTGGTGGTGGTGGTGATGGTGGTGATGATGGTGGTGGTGATGGTGGTGATGATGATGATGGTGGTAATGATGGTGATGATAGTGATGATGATTGTGTGATGATAGTGATGATGATGATGAGGATGGTGATGATGATGATGATGATGATGATGATGATGATGATGATGATGATGATGATGATGATGACGACGATGATGATGATGATGATGACGATGATGATGATGATGATGACGATGATGGTGATGGTGTGCAGAGAATTCCAAGAGGTCAGTGGACTACCTGTGACCAGGGAGCTGGACCCGGAAACCTTACACAAGCTGCAGCAGAGCAGGTGTGGCTATGCCGATTTCATCAAACCCAGAGACAGACTGGTCAGCATGACCAGTGAGGAAGGTAAACGACCCAAGACCTCGTTCACCACTGCGTCAGGTCAGTACACTAGGCTAGGCTACGTGGGCATTTATTTATTTATTTATTTATTTATTTATCTATCTATCTATCTATCTATCTATCTATCTATCTATCTATCTATCTATCTATCTATCTATCTATCTATCTATCTATCTATCTATCTATCTATCTATCTATCTATCTATCTATCTGTCTGTCTGTCTGTCTGTCTGTCTGTCTGTCTGTCTGTCTGTCTGTCTATGTATCTATCTATTCGAGGATAATGGAATAAGCACTCATGTGCTTTTTTTTTTTAATCCGGTCCCTGTGTGTATGCAGATTTGTAAATATTGTCATCTGTTCCCACCGGCACACAATGGCCTACTCTTAGGAAAAGCGAAACAGGATTTAACGTGTGCGCAAGATGTTCTGCGTGCGTTCGCACACGGGGGCCTCGGTTTACAGTCTCATCCGAAGGACTTTTGGGGAGAGTGGGGTGTGGGCAGGGCTGTCTGTTCGTGTCCACAGGGTCGGTCCGTTTTGTGGGTCAGCCTTCAAGGTATTTTTACATTCACATTTTCAAACATATATAATTATATTTTACATCTCTTTAATGAAGTCACTGCAGATTTCTCTGCGTGAAAATCAGGCTGCTCTCCCTAGGAATTTTGTATTTTGTACCACTTTATGTTACAGCAGATTTCTCTGTTTGAACTTCGGGCTGCTCTCCCCAGGAATTTTGTATTTTGTACCACTTTATGTCAAAGCAGATTTCTCTGCGTGAAATTCAGGCTGCTCTACCCCAGGAATGGAGAGCGTGTCACCACAAGAGCAGTGCCGCCACCCATTTCTTTTTCTTTTTCTTTTTCCTGTCTCAGCAACTGTTTTTGTTTTCCTATCAGAGTGGCTTTTTTGTTCCTACAGAATTTTGCCAGGAACAACGCTCTTGTTGCCGTGGGTTCTTTTACGCGCGCTCAATAATGATGTGTAACAAACGGGACCTCGCTTTCTCGTCTCACCCGAAAGATTAGCACCCAGACCACCACTCAAGGTCTAATGGATGGGGGAAAATAAATACAGTTGCAGACAGGGAAAAATATAATGGGTAAGCGCTGCACTTGTGGCGACGCGTTCTCCCCGGGGAGGGCAGCCCGAATTTCACGCAGAGTGATCTGCTGTGATACAAAGTGATATCAAATTAAAAAAAAAAAAAAATATATATATATATATATATATATATAATATACACTGATGTGTGTGACGGATGGCATCCAGCGCATGCTGCTCTGATGCTTGCATGCCCAGGGTGTCTAAATATTGTTTTGTTTGCTTTTTGTTTGTTTTTTTTGTGCTAGTCAAAATTTTCACGTTCATATATAACCTATTTAAATTGATTTGATTGTACAGCGCGGTGAGCCCAATTTTTTAAAATTCGCGCTATATAAGCCTCCATTATTATTATTATTATTATTATTATTATTATTATTATTATTATTATTATTATTATTATTATTATTATTATTATCATTATTATTATTATTATTATTATTATCATTATTATTACTATTATTATTATTATTATTATTATTATTATTGTTATTATTATTATTGTTATTGTTATTATTATTATCATCATCATCATCATCATCATCATCATCATTATTATTATTATTATTATTATTATTATTATTATTATTATTATTATTATTATCATTATTGTTGTTGTTGTTGTTGTTGTTGTTGTTTGTTGTTTGGGGATCTGGAGTCTTAGTCTATCAGTGCCATCAGCTCTGGCGCCACGCGCTCTTTGACACACAGGACTAGGCATTGGTCACTTCAAGCGAGGAGTGGGATGCGACATGCTTTCGTCATATCAAGGTGTAGGATGTAATATGCTTTGGTCATATCAAGATGTAGGATGTAATATGCTTTGGTCATATCAAGATGTAGGATGTAATATGCTTTGGTCATATCAAGATGTAGGATGTAATATGCTTCGGTCATATCAAGATGTAGGATGTAATATGCTTCGGTCATATCAAGATGTAGGATGTAATATGCCTCGGTCATATCAAGATGTAGGATGTAATATGCTTCGGTCATATCAAGGTGTAGGATGTAATATGTTTTGGTCATACCATACCATATCATATCATATATCATATCATACATCATATACCATATCATATCATATCATGTCATGTCATGTCATGTCATATCATGTCATGTCGTGTCGTGTCATGTCATGTCATGTCATACATCATACCATACCATATCATATCCTATCAAGTTAAGTTAAAGTCTGTCCCGAACCTAAGGCTCATCAGGCCGGTGCTTATCCCGGTTTCTGTGGCGTTAAGCGACTGAGAGTCACAGACTCCCCCCTGGAAAGGACGCCAGTCTATCGCAGGGTTAACCCCCAACACAAGGTTGGTACCCCTTTTACACCTGGGTGGGGTGAGAAAATAGCCGTAAAGTGCCTTTTCCAAGGGCACAACGCCATAGCCGAAAGCTGGGATCGAACCCGCAACCTTTAGATTACGAGTCCAACGCCCTAACCACTAGACTACAGCGGCGGCTATCCTATCAAGGTGTATGGTGTAATATGCATTGGTCATATCAAGGTGTAGAATGCAACGCCAGGAGCCGGGATTATATGGATTTTTTTTTAAAGAAAAGGGCTCTTACCCAAAGTAGGTTCTATGTGGACTCCAAAGAATGTCTTATATTTTTTATGCGACAAATGCGACAAATTGCGACTAATTGCCACTGATGTTCTGCCTTCATGTGATTAATATCCTGACAGACAATAAATCTTTAAGTTTAAGAGAGAGAGAGAGAGAGAGAGAGAGAGAGAGAGAGAGAGAGAGAGAGAGAGAGAGAGAGAGAGAGAGAGAGAGAGAGAGACTTTGACAATATTGACTATTGTTTCAGCATGGACTGAGTACAACCTGAGGTACAAAATCACCACCTATACAGCCAAATTATCTCGAGACCAGCAGGAGTAAGTTTATAAGCCTTTCCACCTAAACCTTTTCCCTTTTCTGCTTCATGTCTTTCCCCTCCCGAAACTCTCTACCGCGTAAGGACTATTTCAAATGCCTTAGAGGATAACTGCTTGCTTTTTTTCTCCTTGGTTTAATATTTGTTCACTACTAGTCAACGTTGTGGTGGCTCCTG
>CM060335.1:13909542-13917042 GCA_030674155.1 Stramonita haemastoma | reverse complement strand
CCATACCTGGATTGAAGGCTTGAATGGAACTAGTATTGTCAACAGGGGCATACCTGGATTGAAGGCTTGAATGGAACTAGTATTGTCAACAGGGGCATACCTGGATTGAAGGCTTGAATGGAACTAGTATTGTCAACAGGGCATACCTGGATTGAAGGCTTGCAGAAGTAGCCTTAAGTCAACAGGGCATACCTGGATTAAAGGCTTGTAGAAAGTAGCATTAATTTAAGTCAACAGGGGCATACCTGGATTAAAGGCTTGTAGAAAGTAGCATTAATTTAAGTCAACAGGGGCATACCTGGATTGAAGGTTTGTAGAAAGTAGCATTAATTTAAGTCATCAGGGGCATACCTGGATTGAAGGTTTGTAGAAAGTAGTATTAACAGATCCATACCTTGATTGAAGGCTTGAATGGAATAAGTATTGTCAACAGGGGCATACTGGATTGAAGGCTTGAATGGAACTAGTATTGTCAACAGGGGCATACCTGGATTGAAGGCTTGAATGGAACTAGTATTGTCAACAGGGGCATACCTGGATTGAAGGCTTGAATGGAACTAGTATTGTCAACAGGGCATACTGGATTGAAGCTTGAATGGAACTAGTATTGTCAACAGGGGCATACCTGGATTGAAGGCTTGCAGAAAGTAGCCTTAAGTCAACAGGGGCATACCTGGATTAAAGGCTTGTAGAAAGTAGCATTAATTTAAGTCAACAGGGGCATACCTGGATTGAAGGCTTGTAGAAAGTAGCTTGAAGTCGACCAGTTTTCAAAAAACAACCATAGATGTATCTGACTTTTTTTTATCGAGGATAATAGAATAAGCACTCACGAGCTTTTTCTTTTACATCCAGTCTCCGTATGTATGCAGTTTTGTAAATCTTGTCATCTGTTCCCACTGGCACACAAAGGCCTACTACGATTTACAAAAACTGCATACATACGGGGACAGGATGTAAAAAAGCACATAAGTACTTATTCCATTATCCTCGATATAAAAGAATAAAATAAGATAAAATAAATAAATAAATAAAAGCGGAACCAGATTAAACGTGTGCGCAAGATGTTCTGCGTGGCGTTTGCACAAGGGGCCTCGGTTTAGAGTCTCATCTGAAGGACTTGTGGGGGAGAGTAGAGTCAGCACTGATGTTAACTCCAGGAGAAAAAATCCCCTTGAACGGGAATCAAACCCGAGTCGTAAAATCACAAGCGCAATGTTCTGACCACTAGGCTATCCTGACAACAAATTCAAATTCAAAATACTTTATTATCTCTAAAACAGAGAAATTCCAGTGGGTTACAAGCCATATATAAGATCAAAAACAAAAACATGAAACGCGTGTCTTATTCTTCTGCTTGTGTGCTGCCAGCTATCGGTTGCAATTCCACGGGGACACGTTGTTTTCATGGAGGCACCTGTCAACCTGCCAGCCCTGTGCCTGCCTGTAGCTGCACCCACCTCTACACCGGTTCCAGGTGTTTGACAGGTATGCGCATATGGAAAATGTGTGTGTGTGTGTGTGTGTGTGTGTGTGTGTGTGTGTGTGTGTGTGTGTGTGTGTGTGTGTGTGTGTGTGTGTGTGTGTGTGTGTGTGTGTGTGTGTGTGTGTGTGTGTGTGTGTGAAAGTGTTGAGATAAAGAATGACCCGTGTTCTTTCTTACTGCTGAAAGAAAAGCAGTTTTGTCACCTAAAAATGTCTTTGTATATATTCTTTTTTTTTGCAACACGGACTATAGCGCTATATAAATTCCATTTCTTGTTCTTCTTGTTCTTGTTCTTGTTCTTGTTCTTGTTCTTCTTGTTCTTGTTGTTGTTGTTGTTGTTGTTGTTGTTGTTGTTGTTGTTGTTTTCTTCTTCTTCTTCTTCTTCTTCTTCTTCTTCTTCTTCTTCTTCTTCTTCTTCTTCTTCTTCTTCTTCTTTACTATTACATACTATTATCATTATGTTGAGATAAAGGGGTGAAACAAAACTGCAAACAATTCATTATTTGTTCAACATAGGACAAACAGATCTGCAGATTAAAAAAAAAAAAGTCAAATGATTTGTGTTTGATGAAAATGCTTGTATCAAATGAACAGTGACAGTACAAACCACCTTGGGACCGATTGCGAAGTGGCAGGACAAAAATCACAACATCAGAAAGAAATCACACGTCGTATACATGTGGAATATTTGGAATTCAACAGAGCTCAGATACCGAAGTCGGAACGTAGCTACCTTAATGGGGGAAAATCCTGGTCTCATGTGCAAAGCTTTCACCGTTCGTGGACCTCCAGCCCTAGCTAGGGAGCAAAAAAAGAGAAGAAAAACAACAATCCCAAACAATCCGTAGATCGTAGATTGTTTTGACCTTTACGCACAACCAAAATGGTTAATGTTCTAGTGAATAGTAGGCATCCGTCAGTCTCCGAAGACTATGGAGTTGCGCTCTAGATCTAGGTTCTAGAGCGCAATCCTGGGTAAGTATGGAGGGCAAGCTGTTACCCATGCAGCAGAATCCCCTCCCCCCCCCCACCACACACACATCACCCTCGCTGGAATGGTCCATTGGAAAGGCAATTGCCGATACGAATGGTTCCAGTACCGTTGCTGGAGCCACCAGAACGTTATCTGGGCCTACAGCCCGAGCCACCCTTGGGACTCCAACTCCCCGATTTTTCTTCAATGATGGTGTCTAAACACGACACCTGTGTGCATGTTGGCTTTTATATTGTTGTTATCCGCTCCTACCAGCACATAATGGCCTTCTCCTCTGAAAGGCGGGACGGATTTTAACGTGTGCACAAGATGGTCTGCGTGCGTTTCCGCACAGGGCTTCGGTTTATAATCTCATCTGAATGACTTTGGCATTCAATTCGATTTTTTTCGTCAAACTGCGAAGAAAGATCGAAGGTGGGAATCAAACCCAGAACCTCACGGGTATACTTTTTGGCAGGCGAACATCTTAACCATCCTGCCACCTGTGTAGAAAAAGAATAATTTTACACTCACCTCACCTTCACCTACCCCGCCATAGTCTAGCGACCATGGAAGCACCTCTGAAGATTTAGCATTATCACTAACAAGTAAATGTAAAAAATCGAAGAAAAGGTGTCCCATAACCTGTGTTGTCGTAGGGGAGCGAGACATCAGAGACCTCAGCTTCTCTAGGGGCAAGCATATTGAGGGCGGCGCCCATCTCCTCTCCCTCGCTGCTTTACCTTCCCTGACCCTAAAGAGGGCAGGTACCCATTTACAGCTGGGTGAACCGGAGGAGGGGGGATTACTGTACTGAAGCCAAGGCGCACAAACGGTCACCCATCCAGTTGGTAACCACGCTTGACGTTGTAAGCAGCTTGGTCAAAGCGAGCGCTCTGACCACTGAGCTATCCCGCCCCCTAACAAGTAAAGAATTCAGTAACTGCTGGAACTGAAAAACCGAGGTAACGACAAACACTAGCGCATTAAGGAAGAATCCATTACCTCAGTTAATGATCAGGAATATGCAGTGATCGGATAAGCCCCGCACCGTGTGGGACATGACAGATGTTTTATTTATTTTATTCTTTTATATCGAGGATAATGGAGTAAGCACTCATGTGCTTTTTTTCATCCAGTCCCCGTGCGTATGCAGTTTTTGTAAATCTTGTCATCTGTTCCCACCGGCACACAATGGCCAACTCTTACGAAAAGCGGAACAGGATTTAACGTGTGCGCAAGATGTTCTGCGTGCGTTCGCACACGGGGGCCTCGGTTTACAGTCTCATCCGAAAGACTTTTGGGGAGAGTGGAGTCAGAACTGATGTTAATTCCAGGGGAAAAATCCCCTCGAACGGGAGTCGAACTCGGGTCGACAAATTGCGAGTGCAATGTTCTGACCATTATGCTGTCCCGTGGCTTATGGAATACCAGCTTGTGCTGCTCATCGGCTAGTGCACCTCCGAGACAATAGTAGGGAAAAGCGTTCTCTGCCAAGTTTCTCGCCCCAAAAAGGGAGTCATCTTTTCTCATGACAAGTCTTCATTTTGTCGGAAAATAACATGTTGTTGTTGTTGTTTATTTTATTTTATACCCCTTTATGTCACAACAGATTTCTCATCGTGAAATTCGGGCTGCTCTCCCTGGGGAGAGCGCGTTGCCATAAGTGCAGCGCCTACCCATTTTTTTTCCTGTTGTGGTGGTTGGTGGTGGTGGTGGTGGTGGTGGTAGTGGTGGTGAAGAAGAAGAAGAAGAAGAAGAAGAAGAAGAAGAAGAAGAAGAAGAAGAAGAAGAAGAGAAGAAGAAGAAGAAGAAGAAGAAGAAGAAGGATGAGGAGGAGGAGAAGAAGAAGAAGAAGAAGAAGAAGAAGAAGAAGAAGAAGAGAAGAAGAAGAAGAAGAAGAAGAAGAAGAAGAAGAAGAAGAAGAAGAAGAAGAAGAAGAAGAAGAAGAAGGAAGAAGGAGAGAGGAAGGAGAGGAGAAGAAGAAGAAAGAAGAAGAAGAAGAAGAAGAAAGAAGAAGAAGAAGAAGAAGAAGAAGAAGAAGAAGAAGAAGAAGAAGAAGAAGAGAGAGAGAGGAGGAGGAAGGAAGAAGAAGAAGAAGAGAAGAGAGAGAAGGAGGAAGAAGAAGAAGAAGAAGAAGAAGAAGAAGAAGAGAGAAGGAAGAAGAAGAAGAAGAAGAAGAGGAGAAGAAGAAGAAGAAGAAGAAGAAGAAGAAGAAGAAGAAGAAGAAGAAAAGAAAGAAAGAAAGAAGAAAGAAAGAAAAAAACAAACCAAAGAAGTTTCTAAGAGCATTCTGTGTATAGCCTAACAGCAAACTATTGTTAAGACTTGAGGATGGACCCTTGTCTCTTGTTTTCCGCTGCAGAAAAAGGCTGCACGCTCCCAGGTAAAGAGTGTCTCAACGGGGGCAGCTGTCAGGTGGGCAGGAGGAGCTACTACTGTCAGTGTCCACCTGGCTATGAGGGCAAGAGGTGTGAGGCAGGTAAGGAAGCGGCGGTCCTTGATTGTGGCTGGGGATCCCTCCCGGATTGTATCTGCAGAAACACACACACACACACACACACCGACACTACACCTACACTACAACCTACAACACACACACCACACACACACACCACACACCTACACACACCACACTCACACACACACACACACACTACACACACACATACACACACACACACACACACACACACACACACACACACACACACAACACACACACACACACACACACACACACACACATACACACACACTCACAACACACACTCACACACACACACACACACACCACACTCACACACACACACACACACAGACACACACACTCACACACACACCACCTACACACACACTCACATACACACACGCACACACACACACACTCTCCTCTCTCACACACACACACACACAACACACAGAGCGCACACATTTGTTTGTTTTATTCACAGCTGTTAGTGTCCTTCCCTGATTCTTTCTGCACAAACACACACCACACACACACACACACCTACACACACACACACACTACACCTACACACACACACACACACACACACACTACACACACACACACACACACACATACACACACACACACACACCACACACACACACACAACACACACACACACACACACACACCACACTCACACACACACAACACCTACACACACACTCACATACACACACGCACACACACACACACTCTCTCTCTCTCACACACACACACACACACACACGAGCGCACACATTTGTTTGTTTTATTCACAGCTGTTAGTGTCCTTCCCTGATTCTTTCTGCACAAACACACACACACACACACACACCACACACAACACACCACTACACACACACACACACACACACCTACACACACACACACACACACACACACACACACACACACACACACACACACACACACACACACACACAGAGGCACGCGCGCGCCTTCATGACTTTCTACAACTTCTATTCAAATACTTCTACTACTACTACTACTACTACTACTACTACTACTACTACTACTACTACTACTACTACTACTCTACTACTACTACTACTACTAGCCGCCGCCGCCGCCGCCGCCGCCGCCGCCGCCGCTGTAGTCTAGTGATTAGGGCGTTGGACTCGTAATCTAAAGGTTGCGGGTTCGATCCCAGCTTTCGGCTATGGCGTTGTGCCCTTGGAAAAGGCACTTTACGGCTATTTTCTCACCCCACCCAGGTGTAAAAGGGGTACCAACCTTGTGTTGGGGGTTAACCCTGCGATAAACTGGCGTCCTATCCAGGGGGGAGTCTATGGACTCTCAGTCGCTTAACGCCACAGAAACCGGGATAAGCACCGGCTGATGAGCCTTAGGCTCGGGACAGACTTTAACTAACTAACTAACTACTACTATACTACTACTACTACTACTACTACTACTACTACTACTACTACTACTACTACTACTACTACTACTACTACTACTACTAACTACTACTACTTCTACTACTTTTCCTTCTTCTTCTACTACTACTACCACCCGTCTGAAGTTTTCCTAGCCAAGAAAAATCAGGTTCATATATCGTAGATAGATGACTGTGTTGCTCGCTGAAGACTAACAAGCCACTGTGTTTCTGTGATGTCAGCCACGACCTGTGATGATCCACTTACTCAATGCGAGAACGGTGGGAACTGTATCCCCGATGGAACTGTCTCCTATTGTAAATGTCCAAAAGGCTACGCCGGAAAAAGGTGTACTGAAGGTAAGCAGATGTATATCAAATCAAATCAAATCATTTTTTTTTAATTTCGAGGATAATGACTAAGCATTCATGTGGGTTTTTTTTACTTTACAACCAGTCCCCTGCCCTAAATCAGGTATTTACATTAATTTAAGAAACATCTCCAACTAACAACAATGTCGACTGTTGTAGAAAGGATTGGAAAGAGGGCCAGTAGCCTTTGCGATATATATATATATATTATATATATATATATATATATATATATATATATATATATATATATATATATATATATATATATATATATATATATATATATATATATATATATATATATATAAAATTTAATGTCTTCCACAGGAACATGTAGATGAATTGTTCCCCCACCCTCACCCCCCAAATTTAAAGGCACAGACAGAAAGGGCAAAAAGGAAATGAATTCAAACTTAAATATTCATCAAACTAGTTTCACTGTTTCTGAATGACATGCATCAATAATTAATTATCTGTCAGAAATATTTTTTCTCAAATGGGCTCTACTTGTGTAAGACCCATCACAGATTGGATAGTTATGTCAGTTCTGTGTTTAGACTCTGAGCAAACCAGCTACTCCCCACAATGGGGGATAGCATAGTGGTCAGAACATTGCGCTCGGAGTTTGAGGACCCGGGTTCGATTTCCGTTCGAGGAGATTTTTCTCCTGGAGTTAACATCAGTGCCGACTCCACTCTCCCCCAAAGTCCTTCGGATGAGACTATAGACCGAGGCCCCGTGTTCGATCGCACGCAGAACATCTTGCGCAC
>CM060335.1:13894542-13899542 GCA_030674155.1 Stramonita haemastoma | reverse complement strand
GCTGGCCAGACAAGATCAACAATGAAGAATTATGGCAAAGAACCAGACAACAGCCTGTTGAGAAAGAAATCCTACAAGACGTTGGCGATGGATAGGACACACCCTACGGAAACCTGTATCCAGCATCACAAGACAAGCTCTCACCTGGAATCCACAAGGGAAAAGAAAGAGAGGGTGGCCTAGAAATACATGGCGCCGGGACCTGGATGCAGATGCGAAACAGATGGGCAAGACGTGGGGACAACTGGAACGCCTAGCCCAGGACCGAGATGCCTGGAGACAGCTGGTTGGCAGCCTATGCCCCAGAAGGGACCACAGGTAGACATGACATGACATGACGTAAATAAAATAGGTCTCTGACGCCTGGCTACCCCAACGACCGTAGGGTAGGGTAAAGGAAGAACCTTGCGTTTGACCTAGAAGGGTTGGTTGTGTCTGTTTGCAGGCAAAGACAGCTGCCTCTTCCCGGAGATGTCTTGTTTGAATGGTGGGACTTGTAACGAGCGCAACGAGTGTGACTGCCCTGAAGGCTACCAAGGTGGCAGATGTGAATCCGGTAAGTGAGGGTGACGGACAGTGCTATCCTGTGGCAGATGGTGTTTTGGGCTTTGGGTTCTTTAGGGATCGTCTGTCTGCCTTACAGAATAGAAGGCATGTTCGCAAGCTGTTCATTTTATTTTATTTATTTATTTTATTCTTTTATATCTCACACCAGTATTGACTCCATTCCCCTTGGATGAGACTATGAACCCAGGTCCCGTGTACGAGCCATGCAGAACAACTTGCGCGCACATTTAAACCGCTCCGAATTTTTGGAGAAGAGGGTGTGTGTGTGTGTGTGTGTGTGTGTGTGTGTGTGTGTGTGTGTGTGTGTGTGTGTGTGTGTTGTGTCTGTGTCTGTGTCTGTGTCTGTGTCTGTGTGTCTGTGTGTCTGTGTGTCTGTGTTCTGTGTGTCTGGCTCTGTGTCTGTAGTATGTGTGTGTCTTCTCATTAGTTCAATGCCCATTCATTACAAGATTATTTCAACATTTGTGCGTTCATATGAAGAATGTACAGAAATCATATGGAGGAGGGAAGAATGTAATGGATGTTGACAAATCTAGGAATCTGAACTGACGGTAACTCTCCCTCCTAAACACTTTCTGCAACAGGTACTTGGGCTTGTCACTCGAATCATACACAACACTTTGGACATTTCCTAATATATTATATAGGTTAGTGGAACACCTTTACCTTTTAGATGTAGATATACATGTATTGTAGTTTTCCACCCTGGTTCTTTGTATTGCAGCATGATGTTTGCTTGCTAATCCTGTTTCTGTGTTTCTTGGTTGCAGCTCGGGGCTGCATGTCTCAGATATGAGCTGTCTGAATGGCGGGAAATGTGATTGTTCCACCGACCCGAGGTGTCTGTGTGAATGCGGAGAAGGCTATAGGGGCTACAGGTGTGAAAAAGGTAAGTCAGCATTGGAAATTCATTTCACTTGCCTACAGAAAGACACTAGTGTGACTTGGTAGGTAGAAATCTCTCTATTCAACTGGTGTTTATATATATTATATATATATATATATATATATATATATATATATATATATATATATATATATATATATATATATATATTTCATTTTTGCGTTCTCGACAGAGCCTTGATGACTTCAATTAGGCAGCTGTCAATGTTGAAGTGCCTGAGTACTTGCCAGAGGCCGTCATGCCATACCTTTCAAAGGCCTTTTTGAAGTCTATGAAATTGTGGTACAAGTCTTTTTGGTGTTGGAGATGCTTCTCTATCAGAATTCTCAGATTGAAAATTTGTTCCATTGTGCTGCGTTTTGGTCTAAAGCCCGCTTGTTCTTCTGCCAGGAGTTTTTCCGCTTGGTTTTTCAGTCTGTTGAGGACTACCTGCAGCATGATCTTGCTAGGATGACTTATGAGACTGATGGTTCTGTAGTTCTGGCATTGCTTGAGGTTTCCTTTCTTTGGCAGGGGTATTACAAGAGACTGTGTCCATTCTTTTGGCCATTCTTTGGTGTCGTGGATCTTCTGACAAAGTTCTGTGAATCGCCTTGCTGTTTCATTCCCTCCATTTTTTATGAGTTCAGCTGGGATGTTAATCGATTCCAGGGGACTTCCCCTTCTTCAATTGTTTAATAGCTGCATCTACTTCACACCTTAGTATTGGTGGGTCTTTATCTTGGCGTTCAGGGGGTTTGTCAGAAACTATGTTGCTATCTGGGCGTAGTGGGTAGTTGTACAATCCCTCACAGTATTTGTCCAGCGTTGGAGGATGGCATTGTTTTCCGTTAAAAGATTTCCTTCTTTGTCTTCAATAACAGACCACGGTTGGGGTTCGCCAGGGCTGCCTTCTCTCACCTGTACTCTTCAACCTCTTCCTCGAAAACATCATGACAGAGACACTGCAAAACCACAACACTTCCATCTCCATTGGTGGAAGACCCCTTTGCAACCTCAGATTTGCAGATGACATTGACCTCATGGGCAGCAGCAAACAAGAACTGCAAATCCTCACAGACAATTTAACAGATCGAGCGAGCGCATACGGCATGGAGGTCAGTACAGAGAAATCAAAGATCATGGTCAACAGCAGCAAGTAATGACATCACGGAAATAAAGATGAATGGAGAAATACTAGAAGAGGTGAGCCAATTCAAATACTTAGGCTCCATCCTAACAAAAGATGGCACATCAAACAATGAAGTGAAAGCTCGCATTGCAATGGCAACATCTGCTCTAGTCAGACTCGAGAGGATCATCAGAAGCAACAACATCAGCTTCTGCACCAAATAACACCTTTACAAATCCCTCGTGATATCTATCCTCCTATATGGCTGTGAATCATGGACTCTGACAGCAGAGTTAGAGAGGAGAATCCAAGCATTCGAGAACAAGTGCACAGAAGACTCCTCAAAATATCATACAAAGAAACAAGACCAATAACTATGTGAAAGAAGAAATCAAAAAGCGTGTGGGCCCCCAAGAGCCTTTGCTCTCCACCATAAAGAGGAGAAAGCTGATGTGGTTTGGTCACACCACAAGACACAACACCCTAGCAAAAACCATCCTGCAAGGAACAGTCGAGGGCAAGAGAAGAAGAGGCCGCCAAAAGAAATCATGGGTTGACAACATCAAAGACTGGACCGCCCAACCCTTGCAACACCTACTAGCCACACAGGATCGTGAAGCATGGAAAAAGATCTCTGTTGCGCCTTCTCTCATGTCCCCCCTACGTCCTTTGGGACATGGGACTGAGTGAGTGAGTGATATATATATACTTCTACTATACTCTTCTCTTACTCCTCTACTCTCTTTTTTTTTTTCTCTCTTGTGTGTTGTGTGTGTGTGTGTGTGTGTGTGTGTGTGTGTGTGTGTGTGTGTGTGTGTGTGTGTGTGTGTGTGTAGCCTATGTGTGTATGTGTGTGTATGTGTGTGTGTGTGTGTTTTTTTTATTTTTTATTCTGTGTGTGTGTGTGTGTGTGTGTGTGTGTGTGTGTGTGTGTGTGTGTGTGTGTGTGTGTGTGTGTGTGTGTGTGTGTGTGTGTGTTACGTTATTGGTTTTTGAAGAACAAACTCTTTGTTTTGAAAACACTTCAGTAATCGTAGGACTTTGACTGAAATTCCAAGAAATTGTTTCCAATTGTAACTAGTTCTTTTCTGAAGAACTCTTTGTTTAGAAAACACTCCAGTGGACGTAGAACGCTGACTGAAATACCAAGAGTTGCTTCCTATCTTTCGTGAATCACATCCTGACAGAGCACACGTTGACTGAGGAATCAAGTTGTATTTCTTTTATTCACTGAATCACTTCAAAACAGTGTTCATTTCCAGAACAAGAATTCCAAAAACAAAAAGAAAAAATCCTTTCCAAAATCACCATGGATCTACAACCCAAACTCTGTGACTACACTCACCAAATACAAGTTCAATCAGCTAACGACTTTCACAGTCCTCATAGCTCTCCTTCTATTCCTTCAATTGCTCTCCCCTTCTTCAAGAAATCTCTTCATCTACAATCCGCATTGCCTCCCCTGCTCGCACACTAGGGTATTCGGCCTTCAGACTCTTCTCCTCTCTCTGTTCCTCATCTCCTCCATCTCATCTTACCTCCAACTCCCCTCCCTTCTGCTGCGATAACAGTCCCTTGTATATATACATCCAGCAACTTTCCCCCGTGGGGATTTAATTTTTAAAATTTTTATACCACTTTATGTCACAGCAGATTTCTCTGCGTGAAAATCGGGCTGCTCTCTCTCCCCGGGGAGAGCGCGTCGCCACGAGTGCAGCGCCTACCCATTATTATTTTCCCTCAAGGGATGGTGTCTAAACACGACACCTGTGTGCATGCTGTTTTTTTTTAATAATAATTTTGTCATCCACTCCTACCGGCACACGATAGCCAGCTCTTCCAAAAGGCGGAACGGGGTTTTAACGTGTGCGCAAGATGTTCTGCGTGCGTTCGCACACGGGGCCTCGGTTTCTAGTCTCATCCGAATGACTTTAACATTCAGTGCGACTTTTACGACAAACTGGGAAGAAAGGGCGAGGCTGGGTACGAACCCAGAAGGAAAACCTCACGGTTTACTTGTTGACATGCGAACATCTTGACCATCCTGCCACCTTCCTCCTCCCTCTTCGCTGCACTAGGCTATGCTACTATACTACAAGATGCTTGGATTTTCTTTTTTTTCAGGACAAGATGACTATGCAAGCGGGTGCGAGCATGGAGACCTCGGTGTGTGCATGACGACTGTGCACAGAGAAAAGATGTGAAAGTCTGGAGGGCTATTACGGCATGAGGTGTCATATCAGTGAGTTATATGCTGTTTTCGCTTTGGTAAAAAAAACAAAACACTTTCTTTCTTTTTTTTCGGGGGGTGGGGGGTGGCAAACTCTCAACAGGAGCTATTGTTTGTTTGTTTGTCACATGAGCGCGAAAATGCCTTGCACTGCCGTTAAACCCCTGACAAGTCAGGCCCAACAC
>CM060335.1:13884542-13889542 GCA_030674155.1 Stramonita haemastoma | reverse complement strand
TTTCTCTTCTGTTCCAATGACTGGTGTTTTTTTTCTCTTCTGTTCCAATGACTGGTGTTTTTTTTCTCTTCTGTTCCAATGACTGGTGTTTTTTTTTCTCTTCTGTTCCAATGACTGGTGTGTTTTTTCTCTTCTGTTCCAATGACTGGTGTGTTTTTTTCTCTTCTGTTCCAATGACTGGTGTTTTTTTTCTCTTCTGTTCCAATGACTGGTGTTTTTTTTCTCTTTCTGTTCCAATGACTGGTGTGTTTTTTCTCTTCTGTTTCAATGACTGATGTTTTTTTTCTCTCTTCTGTTCCAATGACAGATTTTCTTTTCTTCACTGTTCCAATGACAGATTTCTTTTCTTCACTGTTCCAATGACAGATTTTCTTTTCTTTACTGTTCCAATGACAGGTGTTCTTTCTCTTCTGTTCCAATGACTGGTGTTTTTTTTTTCCTCTTCTGTTCCTATGACAGATTTTCTTTTCTTTACTGTTCCAATGACAGATTTTCTTTTCTTTACTGTTTCAATGACAGATTTTCTTTTCTTTACTGTTCCAATGACAGATTTTCTTTTCTTTACTGTTCCAATGACTGGTGGTTTTTTTCTCTTCTTTTCCAATGACAGGTGTTCCTTTCTCTTCTGTTCCAATGACTGGTGTTTTTTTTTTCTCTTCTGTTCCAATGACAGATTTTCTTTTCTTTACTGTTTCAATGACAGGTGTTCCTTTCTCTTCTGTTCCAATGACTGGTGTGTTTTTTTCTCTTCTGTTCCAATGACAGATTTTCTTTTCTTTACTGTTTCAATGACAGGTGTTCTTTTCTTTACTGTTTCAATGACTGGTGTTCCTTTCTCTTCTGTTCCAATGACTGATGTTTTCTTTTTTCTTCTGTTCCAATGACAGATTTTCTTTTCTTTACTGTTCCAATGACAGATTTTCTTTTCTCTTCTGTTTCAATGACAGGTGTTCTTTTCTTTACTGTTTCAATGACAGGTGTTCCTTTCTCTTCTGTTTCAATGACAGGTGTTCCTTTCTCTTCTGTTTCAATGACAGGTGTTCCTTTCTCTTCTGTTTCAATGACAGGTGTTCCTTTCTCTTCTGTTTCAATGACTGGTGTGTTTTTTTCTCTTCTGTTCCAATGACAGATTTTCTTTTCTTTACTGTTTCAATGACTGGTTGTTTTTTTCTCATCTGTTCCAATGACTGGTGTTTTCTTTTTCTTCTGTTCCAATGACAGATTTTCTTTTCTTTACTGTTCCAATGACAGATTTTCTTTTCTTTACTGTTTCAATGACAGGTGTTCCTTTCTCTTCTGTTTCAATGACTGGTGTTTTTTTCTTTACTGTTCCAATGACAGATTTTCTTTTCTTGATTGTTTGAATGACTGGTGTTCTTTTCTTGATTGTTTCAATAACTGGTGTTCTTTACTGTTCCAATAACTGGTGTTCTTTACTGTTCCAATAACTGGTGTTCTTTACTGGTTGAATGACTGGTGTTCTTTACTGTTCCAATAACTGGTGTTCTTTACTGGTTGAATGACTGGTGTTCTTTACTGTTCCAATAACTGGTGTTCTTTACTGTTCCAATAACTGGTGTTCTTTACTGGTTGAATGACTGGTGTTCTTTACTGTTCCAATAACTGGTGCTCTTTACTTTACTGTTCCAATAACTGGTGTTCTTTTCTTTATCGTTTCAATGACTGGTGTCTTTTACTGTTCCAATAACATGGTGTTCTTTTTTCATATCTGTCTGAAAGCCCACGGCTGCATGGCTCCAGACGCAACCTGTCTGAATGGTGGGACCTGCTCCGATCACGATGGGTATTTCTCGTGTGACTGCCCAGATATGTATACGGGCATCAGGTGTCACTTAAGTAAGTGGCTGCATGCAGACATTGAAGTAGCGTACACCTGTGGCTACAGGTACTCTGTGCTTGTGTGGCATGGAATGAGGTGAACTCCGGTATTATGTGTGTGACGTTATCTGATGGAATGACAGACATGTTAATGTTATGGGGTTGTGTAATTATGCCAGCCGATTTCAGTCTAACTGTAGGTCCATTGAGGGTGGGGGAGGGGGGGAGGGGGAGGGGGGGATAGACCAGAAGTCTGAGCACTCCCTCTCCCCTTAAACCAAGACGAAGCAGCGTTGAGTGTGGTCACCTTATATAAGTGGGTGACTGTGCGCCTTGGTTTCAGTACTATCCCCCCCCCCCCCCCCAGTTCAACCAGCTGTAAATGGGTACCTGCCCTCTCTAGAGTCAGGGAAGGTAAAGCAGCGAGGGAGAGGAGATGGGCGCCGCCCTCAATATGCTGGCCCCCTAGAAGAGTCAAGGTCTCTGACGCCTCGCTTATCAACGACCACATAGCTAGGATTTTTTTGATGGAAGAAGCTGCATACATGCAGCAGAGGAGAGGCTAATCCTTTGCTGTGGATGCTGGCCTGAGATGGTGTACACCCGCTGATGACGTCCTTGTGCTGCTGCTGCTGCTGCTGCTGCGGATAATGATGATGATGATGATGATAATGATGATGATGATGATGATGATGATGATGATGATGATGATGATGATGATGACGACGACGACGACGACGATGCTGCTGCTGCTGCTGCTGTTGCTGCTGCTGCTGTTGCTGCTGCTGTTGCTGCTGCTGTTGCTGCTGCTGTTGCTGCTGCTGCTGTTGCTGCTGCTGCTGCTGTTGCTGCTGCTGCTGCTGATGTTGCTGCTGCTGCTGATGGTGCTGCTGCTGAAGATGATGATGATGTTGCTGCTGCTACTGCTGCTGCTGCTGCTGATACTGTTTTTGTCCGGGGGGTGGGGGGAGAGGGGGAGTTCTAATAAAAAGTAGACACAAACTAGCAACATGGCTTTTGTTATGTTAACAGAGAGCAAACTTTTTTGTTGAAGATTATGGTCAGCTTGAACGAGAGCTTGTAGTCACCACGGCATGTCAAAAACAACAACAAACAAACAAACAAACAAACAAACAAACAAACAAACAAACAAACAGACAAACAAACTATAATCAACAAAAAAGCGACCTAGCCTGAGCCTTTTAAGCAGCAAGAGGCGCAACAAAAAGAAATAGCATGGCTACGCTACGTGATAGGTCTAGTGTGAAGACAGAATAGACAACATAGATAGATCTACAATGAATACATAAATACCACGGATATACAATAGGCAACATGAATAGATCTACGATGGATACATGAATACCATGGATATACAATTGACGACATGGATAGATCTACAATGGATACATGAATACCATGGATATACAATTGACGACATGGATAGATCTACAATGGATACATGAATACCATGGATATACAATTGACAACATGGATAGATCTACAATGGATACATGAATACCATGGATATACAATTGACGACATGGATAGATCTACAATGAATACATGAATACCATGGATATACAATTAACAACATGAATAGATCTACAATGAATACATAAATACCACGGATATACAATAGGCAACATGAATAGATCTACAATGGATACATGAATACCATGGATATACAATTGACGACATGGATAGATCTACAATGGATACATGAATACCATGGATATACAATTGACGACATGGATAGATATACAATGGATACATGAATACCATGGATATACAATTGACAACATGGATAGATCTACAATGGATACATGAATACCATGGATATACAATTGACGACATGGATAGATCTACAATGGATACATGAATACCATGGATATACAATTGACGACATGGATAGATCTACAATGGATACATGAATACCATGGATATACAATTGACGACAGGGATAGATCTACAATGAATACATGAATACCATGGATATACAATTGACGACATGGATAGATCTACAATGAATACATGAATACCATGGGTATACAATTGACGACATGGATAGATCTACAGCGAATACATGAATACCATGGATATACAATAGGCAACATGAATAGATCTACAATGAATACATAAATACCATGGATATACAATAGGCAACATGATTAGATCTACAATGAATACATAAATACCATGGATATACAATTGACAGCATGGATAGATCTACAATGAATACATGAATACCATGGATATACAATAGGCAACATGGATAGATCTACAATGGATACCATGGATATACAATAGACAACATGGATAGATCTACAATGGATACATGAATACCATGGATATACAATTAACAACATGGATAGATCTACAATGAATACATGAATACCATGGATATACAATTGACAATATGGATAGATCTACAATGAATACACGAATACCATGGATATACAAGTGACAACATGGATAGATCTACAATAAATACACGAATACCATGGATATACAATTGACAACATGGATAGATCTACAATAAATACGTGAATACCATGGATATACAATTGACGACATGGATAGATCTACAATAAATACATGAATACCATGGATATACAATTGACAACATGGATAGATCTACAATGAATACATGAATACCATGGATATACAATTAACAACATGGATAGATCTACAATGAATACATGAATACCATGGATATACAATTGACGACATGGATAGATCTACAATGGATACATGAATACCATGGATATACAATTGACGACATGGATAGATCTACAATGAATACATGAATACCATGGATATACAATTGACGACATGGATAGATCTACAATGAATACGTGAATACCATGGATATACAATTGACAACATGGATAGATCTACAATAGATACGTGAATACCATGGATATACAATTGACAACATGGATAGATCTACAATAAATACGTGAATACCATGGATATACAATTGACAACATGGATAGATCTACAATGAATACATGAATACCATGGATATACAATTGACGACATGGATAGATCTACAATGAATACATGAATACCATGGATATACAATTGACGACATGGATAGATCTACAATGAATACATGAATACCATGGATATACAATTGACGACATGGATAGATCTAC
>CM060335.1:13872042-13874542 GCA_030674155.1 Stramonita haemastoma | reverse complement strand
TACACTTGTGGCGACGCGCTCTCCCCGGAGAGAGCATCCCGAATTTCACGCAGAGAAATCTGCTGTAACATAAAGTGGTACAAATTACCAAAAACGTTTTTTTTTAATAAGGGAATTTCTTTGTCCTGTCTGATATGGGAGCAGTCTGTAAGCTGCTAGTTTGTTCTTGCTCTGCATGGATTTGTGTGCAATCACTTTCTGTGTGACTAAAGCATTAGTATGTGCTTTAACATGTGCACAATTTATTTATTTTATTTATTTATTCTTTTATAGCAAGGATAATGGAATAGACACTTATGTGCTTTTTTTTTTACATCCAGTCCCTGTGTGTATGCGGTTTGGTCAATTTATCATCTGTTCCCACCGGCCTACAATGGCCTACTCTTACAAAAAGCGGAACAGGATTTAACATGTGCGCAAGATGTTCTGCGTGTGTTCGTTCACCAGACTTCAGTTTCAATCTCATCCGAACGACTTTTTTTTTGGGGGGAGGGGGGGGGGGTCGACACTGATATCCATTAACTCCAGGGGAGGAAATCCCCTTAAACAGGTGTCGCAGTAATGGCTCGAACCCAGGTTCGAACTCTGAACGTTCAAAAGTGTGTTGCACTTGCAATCAGTCTCCATCTCAAACTAAAGTGGATCGGTGGTCTAGGAGGTATCGCGCCTTGCCCAGAAAGCAAAAGGTCAGGGTCGGAGTGTGCGGGGTTCATACCCCGTTTGGGCCTAAAACTTTTCCCTCATTCATTAGACCATGAGTGGTGGTCTGGGCGCTAGTCTTTCGGATGAGACGATAAACCGACGTCCCGTGTGTTACACATCGTTATGAAGCGCACGTAAAAGAACCCACGGCAACAAGGGGGTTGACCCTGGCAAAATTCTGTAGAAAAAGGCCACTCTGATAGGGAAACAAATACAGTTGCATGCAGGAAAAAGAAAGAAAAAAATGGGTAGACGCTGCACTTGTGGCGACGCGCTCTCCCCGGGGGAGAGAGAAGCCCGAATTTCACGCAGAGAAATCTGCTGTGACATAATGTGGCGTAAAAAATATCTTTAAAAAAATGATTTTCTCAACAAAAAGATAATTTATTTTGCTCTAACTACCTCAAAGTGTGATGTGCGTAAACACAGTTTTTTCATTAGCGCATTTAATTGTGAGTTTTCTTAAGCGGTGACATACATGGATGTTATCCACATATATGTACTGATATCCATATATATGTACTGATATCCACACACACACACACACACACACACACAACACACACACACACACACACACACACACACACACACACACACACACACACACACACACACACACACACACACACCACACATTCTCTCTCTCTCTCTCTCTCTCTCTCTCTCTCTCTCTCTCTCACACACACACACACACACACACACACACACACACACACACACACACACACACATACGCGCGCGCGCGCGCACACACACACACACACACACACACACACACACACACACACACACACACACACACACACACACACACACACACACACACACTTCTTTGTCTGATATCACTATTTAGTGGAAGGACGTTAAACTGGAGAACAACATCCAAGCAGAGTGAATGGACAAGAGAGAGCTGCAACCTGATGTGTTGAATATTTGATAATTATGGTTCTGTTGTTGTCTGCTGTGAGCATGTCACAGCCTACCTTGCGATGGCGTTGCCTTGTATTGCCATGGTACATCCAATTTTTTCCCATGGGGTTAACATCAGTGCTGACTACTCTCCCCACAAGTCCTTCAGAGGAGACTATTAACCGAGGGCCCGTGTGCGAACGCACGCAGAACATCTTGCGCACACGTTAAATCCTGTTCCGCTTTTCGTAAAGAGTAGGCCATCGTGTGCCATTGGGAACAGATGAGAAGATTTACAAAACTGCATACACACGGGGACTGCATGTAAAAAAAAAAAAAGCACATGAGTGCTTCTTCCATTATCCTCGATACAAAAGAATAAAAAAAAAAATAAAAAAAAAAAATCCCTTGTTTACTTTTTGATAGTTGTTTATTTCTTGTTTCTTTTTCTGTTTTTTTTTTTAAATAATCTTCAAACACGTTAAATTATCTTTTCTTTTCTTTTCATCTATTTGACGCAGTTTTTGTTCATCTGGAGCCCATTCCTGCATATCAATGTCAGAATACTCACATCAACATTGCTTCTTGTACTCATTTCATGCTTTGGTGCGCGCCACGTTGTTCTAAACTTGAAAAAAATCTTGTTTAAACCAATCAGTGTCATGCATTGCATACTGCCGTCTTTGGACAAAACTACAGTTATCTTTGGCTACACGTCCATGTCCTTTCTCAAGGACACAAAATAAAATTTAAAAAAACCTGTTCGTTTGATTTCACTCCGTCACCAAGTCAAGTCAAATCAAGTCAAAAACACTTGAATCATCCCTGATGAGCAAATTACCTGCATTACATCCTCTTTGTTTGTTTTGTTGTGTCAAATAGGTCT
>CM060335.1:13849542-13867042 GCA_030674155.1 Stramonita haemastoma | reverse complement strand
TATAGATGTTTGTGTGTTTTCTTTTTATTTGTTTTTTTTCTTCTTTAAACTGTAGGCAGCGGTGTTTCGGGAATTGCTGGTGGTGTGGTTTATAATCTCCCAAGTCGACTTAGAGTGCAGACCTGACAGTGCCTTAGCTCCTTAACCGTAGGTCGCCTTTTCCCTTGTTGAGGGCAATGCGAAGTGCCTGGTCTTCTCCTGTGCTTGAAACTTTGCCGGGTGTCTGCCCGCTGGCTTCAGCCAACACGTTCTGACTTCAGAGCAGCTCTTTCAGTTCTACAGGATGCAAGGGGAGTATTTTCCTGTTTCTGCAACCCACTGAACTCTGACGTGAAATACAGAATCTTCGATGTGCATATTTTGATCCTCTCTCTCTCTCTCTCTCTCTCTCTCTCTCTCTCTCTCTCTCTCTCTCTCTCTCTCTCTCTCTCTCTCTGTGTAATATATATATATATATATATATATATATATATATATATATATATATATTATATTTAATATGGTGTGTGTGTGTGTGTGTGTGTGTGTGTGTGTGTGTGTGTGTGTGTGTGTGTGTGTGGTTTGGGGTTTGGGGTTTTTTAATTATCAATATAATAATCCTCTATTTTCCTCCATACATATACAGCCTTCAGGTTGCGCTTTTTCCTATGAGCAAGGAGTCTGTAAAGACCAAGCACCACATTTTGCAAGGGTTTTTTTCCCCTCCAGTTTTCGTTAGGTATCACAGAGAAACGCAACAGAGAACTGAAAACACACGGTGCTTGATCGTTCTAGGCTCCTCTTTTGAGTCTCTTTTTCCTCAGTTGTCCCAATAATATGTGAACAAAATCGTACGATCTGTCCAGTCCTTCACAAATTGAAATGATGCAACTGCAGTCTCATCAGTCAGGAGTTAACATCAGCGCTGACTCAGAACACCTTGCGCACACGTTAAATCCTGTTCCGCTTTTCGTAAGAGTAGGCCATTGTGTGCCGGTTGGGAACAGATGACAATATTTACACAACTGCATACACACGGGTACTGGATGGAAAAAAAAACACATGAGTGCTTATTCTATTATCCTCGATATAAAAGAATTTTTTTCTTTTTAAAAAACACCACTCTCTCCAAAAGTCCTTCGGATGAGACTATAATATCGTGGCCCGTGTGCGAACGCACACAGAACATCTTGCGCACACGTTAAATCCTGTTCCGCTTTTCGTTAAGAGTAGGCCATTGTGTGCCGGTTGGGACAGATGACAAGATTGACAAAACTGCATACACACGGGAACTGGACGTAAAAAAAAGCACCTGAGTGCTTATTCCATTGTCCTCAATAAAAGAATAGAATAAATAAATAAATAATCCAGTTTTGTTGTTCATAGCGCCACCGACCATCAAGGCCATATTGGGGCTGGCCCTGTAGCAGTTCTAAGTCTGTAAAACAGGGTTTGAAACTTACTCTGCTGTCGGTCCTTATTCACGTCTGGCCAACGTAAGGTCAACCAGGACGGTTCAACACTACTGCTTTCATGTGTACACTCCGCAAAAGCAATCGCAAAGCCTGGGTAAGTAAGTATGAAGGGTAAGTTGTTGTTACCCATGCAGCAACCCCACCCCCCCCCCCCCCCCGCCCTTCTCCACGTCGCTGCAATGGTCCATTGGGAAGGCAGTCGCTGATACGAATGGTTCCGGTGCCGTCGCAGGAGCCGCCAGAACGTTGCCATATACAGCCCCGAACCGCCCTGGGGACTCCAGCTCCCCGGTTATTCCTCAGGGATGATGTCTAAACACACCTGTGTGCATGCCGGTTTTTGTTGTTGTTGTCATCTGGTCTTGACAACAAATAACAATACAACTGACATTATGTACATTCCTGCACGAATAGCAGTACAGCTTATGATCTGTACATTCCTTACATACCTTCAGAAAATACAACTCCTTCACAAACTACTATATCACTGACAATCTGCACAGTTCTCCATATTACAATATAGCTGACAGTCTGTGCACTTCTTCTCAAATTAGAAGACAAGGTTTGAGTACTGCAAGCAAACAGGGTTGATCTTTTTTTTTTCTAAAAGGAGGCTTCTATCACATGTACACCTGGTTGACAGCCAAAGGAAAATTTCAAAATATCGCGGAGCAATTGAGTATAAATGTTCTACATCAAACAAGTTTTCTTGACTGTGATAATTATATTGATGTGTAATGATTTGCTATAATGTTGTTGTTGTTATATGTTTCCCAAATGAACCAGCCCGAGGTCACCCAGAATATATACTCAAACTCAATCATCCCACCTGGGAATTGAAGGTACCACACTGAATGAAAGTTTGCGTGTATGACTGTTTCAAGTACCTCGCCATATAGGCAGCCATATCCCGACTTCAGAGGATTTTTCTCCTGTAAAGGAGAGTGCAGGTTGTTGTGTAAAGAGCTTGTCATGGCTGAAGACAATCTCAACACAACATTTTTCAACATAACAACATGTAGACGTAGGCGTCGGTATTTAGCTTACATCAATAACTAACAGCGTTTGGAGTCGGCACTGACGTTTGTTTTTATATACTATTGAATATATATATTCTTTCATTTCGAGTATAATGGAATAAGCACTCTTGTGCTTTTTTCACATTCTGTCCCCGTGTGTAATCACTTTTGTAAATTTTGTCATCCATCACACAATGCCTACTATCAGAAAAGCGGAACGGGTTTTAACGTGTGCGCAAGATGTTCTGCAAGCGTTCGCACACGGGAACTCTGTGTAGTCCCGTTCGAAGGACTTTTTGGGGGGAGGGGAGTGGAGTCGGCACTGATGTTATTAACTCTAGAGGAAAAATTCTATGGAACGAGATTCGAACCCGGGTCAGCAGATCACAAGCGCACCACTCTAATCACAAGGCTACCCCGTCCCTTAATGTTAGGGTAAAAAAGTCTCGGTGGTGACTCCAACCAGGGCTTGAACCCAAGCCATCAGATCGCAAGTGCAATGCACAACGCTCTAACCAACAGCCTTGTTTGTCCTCGAAAGAGAGAGAGAGAAAGAAAGAGCAGACAGACAGACAGAGAGGGAGGGAGAGGTGCACTAGAAACGTTACAGGCTCATTATCTTCTGGTAGTGTGTGTGTATTTGGTAGACAATTATAGCCACAGATATTGAAAAGTGGATCGAAGAGTTTTCTAAACACAAAAATTACAACAACAACTGAACGAACACACACACACAAAACTCGAGGGCTTTGATGTTTTTCGGTTTATTTTTTTTCAGTTCTTTGTCACTCTTAAGATCGATATTTTGTTGTATGCCTCGCCTATGTATGTACCGATAGTGTGTGTGTGTGTGTGTGTGTGTGTGGTGTGTGTGTGTGTGTGTGTGTGTGTGTGTGTGTGTGTGTGTGTGTGTGTGTGTGTGTGTGTGTGGTGTGTGTGTGTGTGTATGTGTGTGTGTTTAGAATCTATCCAAAACAACAACGCTTGTGTGTGTGGATGCTTGCACCCCTTGATTGCGCACTTACGTGTGTGTGTGTGTGTGTGCATATATAAGGTCTACATTCGTGCGTTTACGTGCACCATTGCGCACATCGTATACATACATGTATGTATGTATGTATGTATGTATGTATGTATGTATGTATGTATGTATGTATGTATGTATGTATGTATGTATGTATGTATGTATGTATGTATGTGTGTAGGGAGGGAGGGAGGGAGGGAGGGAGGTATGTATGTATGTATGTATGTATGTATGTATGTATGTATGTATGTATGTATGTATGTATGTATGTATGTATGTATGTATGTATGTATGTATGTATGATGCATGCATGCATGCACGCACGCAGGTAGGTAGGTAGGTAGGTAGGTAGGTAGGTAGGTAGTAGGTAGGTAGGTAGGTAGGTAGGTATGTCTGTGTGTGTGTATGTATGTGTGCTGCGTGCGTGTATGTATGTATGTATGTATGTAGGTAGGTAGGTAGTAGGTAGGTAGGTAGATAGGTAGGTAGTAGGTAGGTAGGTAGTAGGTAGGTAGGTAGGCAGATAGATAGGTAGGTAGGTAGGTAGATAGATAGGTAGGTAGGTATCTATGTGTGTATGTTTGTTTGTATGTAGGTATGCATGCATGGACGTATGTATGTAGGTATGCATGCATGGACGTATGTATGTATATATGTATGTATGTATGTATGTATGTATGTATGTATGTATGTATGTATGTATGTATGTATGTATGTATGTATGTATGTGTAGTATGTATGTACGTACGTATGTACGTACGTATGTACGTACGTATGTACGTATGTACGTATGTACGCATGTACGCATGTACGCATGTATGTATGTATGTATGTATGTATGTATGTATGTATGTATGTATGTATGTATGTATGTATGTATGTATGTATGTATGTATGTATGTATGTGTGTATAAATGTTCACACACACACACACACACACACACAATATATATAATATATATATGTGTGTGTGTGTGTGTGTGTGTGTGTGTTGTGTGTGTTGTGTGTGTGTAGTGTGTGTGGTGTATAATATATAATATATCTGTGCGTGTATGTTCGTATGTGTGTCTGAATGTGCCCCATATAGATGTGTACGTATACTTATATAAAAATACATTTATTTATGTATAAATGTGTGTGTGTGTGTGTGTGTGTGTGTGTGTGTGTGTGTGTGTCTGTGTGTCTGTGTGTCTGTGTGTCTGTGTGTCTGTGCGTGCGCGCGCGTGCGCGTGTATGTATGTGTGAAGGAGATGGGTGAATTAGAGAGAATCGATGCAATTATAGGAAATGCACGTGCATTGTAAAACACACACACACACACACACAACACACACACACACACACACACCCACACAACAACACACACATCACAAATACAACAATATACAAACAACATACAACATACAACAACATACATACATACATACATACATACACACATCACATACATACACATACAACATACAACACATACATACTACATACATACATACATACATACAACAACATACATACAACATACATACATACATACACCATACATACACTACATACATACATACATACATACATACATACATACATACATACATACATACATACATACACACAACACACACACACATACACACACACACACACACACACACACACACACCACACACACACACACACACACACACACACACACACACACACACACACACACACACACACACACCACAAACTACCTCCTTCAGTGTTAAGCAAACTTTATTCCCTTTAAAACAACAGAAAAAACACCAGTGTTACTCTACTAACATCTTCAATCACCTGACTGTGTCTATGAAGTCGTGGTTTTGAATCCCCGCAGTGTCTTAAGAATCAAGTTAAAGATTTTTTACCATCTCCCATGTTTACTTGAAGTGCAGACTTGCCAGTGCCTTCATTCATTTAATATAATAATAATAATAACAATATACTACTATAACTATACTACTACTACTACTACTACTACTACTACTACTACTACTACTACTACTACTACTACTACTACTGATGATGATGATGATGATGATGATGATGATGATGATGATGATGATGATGATGATGATGATGATGATGTGATGATGATGATGATAATAATAATAATAATAATAATAATAATAATAATAATAAACAACAAACAACAACAACACATGGAATTCATATAGCACTATATCTTGCCAAAACAAATCAAAGCATTTCGCGTGTATACACATATGCAGAAACCAAATATGCACGTTAAAGATCCCATACTTCATGTCAGCGTTCGGTGAGTTACGGAAACTCGAACATACAAAGCCTACATCCCCGAAAGTCGGAATGCAGCTACCTTCATGGCGGACCAAAACAGCCGCATACGCAAAACTTCACCTCTGGGGCGAACCTCTGAGCTTTAGACGAGAAACGAAAAACAAAATCTACTTAAATATGCAGAAACACATGAAGCCAATGTCCCTTGCCTTACCAGCCAGAATGATTATGCAACTTGTACCCCCCCAAAAAAGTATTTTTCATAAAGATATAATAAACGACAAAACTTTGAGAAAGGCAGAACAGAGAGAGAAAATGGAGGAAACTGGTTGACAAGTCTTCAGGGTTGCCCCCACGGTCGTCAGACTTTGGGATAGATAGATAGATAGATAGATAGATAGATAGATAGATAGATAGATAGATAGATAGATAGATAGATAGATAGATAGATAGATAGATAGATAGATAGTAGGTAGGTAGGTAGGTAGGCAAGGCAAGGCAAGGCAAGGCAAAATTCTTTTATTCGAGGATAATAGATAAGCACTCATGTGCTTTTTACATCCAGTCCCCGCCCTTTTCAGGGAAAACATCAAGATAAAAAGATACTAAACAGTAAAACTATATGCAGTACCAAACAACATAAAGGAATAAGGACATTATACATAATAAGATAATAAAAATGCACACTTTCAGAAGACGAAAATCAGAAGCCACAATAAAATGATTTTGATTATAAAAGAAAAGAGAAGCGTTAATAGATAAAGAGCAACCAAAGAAACATAATGAAATAAACAACTTAGCAACCAAGAAAAGTCCACCCAAAAATACTTAGCTACAACATTGTTACAACTCATAACAACAAAATGAACTCAGAAGGAACTAAAGATAATACAATGATTATAATGATGACAATAAGAATAATATCAACAATAGTGATAAGTAGGTAGGTAGGTAGTAGGTAGGTAGGTAGGTAGGTAGGTAGGTAGAGAGGACAGACAGACAGACAGAAGACAGACAGACAGACAGACAGACAGATAGATAGATAGATAGATAGATAGATAGATAGATAGATAGATAGATAGATAGATAGATAGATAATAGATAGATAGATAGATAGATAGATAGAAACGACAACACTCTAATTCCCTTTCACAGCTAATGAGGACGATTACTTCTTCTCTACCTACAAAAATAGAAAACACAATAGAAATCACAACCCGCTACCGATTCTTGCCTTATAACCCATAATAGTCACCTTGCCTCTCTCATCCCATCTGAGAATCACTGGCAGATTGTAAGTGTATCTATTTTTTGTTTGCTAAATTCTCAGACAGCAACTCCTGAAGCCCTGACAAATGCCGTGTGGTACGCCTAAAGTGCCCCTCCAGAAATCCGAAAAGCTTGTCCCTCATCGGCAGGTCAGTAGGCCAGATATCGGCCCTCAGGTTTTGGTGTGTTGGACAGGTCTGGAGGAAGTGTTCCACTGTCATGGGAGAAGTGTCCACAGGGCACGCCTCAGAATCTCCAATGTGGAACTTGGTAAACATGTCTGAGTCTGCAGTGTTCAGTTCCCAGCCTGAAAATGGTCACTTGGTCTTCTCTGGGCAGGATGTAGTAGAAGTAAGATCTAAATAAGAAATATGTTCTAGACTTCAAATTCTTTGTTCAAGAGGCAGCGTCTCGTTGGGAGGAAGGGAGACAAAATAGCCAACACAGTTTCTGTGTTAATGCTCAAACTCCATCTTAATTAAATGTCTAAAGCAAACATTACAGCTGCTGCTGTGGTCAGCCAGTGTGAACAAAGTGTCCATTTTAGTTTCTGAGGACGACTCTGTGTGTGTGGAGATTCCATATAGCACTTCTTTCTCCTTTTTTTTTTCTCTTTGATATTCTTATTCTATCGGTGGATGAGGAATAAGCACTCATGAGGGGGAGGATAGCCTAGTGTAAAAGCAATTCTTATCTACTTGGGGGGGGGGGGGGAGGATAGCCTAGTTGTAAAAGCAATGCTTATCTACTTTGCTGGGGGGGGGGGGGGGAGGATAGCCTAGTTGTAAAAGCAATTCTTATCTACTTCGGGGGGGGGGGGGGGAGGGGGGGGGAGGAAGGTGAGTACTTAGTGGTGTAAAGCAATGCTTATCTACTTTGCTGGGGGGGGGGGGAGGATAGCCTAGTGTAAAAGCAATTCTTATCTACCAGCTGTGGGGGGGGGGGGGGGGGGGGGGGTGCGGGGGGGAGGGGGGGCACGGATAGCCTAGTGGTAAAAGCATTGAGCTGTCTTAGACATGGAATTTTTTTAGCACTGAATCTAGTAAAGCAAACATCAAAGTGCTTGGGGGGGAAAGAAAGGTGCACTCCCATAGTCAGAGTCAAAGTGTAAGTCAAATTTTTATTTCCAGATGCTTATATAGATAGGTAAATGTGTCCCATAACCTGTGTGTCGTAAGGGAACAGGTGTCAGAGACCTCAGCTACTCCTAATCTAGGAGCCAGAATGTTGAGGGCGGTGCCTGCTTATTTAGATATAAACAATAAAATTATATATATATATATATATATATTATCACATCACATCACATCATATCATATATCATATCATATCATATATCATATACATATTATATTATATTATATATTATATTATATTATTGGGGGAAAAGTAGTGGAGGAAAAGCAAGTGCAAGTACCAACTTCTAAATCATTTCGAAAATGACTTTTCACAGATTCAATACAAAAATGAACATAAATTCTAAGGAATAATGTCTTTCAGTGGCAGTATTGTAGGCATTTTTGAGTGAGTACCATGCCTTTGGCCTAACCTGACTCAAGTTTCGACTCCTGATGAGCCTTCATTAGAGGTCCCAGTGGTGATTGAAACTCCACCTGCTGTGGTACCTTACAGCAAACACTTGTCAGAATTTATAAGTGTCAACTGCATTCAAAGGAATTATTTGATATTCCTGTGGCCTTTTGAAGCTGCCCTCAAAAGACAATAATAAAAAGAGGAAGAAAATATGCTTAGAATATATGTTGAAAAAAATGAATAGGAGAAAATAAGCACCTAGTGAATCTTTGTGCCTTAAGTTTGGGGATCCACTTAAAGGATGCAAGGGGGCTCATACAATTTGTATCCAGCCAAGTGGTCAGTCTCAGCTGGATAATAACCCAAACATTGCAATACACTTTAAGTGCAGGCACAGGCAAGAGAAGATGGGGAAAAAAATATAAATGGCCTACACTTGGATCTACTAGAGATGCAATTCCCCACTTGACCACAAAGTATTAGTGAGGAAAAAGTAGTGGAGGAAAAACAAGTGCAGGTACCAACTTCTAAATCATTTTGAAAATGACTTATCAAAGATTCAATAAAAAAAAAAAGTGGCTATCAAATACAAAAAACAGATAGAAAATCGGACAATTCTGTGCAAAGTTATTACAAATTAAAATGATAGACTGCAGGATGTGACAAAATGAGAAACGGGCAAGTTTATTTTCGTAACAGGTTGTCAGAATGAGGGCTTGGGTATTTTCAAAACACATTTAAAGCAAAAGGAATAAAAATTATGCCTTGATTATTTTATCATAAGGTAGATAAACGGATATTGTTTAATAATCAATCAAAATCTCAAAATTGACAACTTGACCCCCAACTGCATTTAATAGCTCCTAGCGCAAAATTGGGTAATGTGCTAAGCGACTCATTTCGTGGTGGAGCGCCATATATATATATATATATATATATATAATATATATATATATATATATATATATATATATATATATATATATATATATATATATATATATATAAATATATATATATAAAGATATATATATAAAAGATATATATAATATAAAAAAAAAAAAAATATATATACATATGTGTGTCTGTCTGCCCCTCCCCCCCCCCCCTCCGTCCGTCTATCTATCCCTCAATCTGTCCACCTGTGTCTGTACTACATCACACACAAACATCTCTCCCACACACCCACAAAAGTTGCCAATAATCCTCCCCCCAAAAATCAAGCCACACTCCACCACCACAAGCCAGCCGTACTGTACATGGGTTCGATCCTCACTGCACCATGAACAACCCGTGCGCGTGCCAGCGGTCCTGCACAGCCCTTGCGGCAGAGTGAGACAGGCTGAGGCAGATGACGTCCCCGACCTTCAGGGCTGCAAGGTCACCAGGAAGGAGGTCAGGCCATCGGTGTAGCCCGTACTGATTGTGGTGTTACGCTGAGCCAGCACGGTGCTCTTCTCCTTTGCTCTGTCGTAGCGTGTCAACTGGTGCACCACTTCTCGGGGGTGCTTGCCCTGTGATCATAAATAAGCCAAGGGGGCCCACGTTAGAGGAAAGTGTTTAAGGGAGTTTGAATGGAAGACCCAGTAGGGGTTGTTGTATACACTTCGCGGGGATGCTTTCCCTGTTGTGAGGATAAGAGAGAAGAAGCCAAGGGGGCCATGTCAGGGGAAAGTTTTAAGGGAGTTTGAGTGGAAGACCCAGTAGGGGTTGTTGTATACACTTCGCGGGGATGCTTTCCCTGTTGTGAGGATCAAGAGAGAAGAAGCCATGTGGTGGGGACCATGTCAGGGGGAAGTTATGTGGGTTTAGTGAGCAGAGGGTCTCCTTGCTTGTGGTTGGTTGTAATACACTTCTCGGGGGTGCTTGCCCTTGTGAGGATCAAGAGAGAAGAACCATGTGGTGGGGCCATGTCAGGGGGAAAGTTTTAAGGGAGTTTGAATGGAAGACCAGTAGGGGTTGTTGTATACACTTCGCGGGGATGCTTTCCCTGTGTGATGATCAGAGAGAAGAAGCCATGTGGTGGGGCCATGTCAGGGGGAAAGTTTTAAGGGAGTTTGAATGGAAGACACAGTAGGGTTGTATATATTCACGCACGCGTGCGCGCACATGCATGTGCAAGCACGCGGTGTGTGTGTGTGTGTATGCATCAGTCGTCTTCATCATCTCATCATCAGCAGCAGCAGCAGCAGCAGCAGCAGCAGCAGCAGCAGCAGCAGCCTCGTGTGTTGTGTGTGTATGCATCATCATCATCATCATCATCATCATCATCATCATCATCATCATCATCATCATCATCATACATCATAACAACAACAATACTAACTACTACTACTACTACTACTACTACTACTACTACTACTACTACTACTACTACTACTACTACTACTACTATTGATAATAATAAACAATGATAATAACAACAAACAATATAAACAACTATAAAAATCATATAAAATAATAATAATAATAATATATAACACAACAACAACAAACAATACTAATAACAATAATACTAAAGACTGAAAACACATGACAGTTAACCAAAGGCACAACATTTATTTATCCTTTACAGAAACAAACCTCAAGCAGTAAACAAATCTATAGAAAGACACCAACAGGAGAGAGAGGAGAGAGAGAGAGAGAGAAGAGAGAGAGAGAGAGAGAGAGGAGAGAGAGAGAGAGAGAGAGAGGGGGGGGGGGGGGGACAGAGACAGACAGAGAGACAGACGACAGAGAGAGACACACACACACAGAGACAGAGAAGAGAGAAACAGAGACAGAGACACAGAGAGAGAGTGTGTGGTTACCTGTTTCCCAATGTCCCTGCTGTTCTGCGAGTAGGGGAAGTAGAAGTTGATCATGGAGTGCACGCGGTACAAACCGCTGACAGGAACCACCAGGCCCCAGGTCAACTCCGCACGTGGCCCTGCGTGGTGCTGCGGTAAGGTTCGAACCTCAGGGGCCAGTCACTCATCGTCTGCAGCCGGTCGTCGGAACTGTTTACTGTGCCGTCTGGAAATGTTTGTTCAGTTGGTGCAGTTTCTTTTTAGTTTTACTTTATTTGTTGTGTTACTTTTATTTATAGTTTCTTTGTTAAATAATTAATTTCCATTTATTCAATTTATTTTACATTTATCTTTTATTCAAACTTCACTATTTAATTATTCACTCAATCCTTATTCTTTTATTATTTTCATTCATCATTCATTTTATTTCATTTATTTATTTATTTATTATTATTTTATTCTTATTTATTTATTTATTATATTGTTCGGGGCTGTTTATGGCAATGTTCTGGCGGTTCCTGTGACGGTTCTGGAACCATTCTGTATCGGCGACTGCCTTTCCAATGGACCATTCCAGTGGCGTGGAGACGGGAGGGGGGTGGGGGGTGGGGTGTTCTGCTGCATGGGTAACAGCTTGCCCTCCATACTTACTTACCCAGGCTTTCTAAAGACGAAAGAAAGCGTATTCCATAGTCTTCCGAAGACTGATAGGTGCCTACTAACTGCTACTTATTTATTTATTTATTTTTGTTTATTTATTTATTCTTTTTATTTTTTTTTTTTTATTATCTATTTTATTTTTTTTTTATCGAGGATAATGGAAAAAAACTAATGTGCTTTTTTTTTACACCCAGTCCCCGTGCGTAAGCAGTTTTTGTAAATCTTGCCATCTGTTCCCACCATCACACAATGGCTAACTCTTATGAAAAGCGGAACAGGATTTAATGTGTGCATAAGATGTTCTGCGTGCGTTCGCACACGGGGCCTCGGTTTTATAGTCTCATCGGAAGGACTTGTGGGGAGAGTGGAGTCAGCACTGATGTTAACTCCAGGGTAGAAATCCCCTCGAGCAGAACGAAATTGTTCAGGCAGTGATTCTTTGACAAGTAGTACCTGGCGGAGCCCAGCAGGTCGAGGGTTGCATGCTGGGTATGTTTGTGTTATTTGTACTACCTAGCTAAGACTTTTCCCTCCTGTTTCATCTCATAGCTATTGGCCCATACATGAAGGGGGTTGCCGAACTGCTCCTGTTTTGGTGGGGGATAAAAACAACATCAACAGCAAAGGAAAAACAACAATATCAACAGCAAAAAAAATATATTGTATAACAAAAAGTCAGTTAAAAAAATATGACTTAAGATAAAGAAATATTTCTTATTTTAAAAGCTTTACACAAAACTTAATATAAATAAAGTGAGGCTGCGCACAACCTCAGGCTGACTTGACGCCATGAGTATAAACAGAGTCTGATTAGAGTAGGCTGCCTACTATAATTTACGGGGATGCATCTCTGCCTAACATCCTCTAACACTGGACAGCATGAGACAAAATGTACTTCATCCTCCGTGCTTGCTTAATGTAATGGCATACTAACTTAAGGTCAACGAGAATGATGATTGGTAATGTTTATTTTCAAGGTAACAGAGTAGAGCATTTAATACTTTTTTTTTATCCGGCCCTTGCCGAGGAGGAGAGAGAGAGAGAGAGGAGAGAGAGAGAGAGAGAGGAGAGAGAGAGAGAGAGAGAGAGAGAGAGAGAGAGAGAGAGAGACGAAGACAGAAGAGAAGAGAAGAGAAGTGAGACGAGACAGACAGAGAGACAGACAGACAATAACAGACAGACAGAGAGACAGAGACATAACAGAAGAGAGAGACAGACGAGACAGAGAGAGAGGGGGGGTGAGGGAGAGGAGGAGAGAGGGGGCAGGCAGGGGGGGGGGGGGCAGGGGGGGGGGAGGCGGGGGGGGGGGGAGGGGCAGAGTGGGGAGGGGGAGGGGAGGTAGAGGACAGAGTGACTTACCACTATACTCGTCGGCGTCATAGGGCTGCACCCCAGTCACGTGAGCTGAAGGCTTGTAGTGATTGGTGAAGGACACCACGTCCTCCGTCTTCTCTGGTTCCCCGTACCACTCACGCGGAAATAGTCCGCTACACACACACACACACACACACACCAATCCACATCCATCATTCCACATAGTATCTATCTATCTATCTATCTATCTATCTATCTATTATCTACTATCTATCTATCTATCTATCTATCTATCTATCTATCTTTATCTATCTATCTATCTATCCATCCATCCACCATCCATACCATCCATCCATCCCATCCATCTCCATACCATCCATCCATCCATCTACCTATACTATCTATCTATCTACTATCTTTCTATCTATCTATCTATCTATCTATCTATCTATCTATCTATCTATCTATCTATCAGTCTGTCTGTCTTCTGTCTGTCCTGTCTTCCTCTGTCTATCTATCTTATGTTCATCTATTTCATTCATCATCATCCATCCATCCATCCATCCATACTACTTTACTATCTACTCTATCTATACCTACCTATATCTATCTATCTATCTATCTACTATCTACTATCTATATCTATTCTATCTATCTATCTATCTATCTATCTATCTCCTTTAGTCTGGCGACCGTTGGGCGCGTCATCTACCCCTGGAGACCGTTGAAACCCAGATTCAACCTTCCCTCCATTCCTCTCTCTCTCTGTTCTGCCTTTCTAAAACTTTGGCTGAGTTCTAGGCCTGTCCATTCGCTGATGTGTCCTCTCCATCTCTTCCTTTGTCTGCCTCTTTTTTTCCTCCTTGGACAGTGCCTTTCAGTATTGTTTTGCAAGTCTTTTGATCTTGTGACATGCCCGTACCATTTAAGTTTACGCTTCTTTACGATTGATAATGTTTTCGTAGGGACCAATGGTTTGCTGGATTCTGTTATGCACTTCTTTGTTGCTTATGTGGTCCCTGTAGGAGATGCCAAGAGTCTCCGGAAGCATCTCATCTCTACCACCTGTACTCTTCTCTCAAATCAGCAGTCAGGGTCCACGATTCACAGGCATACAGGAATATGGAGATGACAAGGGAGCGCATTAGTCTGATCTTGGAATAGAGTGGTATATGTAGTATACATAGACTATAGTATATATATATAATATATAATATATATATATATATATATATATATATATATATATATATATATATATAATTCAGTACAAGCCCCCCAGTCCACCCCAGCTGTAATAAATGGGTACCTGCCCTCTTCAGGGTCAGGGAAGGTAAAGCAGCGAGGAAAGGAGATGGGCGCCACCCTCAACATGCTGGCCCTAGAGAAGCTGAGGTCTCTAACAACACACCCCCTCCCCACCCCCCCCCCCCCCCCCGAAACGACCGCATAGGTTATGGTGAACACCTTTACCTTTATCTTTAATTAATCAATCCATGGGATAATGTACATACCTGATACTGGCTGGCTTTTGTTCTGGAAACCTTGCTGCTGTTCCTGCAACACCGTGCTGTAAATCTGCCCAACACACAGAGAACAACACACCCAACGGGTGACAACATTGACAATACTGCATACACACGGGGACTGAATGTAAAAAATAAAAAAAGCACAGGATCTAGTAGGAGGTGGGGTTTGGAAGGCTCCACTACATCCAACAGCAGCAGAGAATCCGACGGTTTGGATAGGAGAACCAGATGGTTGGGATAGGAGAACCAGATGGTTTGGATAAGAGAACCAGACGGTTTGGATAGGAGAACCAGGTGGTTTAGATAGGAGAACCAGATGGTTTGGATGAGAGAACCAGATGGTTTGGATAAGAGAACCAGGTGGTTTGGATAGGAGAACCAGATGGTTTGGATGAGAGAACCAGATGGTTTGGATAAGAGAACCAGATGGTTTGGATAGGAGAACCAGATGGTTGGGATAGGAGAACCAGACGGTTGGGATAGGAGAACCAGACGGTTTGGATAGGAGAATCAGATGGTTTGGATAGGAGAACCAGATGGTTTGGATAGGAGAACCAGATGGTTTGGATGAGAGAACCAGATGGTTTGGATAGGAGAACCAGACGGTTTGGATAGGAGAACCAATGGTTTGGATAGGAGAACCAGATGTGTTGATAAGAGAACCAGATGGTTTTGGATGAGAGACCAATGGTTTGGATAGGAGAACCGATGGTTTGGATAGGAGAACCAGATGGTTTGGATGAGAGAACCAGATGGTTTGGATAGGAGAACCAGATGGTTTGGATAGGAGAACCAGATGGTTTGGATAGAGAACCAGATGGTTTGGATAGGAGAACCAGATGGTTTGGATAGAGAACCAGATGGTTTGGATAGAGAACCAGAGGTTTGGATAGGAGAACCCGATGGTTTGGATAGGAGAACCAGATCGGTTTGGATAGGAGAACCAGATGGTTTGGATAGAGAACCAGATGGTTTGGATAGGAGAACCAGAGGTTTGGATAGGAGAACCAGATGGTTTGGATAGGAGAACCAGATGGTTTGGATAGGAGAACCAGATGGTTTGGTCACCTGACACACATGGTACCTCATCAGCTGCCATAAAGCCTGACAATATAAGGATGTCCAGGTACAAGGCAAGGGGAAGACTGAGGAAGACCTGGATCGAGGGTGTGAAAGAAACACTGAAGACCCACAACATTCCACCCACCCAGGCCTTCAAACTGACCGCTGAGAGAAAGCTCTTTCTCCCCTCGAGGCCCTAGATAGTACAAGAGGACGGATAAAGTAAAGTAAAGTAAGACTTCACACCACACACCACCCACAACCACACCACGCAACACCCACACACCACACCACACACCCACAATTACATCACACACACCCACACCACACACCAACCACCACCCCCCCCCCACCCACACCACACCACACCACACACAACACCACTACCCCACATCCCACTCCCCCACCACCCCACACACAACCACACCACCACACCCACAACACAGTTAAAAACAACAACAACAACAAACAACAAAACTAACTCACCTGACCAACAACGACGCCACACCATCATAACGAAGAGGGCAGCACAGATCCCTGTCTCCGTCTTTGAATCTCCTCCATCCTCCCTCCTCCTCCTCCTTCCCCACCCCTACCTACCCCTACCCCTACCTCCTGGCAGGGAAGACACAGAGGAGCCACCACCCTCTCCCTCTTGTCCCCCTCCTCCTCCTCCGGACTGTTTGCTACGAGAGTGCTGATGGCCAAGGTGATGACGATGACGTTGATGAGCATGAAAGCTAAGGCCAATAGAATGGTCATCCGATGCCGTCTCTCTATCGATCCTCGACTGCAGATACTGTGGGCAGGGACTTTCTTCGGGTTTGGGTGTCTACGTCTCTATCCTGGACGAAAACTTCGAGGGTAGGCATATTGTGACTCTCCATGGTAGTCATCAGAGTTGGGGTTTGGGATGTACTTGTGTTAGGGGTTTTTTGGTTTGTTTGTTTGTGGGTTGTTGGGGTTTTTTTTCCAAAAAGACTGGTGGTTGGTGGTGGTGGTGGTGGTGGTGGTGGTGGTGGTGGTGGTGGTGGTGGTGGTGGTTGGTGGTGGTGGTGGTAGTGAGGGAATGTGGCAGTAGTTTGTTAGATGTTTTTTTTTCAGCAGAGATTGGCTTTCTTCTTGGTTTTCTTGGGTCTTCTTCTTTCTTCTTCTTCTTCTTTCTTCTTCTTCTTTCTTTTCTTCTTCTTTCTTCTTTCTTCTTCTTCTTCTTCTTCTTCTTCTTCTTCTTCTTCTTCTTTCTTCTTCTTCTTCTTCCTTCTCTTCTTCTTCTTTTCTCCTTCTTCTTCTTCTTCTTCTTCTTCTTCTTCTTCTTCTTCTTCTTCTTCTTCTTCTTCTTCTTCTTCTTTCTTCTTCTTCTTCTTCTTCCTCGCTATATTTCTTCTTCGTCGTCGTCTTCTTCTTCTTTCAGTTTTGGTGTTGTTCAGCGTTTTCTTGTTATTATTTCTGTCTGTAAAGAGAAATCATAAACTGAATGATTGAATACTTCACATACAGACAGACAAACAGGCAGACAAATAGAAGAAGGGACAGACAGACAACTGGACAGATGTACGGAGAGACAGACACAGAC
>CM060335.1:13819542-13842042 GCA_030674155.1 Stramonita haemastoma | reverse complement strand
ATAATAATAATAATAATAATAATAATAATAATAATAATAATAATAATAATAATAATAATAATAATAATAGATGAGATGATGATGATGATGATGATGATGATGAGATGATGATGATGACGACGACGCGATGTTGATGACGATGTTGATGAGATGATGATAACACAACACAACAAATAATATAATAAATAAATAATAATAATAATACAATAACAACAACAACAATAACAACAACAACAATAACAATAACACAGCACGACAAAACATGGACCTTTTATAGCCCTGAATCTTGTGGAACAAACAAATTAACACATTCAAACATACACCTGACGCAGAGAAAGAGAGACCCGGCTTATGTCCTGCTTCCCTGGGTTAGGACACCAAAAAATGTTTACAATGTCCTTACACGCAATGCTGCTATACCGCATCAACCAGACATCATCTTCTGTTAGAAAATAGCAACAGGAAGAAGACTGAAGAAGGACAAGAACAAAGGTAAGAAGAAGAAGAAGAAGAAGAAGGAGAACAACAACAACAACAACAACAACAACAACGACAACAACTCTCTCTCTCTCTCTCTCTCTCTCTCTCTCTCTCTCTCTCTCTCTCTCTCTCTCTCTCTCCACAACACACAGATGACAATATTTACAAAACTGCATGCACACGGGGACGGATGAAAAAAAAGCACATGATTGCTTATTCTGTTATCCTCGATATAAAAGAATAAATAAATAAAAAATTAAAAAAATAAACACACACACACACTACACACTACGACAATGCACTTGGCAATGGAAGGGAGTTCACTCGAACAATCACTCTTTACTATCGCAGTATTGCTGTAGTCATCTCCCTTCGTACTGTTTCAATTAGCCTATTAATTAATTTTTTTTATTCTTTCATGTCGAGGATAATGGAATAAGCACTCGTGTGCTTTTTTTTGTTGTTGTTGTTGCTCCCATCCAATCTCCCGTGTGTGCATTACATTGAGCCAGACTTAGTTTTCTCCTTTCCTGCTTAATGTTCGCTTGTTTTTTTTGTGTGGGTTTTTTTTTTTTTTTTGGGGGGGGGGGGGGGGGGTTGTTTGTTTGTTTTTTTAGGGACGGGATAGCTCAGCAGTCAGAGCGCTGGCTTTTCCCCAGCCAATGTTATGGTTACCAAGTGGATGGGTGACCGTTTACGCGCCTTGGCTTCAGTACAGTTCCCCCACTTCACCCAGCTGTAAATGGTTACCTGCCCTCTTTAGGGTCAGGGAAGGTAAAACAGCGAGGGAAAGGAGATGGGCAACGCCCTCAATATGCTGGCCCCTACAGAAGCTGAGGTCTCTGACACCTCGCTCCCCTACGACCACACAGGTTATGGGACACCTTTACCATTACCCTTTTTTTTTTTTTTTGGGGGGGGGGGGGTTGTTTTGTTTTGGTTTGGGTTTTTTGTTTTATTTTTTGTTGTTGTTGCTGTTGTTTGTTTGTTTGTTTGGGGGGGGGGGGGGGCGTTTAAGGACATTTCACAGCAACTGAGCATTCCATATACTCTACATTACCCACACTGTCTGTCTGTCTGTCTGTCTGTCTGTCTGTCTTCTCTCTCTCTCTCTCTCTCTCTCTCTCTCTCTCTCTCTCTCTCTCTCTCTCTCTCTTACACACACACACACACACACACACACACACACACACACAACACACACACCAGTGTCCTTTGTGGTGAAGGGAGTTCACCTGTCAGTCTTTGCCAAGGCAGTATTCGCCTAGTCATCTCCCTTGGTAAGGGACGCTTGTTCTAAATCCAAACACAAACGTAATCTTGGTGGAACCACCTGCAGGCAAACTTAAAAATTGAAACTCCTGTCCTAATAAACTTAAACACATTGTCAAGAATGACAAGCACATGAAAGAAGGGGGGAAGGTGAACCCCGACCCATACAGTCATTTCATCTGAAAGATATTTCCCCAATGTGGTAAATCTCCGCTGGGGCGTCAGTACAACCATTCAAATAATATTTTATTGGGGGGGGGGGGGGGGGGGGGGGGGGGGGAGACTAGATAGCCTAGTGGTTAGGGCACTGAACTTGCAATCTGACGAACCGGGTTCGAATCCCGTTCGAGGGGAAATTTTCCCTGGAATTAAAATCAGTGTAGACTTCCATTCTCCCAAAAGTCCTTTGAATGAGACTATAAACGGACGCCCCGTGTGCAAACGCACGCAGAACATTTTGTGCACACGTTAAATCCTGTTCTGCTTTTCGAAAGAGTAGGCCACTGTGTACCGGTGGGACAGATGACAAGATTGGTAAAACTGTATAGGCTACACACAGGGACTAGATCTAGATGTAAAAAAAAAAAGAACAAGAAAAAAAAAAAAAGCACATGAGTGCTTATTCCATTATCCTCGATATAAAAGAATGAATAAATAAATAAAACTATATTATAGGGAGCGAGGCATCAGAGACCTCAGCTTTCTTAGGGGCCAGCATGTTGAGGGCGGCCCCATCTCCTCTCCCTCGCTGCTTTACCTTCCCTGACCCTGAAGAGGGCAGGTACCCATTTACAGCTGGGTGGACTGGGTGACTATACTGAAGCCCATGCGCGCATACGGTCACCCATCCACTTGGTAACCACGCTCGATGGTGCTTAACCTTTGCTTGGGGAAAGGGATTGCTTTGACCTATGAGCTATCCCGTCTCCCCTTAGTAAATGATAATAGGACACTCAAAAGCACATTTCTGATATAAAAATTTTTTTTAAATACATTGACGGATATTCATATAGATCTAGTTTTTTTATTAGCTGTTGCAATTTTTTTTCCAAAATTGTATTGCTGCATATGCATAGTTTTTGCAAAAATTTTTTTGATTTCAATATTTTTATTGCTACATAATGATATGGCAAACCGAGTAGCCTATACCGGGGTTGTAAGAGTATATATTGTAGTTTTTGCATATCCTTTGTTTTCAATGAGAAAGGCCTCAGTCTAAGATTTTGTTGTGTTTCGATAACATGAAGGGATGATAAAAAAAAATGTAGTTCACATTCTATTTGCCTACTTCAAATTCATTAAACTGTTTGATTGATATCCTATCGCTCATAACTTTAACCAATTGAATGACATTAAGCAGTCTTCCTTTTTTTTGTTAAGAAAACGAGTTTTTTTTCTGTCAAATTCAAGACTATTTGGATATCTAGCGTGGTATATTGGTAACAATTTATAGATACGTAAAAAAAAAAAACAATAAAACAAACAAACAACAAAAAAAAAAACCCTGAACAACCCCCAAAACAACTGATGTAAACAAAATAGTATGGATACTATTGCATTTTGCACCGTAATCTCTTCCTTTAGTTCTTTGAGCCCCTTGCAAAGAGGGTCTAGAGATTGTTATTGGGTTTAGATTACTGATTTGATCAAACAGAACTTTTATTTGCTTTATCTTTTATTTTTATTAAAATTAATTATTTATTTTAATTATATATTATTATTATTATTATTATTATTATTATTATTATTATTATTATTATTATTATTATTATTATTATTATTATTTATTAATCATTATTATTATTTTATTGCTGGCGAGCTAGAAGAGGCCTTCTTCGTTGTTTTTTTATTATTATTATTTTTTTTAAATCTCAACAATTTGTTTCTTAACAGTGGGAAGTTGGTATAAATGTCTTCTGTGTTTACTGCTATCTATGGCTTAGGAACTCACAACGTATGGAAAAAACTGTACAGAAAACAGAGCGGTAATAGCCAGATATATCCGTTATTCCTGGACAAAAAAAAAGAAGAATTTAGTAAATCAGTATTTGAAAAAAAAAAGTCTGACCCCCCTCCCTCTCCCCCCTCCTTCATCTTCTCCCCCCCCCCCCTCTCTCTCTCTCTCTCTCATCCTGATACTACTTAGCTGATCCAGCGACTAAGTGTCCATATTCTATTTATTTATTTGTTTATTTATTCATCTAGACTATTTATTTCTTTCGACGAGAATGGAATAAGCACTCGTATGCTTTTTTTTTTTTTTTTTTTTTTTTTAACAGCCAGTCCCAGTGTGTGCGCAGTTTTGTAAATTTTGTCATCCGTTCCCATCGGCACAAAAGGCCTACTCTTCTGAAAAGCGAAACGGGTTTTAACGTGTGCGCAAGCTTTTTCTGCGACGTTCTTTGGCAGTGTAACTTAGTTTGCTAAGCTATTGTTCAATTTTTTTGTGTGTGTGTGGCTCCTGTGTTAAGTAATGTTGATGAGAATTGTGGGGGGGGGGGGGGGGGGGGGGGGGAGTCGCATCAAAATTAGCTTCAATGTGGATTCGTACATAGTTGATGAGCAAACTTACACAATTATTGGACCCGGCTTTTTCTAAAAACAACAACACTGTTACCTCATCTCTTCAGTACATTGCTCCTACTCCGCCCAGTGAAACAACGGGCTTCATTTTTTTTCTGCGCACGTAAGTTTGCGTCTATTTTTAGCTTCACGTTATCGGCTGCAAGGTGAACAGTTTCCCTCCCTGTCCTGGCCTCTTCAATGGGACCAGGACGGGTCCATTGGACGACAATGAAGGTTAAAAAGGGAGTTTGACCTACAAAATAACGGTGACAAACGACCTGATGACTTTCATAAAACGACACGTTTGTTTTTTTGTTTAATTTATTTTTTTTAAGGTGTAGCATTTAGCGTTTACCCCAGCTAAGATCTTCCTGTGTTGTAGTTACTTCATGATGACCTATTTCTTCAAAACTGTTCAGGGGGATTGTGGAATTTCCCATCATAATGTGCTATTTTAAACCAGGGGTAACATTGGTCTTTAACCTGTGTTTGTGACAGCACTTTATTGGTTATGAGACAGTAGTTTCTCTTATTCTATACATTGAAAATTTGAACAGACATTAACGAATATCTCTTATGAACAGTATCCTTTATCTCCCTCTTAGATGGTATATTATGTGGTGACATAGTTCAAATTAGAGAGGTACCGACCCCCTAATAAAATGGACTTGTCTCTTAACCTTGTTTCTGTATGACGTCAGGAGTTGAATCCCGTCTTGCACACAGATAGTATTCGTGCGCAAGGATGCGATTAAAAAAAACATATTTCATATGATAGTGCTACCCTTCAAGAAAGCCACAAGTAGGTTCGATTTAACTGATTTATCAATAGCTCAGTTATATATAAACTTTACTGTTCATACAGTCAGAAATCTGACCATTTTCTCAAGGATCTATTTGTGTAGAGCCTGATTAGTCGATTGTCCTTCCGCCATTGTCTGCGTGAGGTGAAAGGTATCGGAACTGTAAGCGAACGCAAGCTAAATCCCTTAGACTAACCAAGTGAACTTGAAACCATTTGTGTACGAATTACAGCAGTGTATGGCTGCGCACTTTGGATAATTGTTGTTGTAGTGAATGCAAAAAATGGTTCTCTTTGTGTCGGATTATCATTGGTGACTGTATACAGTGTATTCGTGAGAGTGTTTTCCTTATATTTTTTTTATAATCATAACAGGAGTGTGTTGCTCGCACAGGAAATTAAGCGGACTTAGTGGAGAGCAGCCACGACTTGAGGACGAAAATACATCCTGTTAATAATCTCTCGTGAGACAAGTCTATTGACGGTTAGTTCTCATTGTTTAGTATGGATATGATTAGATCGATTGTATGATGATGAGTTAGTGTGTGTGTGTGTGTGTGTGTGTGTGTGTGTGTGTGTGTGTGTGTGTGTGTGTGTGTGTGTGTTTGGCGTTAGAATTGTAAAAAACGTGAATGCATGATCTATCTCAAAAGCAATTGAGCAAAAGGAAGGATAGAAAAAGTTGCCCAATATTGAAATGATATGAGCTTTGTTATGGAAATAAACGATTTGAAAATATAAAACACGTGCAAAGTACACTGGGCTTGAACCGATGCAGTGGGTAGATGTTCAACACACACACGCACGACCAACACACACACACACACACACACACACACACACACAAACTGCATGCTGGAAGCTGAAGATGGAATTTATTGGGTTCACTTGTCTCGATACATGTATCACTGGAGCTTCTGGCCGTGTACAAGGTACTAAATGTACTATGTGTACAAGGATATCGACTCTGAATGATAGTTTGTATGCTTACTGTTACATGTAATCATCTGTCGATACCCTGCTTTCTCGATAGCTGGATCTGAAAAATTCCGGTGTTTGTGTGACGGAGCAAAAACTGTGCTTGTCAGGGATACGGATAGCATGAATGCAAACAGAATTCTGGAGAGAGAGAAAAAAGCGCGTTGTATTTTAATGTTTTCCTTTTGCAGTTTCATATATAATTTTTGCATAAGAGGTTGTAAACTTTACCTTTCGCTCCTATTTCTTTTCCCCATCTTACCCCCCCTCCCCCTCCCTCCCCGTGGTTGATCTATAATTGTGTTGCTATAGCCCGTTTCTGACTTAAAACTAAAGTCCATTTCAATAATGGTGCGCGCGCGGTTGGTTTCCAACTGGGCGCAAGCTTGTTGTATAGTCTTTTCTTACTTTCTGTAACGAACACAGCCCGCCATGTGACGGTAGCGGTGTTGGCAAGGCTTTTGCGCAGGCGGGTGGAGCTCACGCGTCTACGATTGGGGGAAAAATCGATTGTGGCAGTGTATGTCCGGGGAGATTAAAAAAAAAAAAAAACTGAATAAAAATAAGAACACACCAAACAAACAAAAAGAAGGAATGAAAACTTGCAATGAGAAAAAAAAGTGCATACACTAGATTTATGTCTTGAATTGCGATCGATAAGTCTGTGTTACAAACTGATTCCTCGCAGACTTTAAATTTTTTTTTTTTTCTACGGCTATTGATGAGGGTTGTTCTGTTCCCGGCTCAAAATATTACTTTATATACACAATATCTGTCAGGCACGCACGCGCACACGAGATACACAGTTACACTACAGCACGTTAGCAAGAATATGCGGCGTTTTTTTTTGTTTTTTTACCTACGCGCGCACGTGCACGCACTCACACTCCTCTCAGGCTGTGTCACACACAAACACACACGCCCCCCCCACCCTCTCCTCTCCCCCCCCCCCCCCCGCCTCCTCTCTCTCTCTCGCTCTCCTCTCTTCTACTCTCCTTTCCTTTCTCTCTCCTCTCTTCTCTTCACTCGTTCATACACTGATACGGGGAAGAAAGTGGGTGGGCATAATACAGGAGTGGTAAGAAATAACTCTTGCAGTAAGGGGGACTGCCTTTCTTTAATCTCTGGCACGTGAACGCTATTGATAACCTGTATGATCTTACATAGCAGCCTAATCCATGTTGATGATAAGCTTGAAGTTGTGTTCATTCCCAGCCAGATTTGATCAAAATGATGGTTGCTTTTAGACAGATATCTATATTTATAATTGTGGGGTTGATAGTTAAGAGTTTTGAAGTGATTGGGAACATTTCTTTATGAAGCATATGCAGGTTGATAGTGTATATATATATTATATATATATATATATATATATATATATATATATATATATATATTATATATTGGCATCACAGACATGTTCAGGACTTCTCTCTCACAAATATTGAACTGCATTTGTTGTGTACAGCTGGTTTGTGTTTGTTTTTAACTATTTTGTTTGTTTTTTTTTCTCACTGCTGTATGAAACTGGAGTCATTCTCCACAGGGAGAGTGGTGTGTTAACACAGTAATTTTGTAAAGTTAAAAGCAAAACAAACAATCATATTGTATTTCTTTATGTTAAGAATGGTTTATAATAGACTTTGCTGCTGTCAGTTCTTTTACGTGCACAAATTGTGGGAGTTTGGCTTGTCTGGTCCTCATTTCTGAGAGAATGGTATCCACACTACCGACCATGGTCTGGTAAATAAGGAATAATTTATATCCAGCCCTTGATGGGATTCAAATTCAGGAATTTTCTTTTGCTTTTTACTGAGATCTGCATAGCCTATAATGATTAAGCCGTCAATGATCAATCCACCTAAAACCACCTATCCAGAATACACGCAATATGGATTTATTATACTGAAATTGAACATGTGGACACATTACTTCAGCATACTATACTGTACACACCATTGACTGCTGGAACTTTATATATATTAGAGTAGATGTATATCATACTAATAATATTATATAATCATGTAATGTATGTATACTGGAAAGGTGTACAATACTATATATATGATTGTCAGTCTTAACTAGACAGTAAGACACACAACTTCTATGAAATTCAAGTCTGTTGGTTTACATACTTAGGAAGTTATGTAAACATTGCTGTTGGGGAACATTATGGCTCTAGAATTCAGTATACATGTTTTATACACACACTGACAGGCATGCACTGGCGGAACCAGGTAGGTACGACTACGCTAGTACACAACAGATCGGTAAGATTGAAGTCAGTAAATAAATCAACACTAGAATGTCACTAGCTGGAAAAGTCTGCTGTCTCAATGTCTGTCTGTTATGCTGTTGGCAGTTTGGGTTACTATTGACAATTGTTACCTGATGTCATTGTGCCCCCCCCCCCCCCCCCCCCTCCCTCCCTTCCAGGACAACAAATAATTCTAAATAAAGCTCATCAGTTATGTGGGAGGACATTGAACCCAGTAGCTTCACTATCACCTACCCCCTTTCCCTCCTCCACCCCCTCCCCCCCACCCCCCCCCAAGCCTCATGTCCAACAAATCAATATAACAAGGCCAGAGGATGGGTGGGAGAGAAGAAGGTGGAAAAGGGGGAGGGGGAAAGGAGGGGGAGGAAGGAGAGAGAGGAGGGAGAGAGGAGAGGTGGGAGGAGGTGAGGAGGGAGAGAGAAAAGAGAAAGAGAGAGGAGGAGGTGAAAGAGTTGAGGCTGTACAGGGTAGTGAACCATCTAAAGCTGAGCAGTGGATGAGTAGTAGGGTAGCTAGAAATGTGTGTGTGTAGTAGTGTGTGTGGGTGTGTGTTGTGTGTCGTGGGTTGTCTAGAAATGTGTGTGTGTGTGTTGTTGTAGTGTGTGTGTGTAGTGTGTTGTGTGTGTGTGTGTGTGTGTGTGTGTGTGTGTGTGTGTGTGTGTGTGTGTGTGTGTGTGTGTGTGTGTGTTGTGTGTGTGTGTGTGTGTGTGTGTGTGTGTGTGTGTGTGTGTGTGACTGTGTGTGTGTGTGTGTGTGTGTGTGTGTTGTGTGCTGCGTGGTGCATGTGCCGCGTGTGTGGTGGTGTGGGTGCTGTGCGTGCGTGTGCTGTGTGTGTGTGTGTGTGTGTGTGTGTGTGTGTGTGTGTGTGTGTGTGTGTGTTGTGTGTGTGTGTGTGTGTCACTCTGTGTGTGTGTGGCCTCCCGGTTTCTGCATAGCAGCAAGCATCAGGTCCATGTGATTGTGTGTAATGTGATACTGGTAGTTAGGTCTCGTTGCTGCTTGTCTCTGTGTGTCTGTGCAGCTCACTCACGTTCCTCTCTTCGTGCTGGGTTTCTTTCCTTAGTGTTGCTTTTGCATTTGTTTTGTTTTGGCCACAAGTATTGATTTTGATAGTTAGTACTTACTTACTTAACTGTCTTCGTGCCTCAATCATTGTCACGTTGAATGAATGATCAGAAACTATCTATTTATTCTATAGTCCTCATTTTGTTAAAGCTGTCACTGAATGTATGCAGACCAGGTTGTGTGTGTGTGTGTGTGTGTGTGTGTGTGTGTGTGTGTGTGTGTGTGTGTGTGTATGTGTGTGTGTGTGTGTGTGTGTTTATTTTGTTGTTGTTTGTCATTTTTCTTGTTTACTTTTTCAATTTCAATGTCAGTTTGTGTGTGTGTGGTGTGGTGTGTGTGTGTGTGTGTGTGTGTGTGTGTGTGTGTGTGTGTGTGTGTGTGTGTGTGTGTGTGTGTGTGTACTCGTGTGTGTGTGTGTGTGTGTGTGTGTGTGTGTGTGTATGTGTGTGTGTGTGTGTGTGTGTGTGTGTGTGTGTGTGTGTGTGTGTGTGTGTGTGTGTGTGTGTGTGTGTGTGTGTGGCCTCCTGGTTTCTGCATAGCAGTGTGTGTGTGTGTTAGTATGGGTGTGTCACTCTGTGTGTCACTCTGTGTGTGTGTTGTTGTTGTTGTTGTGAAGCACAATGTGATAAGCACACTGATTCTTCATATTGCATTGCTCTGACTCTGATCAGTTATTATTACTGATGTCGATGAATGATTATAGCGTGACTGAAGAAAACAAAATATCATAAATTTTGTCAGATGTCACTCATGTCAGGCAGAACATTATGCACACACATTAAAAGCTGTTCCGCTTTTCAAAAGAGTAGGCCATTGTGTGCCGGTGGGAACAGATGACAAAATTTACAAAATTGCATACACACTGGGACTGGATGTAAAAAAAAAAAAAAGCATACAAATGGTTATTCCAATCCAATTCAATCTAATCATGTTAAGCCCTGCCGATCACACAGCTCAGGCCATGTCGGGGCTGTCACCTCATCAAATTGACTAATAAAAGAATAAAACTGTGCGTAGATTAAAATGGGTACCAACTTACTGTCCTTGCTTGGATTGACTCAGTGGTCAACCATAAGGGTCAGCCCAGGACAGCCACCACGTTGTGGGAAAAAGCCCATTGATCACACATAAAATGAGATAAAACCAAAACCAGATTCCTTAAAACAACCTTGTCCTTAAAGACCAACTATACCACTTTCACTCATGAATATCAGATGAAAAAAAAGCCAGATTCTCTCAGGAAGTTGAAAATGGTGTCCAGTGGAACATTCATAGATACTAAGATAAATCTATAGATCTTTAGATAGATAGATAGATAGATAGATAGATAGATAGATAGATTACAAACGTGACTGTGTACTGATGTAACAGTTTGGCGGCTTCGGGATTTTAAAAGGTGCGGCTTCAAAAAGGAAAAAAAAAGAAGAAAAGTCGTCACAAAAAACGAAACACTTGACAATCACTGAATCACAATGAATTAGGGAAATTCAGATTCATTTGTTTGAAAAGTCAAGCAATGTGTCCTGTGTATCAACTCCATCATTCATTGTATGCTCTAAATGGCAAATGGCAAGTTTGCAGCCAGCCATTGTTTGTGTATGGGACTGCAAATGAGGAAGTTGGTATTCACTCTTGAAAAAAAAAAAAAAATCACCATTAAAATAGTTAATTGATGGTTTTGCAGGCTTATTAAGCCTTCTGGATATTAATTTAGACACTCGTGTCAGCAGGGTGAGCCTGACTTAAGAAAGCAGAGGAAAGAAAGAGCTCAGTCAGTAAAGGTTAATGACTGTGATGTTGTTTTGTCACTATCAGTCTGAAAACTATCACTGGGTCAGGTCATTGTGAAGGATATAATTTATAAATACAGTGTATTAGTAGAGCCTACAGCAGAAAGTGGGGATCGCCCCTCTCTCTCTGTCTCTCTCTGTCTCTCTCTCTGTCTCTCTCTCTGTGTGTCTGTCTCTCTCTGTCTTCTGTCTGTCTGTCTCTGTTCTCTCTCTGTCTTCCTGTCCTGTCTTTCTTCTTCTTCTTCTTCTTCTTTTCTTCTTCTTCTTTTCTTCTTCTTCTTCTTCTCTTCTTCTTCTCTTCTTCTTCTTCTCTTCTTCATTTCTCTGTCATCTGTCATTATCAACTTCACAAAAATAAATATGCATGTGGTTATAAATCAGTGTAGGAACAAAAGCAAAGTGCACAGAAATAGTGAACCTCCACCCCCCCCCCCCTTTTTTTTTTTTCCTTTACAATTACATCTAGGACATTGGTTCTCCTAAGGCTAACCCAACCACACAACTTTTTAATAAAATTTTTTAACCTCTTTTGCCTTACAAGGTGCTTTGGATCAACCACAGGATTTTCTGATTATCCTACAGTCAGGCCTGCTAAGAAGATAGTAGTTGTTGACCTTGACCCTTCGATACAAACATCTCTGATGTATACACGTATATATGTACGCCCTTCTTCAATTCAGGGTTATACACGTATCGAGCGGAAATTTCCGATTTCAAGCCTGCTTGAAGATTGGTTGGCTTGCCGCGAGTAGCCAACAGAGGGAAGGAATGGGGGGAGGGGGGGGGGGGGGGGGGGGCTAAAGCTGAGTGAAGTGAGCTATGAAGGTGAACATGTATAACAAACAGGAGTCCTGTACAAGACAAACCTGTTACTTACTGTCGGAGAAGGGAGAACCACTTTAGCTTAAGCTTCTAGTCTACCTGCCTGTCACTCACTCATCCTTCTTTGTCCCTTGTCACGATCTTAGCTCATGGGTTTGTTTCATTGAACCAAACCACCTTGACCTTCTAGGGCCTACTGCCCTCTTAGGTTGTGTATGGTCAGTTCGCTCGCCTCATCATGAATGGTCACTGTGTACACTATACACCGATAGGGTTGGTGAACAGCGTCAGTCAAGGTAAATGAGGTAACCGTTGTGTTACGCCTTTGCGTTACTGTAGTATAACAGCTTCGGTCTAGTTCATGAAGTAACCGTTGTGTTACGTCTTTGCGTCACTGTCCTGTCGGCTTTAGTGCTATTGGACAGTAGTAGAGACGTGTACATGTATGTATGCTCTCAAGATGGATGGAGGCTCCTGCTATACATAGTAGTAGTGTGTAGTAGTAGTAGTGTAGTAGTAGTAGTAGTATGTATACTAACTACTACTACTACTACTACTACTACTACTACTACTACTACTACTACTGCTGCTGCTGCTGCTACTGCTGCTGCTGCTGCTGCTGCTGCTGCTACTACTACTACTACTACTACTACTACTACTACTACTATACTACTACTACTACTACTACTACTACTACTATACTACTACTACTACTACTATACTGCTACTACTACTACTGCTACTACTGCTGCTGCTACTATTGCTACTGCTATTACTACTACTAGCCTATAATACATTTTTTTGTGATCTGAACAACTGCCTTTGAGAAATTGAATGTGTTATTCCCCCTGTGTTGGCTCAAAGTGTTCGAGTACAATTTTGACACACGTGTACATGTATGCAAGCACTTGCACAGATAACAGATAGATACTCCCCCCCCCCCACCAAAAAACCACACAGTCGGGCAGCATGTGCACGCATGCATGTGGACTCACACACACACACACTCAGAGCATGCACACACACACCACACACTCAGAGCATGCACACACACACACACACACACCACACACACACACACACACACACACCACACACACACACACACCTACAAACACACACACACACACACACACACACACCACACACACACACACCACACACACACACACACACACATGCACACACACACACGCAAGGTATGTGACTCCGTGCACACAAACTGATGAACAGACACTGAGCAATGAGCAAGACACTCTCTCACCCACATAAAATGAGTTTGCACCACTAGAAGGAATCTTGCTTGATATGTAACAAGAAGGGTCATTAGAATTTATAAAGATGGCAGAGAATCACTTGCTTGTACAACAGTCTCTCTGTCTCTTTATTTGATTGCAGAGTCTCTTGCTTGCACGCTCTCTCTGCTCTCTTTGGTCTGTTTTGTCTGTCTGTCTGTCTCGCTCTGTCTGTCTTCTCTGTGTCTGTCTGTCTGTCTGTCTGTCTTCTCCTGTCTTCTCTCTCTCTCTCACACACACACACACACAAGTACACACACACACACACACACACACACACACACACACACACACAACACACACAACACACACTACATGTAATGTAAATACACATTATCCCACATTCAAGCGCACACAAGTGTGCAGGTGAGAAAATTGACAAAACTGCATACACATCAGGGACTGGATGTAATTGTAAAAAAGCACATGGATTAGTGCTTATTCCATTATCCTTAAAATAAAAAAGATTTTTAAAAAGAAAAAGAACCCACTCATTCACACACCGCACACAGTACACAGGTCGCATTTTGCACACACACACACAAACACACACACACACCACACACACACACACACACACACACACACACACATGTCACATTTGTACACCACAGTCACATTTTTACACACACACACACACACACACACACACACACACACACACACACACACACACACACACACACACACACACACACACAATCTTTTGTGAGTGTACTCCATTGTATTATTTTGCATTTAAATTAATAATATCATGTTAATAACAGATGATGATGATGATAATAACAATAAACAATAATAATAAATGGAATTTATACATCATAGCTTTATCTTACAAAAAGCAAATCTAAGCACTTGAGAGTTAGATCTATGTGCTTGAATATATCGTTTTTATGAATTCATTATGTATATATATATATTGATGTACATTCAAGTTATCATTTGATTGATTTTTTATCTAAATCATCCAAGCATAATTAATCAGGTTAAATTATATACATGTTTAAAGTCCCTCAACCCAAAAAATAAACATTCTCATGATGTAGTAGAGATGATCTTGGGGGGAAGGGGGGGGGGGGGGTGTATAAAACTATAATATAGTATAAAAGCTTGAATCATGCTAAAATATACTAGGTGTAACAGGTGACAGTATGTTTTTTTAAACACATCATAATGTGATATTATATTTAAATTTATAAGCATATTCATGTGAACCACCGCTACATGATACAGACAATATTGATGAGTGATAATGTGTGGCCTTTGTGTATGATTTCCAGGTGCAGCAGCAAGACCCATTGCCACAGGCTAAGGTGGCTGTGCCCAAGTGTGTGAGTGTGTGATGTAAGGATGCGGTGAACTGACAGAGACAGACGGACAAGAGTCTCTTAACTTTGTGACAAACTTGTGCATTCTTCTACTGACTGTCGGCTGGCTGGATTCCTGTGACCAAGATGAGTTTCACCAGTGATGAAGTCAATTTCCTGGTCTACAGATACCTACAGGAGTCAGGTGAAGTGGCAGTGTCACTATTGATATCATAAAAAAAAATATATATACCACTTTGTCATAGTTTATGTCACAGCAGATTTCTCTGTGTGAAATTCGGGCTAGCCGCTCTCCCTGGGGAGAGCACAAATGCAGTGCTGCGTATTATTATTTTTTTCTTTTTCCTGTCTGCAACTGTATTTGTTTCCCTATCAGAGTGAGTTTTTTTTTCTACAGAATTTGCCAGGGACAACCCTTTGTTGCCATGGGTTCTTTAACGTGCGCTAAATAATGATGTGTAACACAGGGGACCTCGGTTTATCATCTCATCTGAAAACGCAGACCACCACTCATGGTCTAATGGATGGAGGAAAAGTTTTGGACCCAAACGATGAAATGGGATTCAGCCACCGCACACTCCGATCGGGACTTTGGGCTTTCTAGGCAGGAGTGTTACCTCTCGACCACTGATCCACCTGTCAGTCAGCAATCTACAGGTGACACACCTGCCTTCAGCAATCAGGTGAGTGGTGTCACTGTTGGGTCAGTCTACAGGTAACACACCTGCCTACACTACAGCAATCAGGTGAGTGGTGTCACTGTTTTTTTTTTTCTATTCTTTTATATCGAGGATAATGGAATAAGCATCATGTACTTTTTTACATCCAGTCCCATGTGTATGCAGTTTTTGTAAATCTTGTCATCTGTTCACGGCACACGTAGTTACCTTCGGAAGTGGAACGGATTTACGTGGTTAAGATGTTCTGCGTGTGTTCGCACACAGGGCCTCAGTTTATAGTCTCATCGAAGGACTTTTGGGGTGAGTGGAGTCAGCACTGATGTTAACTCCAGAGGAAAAATCCCCTCGAAGGGGTCGTCAAATTGCACAGACGTTAACTCCACAACTCCAGGGGAAAAATCCCCCTCGAACGGGAAGTTTCATGTGTATCATAAAATCATATATTCATAACTGTTTTAACGAAACAACAGGAGAACTGTTTCTAAAAAAAAATTTTTTTAATAAGTAAAACTGCTGCTGATTGCAATGTGATGACTTGACTGTAGACATGACATAACTGATAAATGACTGCGGCAGGTTTCGTGCACTCAGCCTATGTGTTCGGCATCGAGAGTCACATCAGCCAGTCCAACATCAATGGAGCTTTGGTCCCCCCTGCAGCGCTGCTCTCCATCATTCAGAAAGGGCTGCAGTACACAGAGGCTGAAATCAGCATTGCCGAGGTCAGTGCACTGTCCACTGTCTGTCTGTCTGTCTGTCTGCTTTATTTTTTATATTTTTTTTTATTTTCAATTTTTTATTTTTATCTTTTATATCGAGGATAATGGGATTAAGCATTCTTCAATTTCTTGTGCTTTTTTTTTTTTTTTTTTTTTTACATCAAGTCCCCCTGTGTATGTAGTTTTGTAAATTTATGTCATCTGTTCCTGTTTACTTACAATCTTCAGGCTGACTGACTTAACAGCTTGTTTACATGCACTGTCTGCAGTGGGAAATGGGTTTCTTTTCGGACTATAAATAGATCTATATAAATGTATGTGAAATTTGTATAATGTATGCAGTACAGTCTTCTCGATCCCATAAATAAGGGTGCTTGTGGGGGTGGGGTCGGGTGGGGTGGGGTTTTTTGTGTGTAAAATAGCATCCCCCACTTTCTGGAAATTCTGTGATTTTTTGTGTTTTATTTGTTTGTTTGTTTGTTGTTGTTTGGGGGGTTGTTGTTTAGTTTATTGTAGTCCAAGTGGAGATATAAATATCCGATTTAGGGACTGTGAAATTCTGTGCTTGAAATTTCTCTTTTTCTATCATTCTATTTGTACCTTACCCCCCCCCCCCCCCTTTCTCTCTCTCTTCTCTCTCTTCTGGGGATGCTAGGGTCTCTTCCAGTGTAATGGTCAGGAAGTCCTGTGTTGAAAATATCCTCTCTTCTCTCTCATTGCTTTTAGTTCTGATTTCTCATTTAAACTCTCATTGTTTTTGTTTCTCATTTCCTCATTTTCTCTCTCATTGTTTTTGTTTCTGATTTCCTCTTTTCTATCTCATTGTTTTTGTTTCTGATTTCCTCTTTTCTATCTCATTGTTTTTGTTTCTGATTTCCTCTTTTCTATCTCATTGTTTTTGTTTCTGATTTCCTCTTTTCTATCTCATTGTTTTTGTTTCTGATTTCCTCTTTTCTTCTCTTATGTTTTTGTCTCTGATTTCCTTTTTCTTCTCTCATGTTTTTGTCTCTGATTTCCTCTTTTCTTCTCTCATGTTTTTGTCTCTGATTTCCTCTTTTCTTCTCTCATGTTTTTGTCTCTGATTTCCTCTTTTCTTCTTCATGTTTTTTTCTCTGATTTCCTCTTTTCTTTCTCATGTTTTTGTCTCTGATTTCCTCATTTCTATCTGATTGCTTTTGTTTTACTGCCTATTTTCCATCTCATCTTTTCCTCCTCCTTTAGACTCACTGCCTTCTTCGTCCAGTTCCCTGCCCTTTTTCAAGCAAACTTTGACCTCTTGACGTCCCCCTTTTGCACGTAGACTATTAATGTATTATCATTTAAGGTACACGTACATGCAGTGTAGCACACACATAACCCACGCACACGCACGCACAAACGTACACATGAACACAAAAACACGCGCACGCCCTCACGCACCTCACCGACCGCGGCGCAGCACACACACCACACACACACACACACCACACACACACACACACACACACACACACACACACACACACATACATACATATACACACACCTTACCCTTTCGTATCATTAAGTGAATGCAAAGTGAATTTTGGGCAGCTCAGATACCTCATTCCATTTTACTATAGTTGTGTACATTTGTACTAAAGACACACCAGGGAAAGGTGAAGAATAAGCTAGCAGAACAAACAAAGTAAAGACGCTAATTAATAAAACAAAATACATAATTGGGATTTAATTAAGGTTTTGTCATAATTTCTTCAACATGTAAGGGCAAAAGTCTTCTTTCACATTAAAGATGATGTACTGAGGCCGTGTGTGCATGCTTTGAGCGAACATGAAAGAATATCAAAGATAGATCAAGCTGCCCTTGACATTTTATTTTAAGTTGTTGTTTTTTTTAGGTAAGACAATTACCTTATTGTAATCAAGTGTTATGCAGACATACATAAGAGACACACAGAAACGCTGGCAAGAGTGAAGTTTTAGAACGAATTCGGCAGTTGGATACGAGTCAGAACAAAAAAAAAACAAAAATAAAACTTGCAGGCCTAAACACTCTTGTGAAATTTTGCTTAAATGTCAGCCACATGGCAGAGAAAGAAAGAAAAAGAAAAAAAACCACGCCAACCAAAATCTACAAGCCGATGACGTGATAAGGGGAAAAAAAAAAAAGATGCCCCTGTCAAATAACGACCTATTTTCACCCGGGGAGGGAGGGGGGGGGGGGGGGGAAGTAAATCGAATTTTAATGACGAAAATGATTTACAGCACAAAATAATAGGCGGCACAGTTTGAACAACACAAGTGTGTGACCATGCAAGTAGTAGCGGCGCGGGCATTAGGATGTAGCCTAGATTGCGTGGGCTGTTAGGTAGCCTAGACTAGGCCTGTACGTGCAGCCCCGTCTCGGGCGGGCAGGCGAGCCAATAATAAACAGACCCAAACCTCACTGGGTGTAGTAGTGCAGTGAACGAATTAACGATTCACCGCCCTGAGAAGAAGGAAAGCAAAGGGCAGGCAGGCAGCGGCTCACTACACGACACGACACGACACCACACCGTGGGGAGGGAGGAAGGGAGCAAGCGAGCTCCTGACTGGGGAAGTTTAGTCACCTGACGGCTGTCTGCGTGTCGCCATACCATCATTCTCCCCTGCTACTACTACATTTTCCGCCCCTTTTAGCGCTCTCTCTCTCGCTGCTCCTCGCTCCCCACTACCGGCCAAGTCGGGTTACGTCATTCCTTGAAACGGACCATAACGGGACAGTTTTCGAATAGGCCTAGCGCCCAAGTTGGGAAGGACCTGTTGGTCTTTGCTGAAGCAGACTATTGTGGCCTCTGACCCCTTGCTGACTCAGCCTGGGAAGGAAAAGTGGATTGGGGTGTGCAGTAACGGGACGTGGCAGCCCGGCAAGCTGTTTCAGTCAGCGGCGCGATCCTACTTTTTGTGCCGGCGGCTCGCGGCGTGGCGCTGCGCGTTACGGAAACGTAAAGAAGGTGAAACAGACTTTAGTGGCGTGCACGAAGTTTTCCCTCCTCTCCTCTATTCACCTCCCCCCCCCCCCCCCCCCCTCTTCCTGCTCTCTCTCTCTCCCTCGTGTCTTCGCCAAGTTATTATTGAGCGAGACGAAGATAATGTCTTGACTCAATGTCGCTGCTTCCCCCCCCCCTCCCCCCCAATTCCTCTCTCCCCTCCCTCCCCCTCTTCCAGCTTCATCCCCTACTATTTTCTCAGTGTTTTTTTTCCCTGTTCATCCTGTTTCTACCCGGAGCTTTATGGATCAGTCCATTTGACTAAACAAGATAGGGGGTAACAGGATGTAGTGTAACGTGTTGGCAATGGGCAAATCTGGAACAGAGAGCAATCTGTCCTTTCGGGATTTATTCAGGAGATTGTAGTTTTTTTTTTGTTTTTCGTTTTTCTTTACACGCGTAAAAAAACAAAAACAACTCGCACCCAACGAAGCTTGCTAAATTTAAATGAACAAAATGAACCGCATCCTCTCCAAGCGGAATAATATCGTGCCTGGCGTGTAAAATGGTATGGCCCACAGTTGCAATTTTGAATCAAATTGATTTAAATAATACATTGTACAACTGCAAGGCCTCGAATAAGCGTTGTTCAGGAAACTAGTGACAGCGCTGTCACGTGTGTCTAGGCAGACTGACTGGTGAATTTGGCCAGTTCTGCTCACAACAGCAGTGGCACATGACTTTCCCTTTGGAGATTGGTGGCAGTGACAGAAGCAACACATCGCTCCCCCCCCCCCCCCCCTTCCTTGTTCATTTAGATTGTAGAGACCCTGAGATAGATCTATGTAGAGTGGTGTAGTTAGGTCTATGTAGATCTTGAGTGGTGGAGATAGATCTGTTTAGATCTTGAGTGGTGTAGATAGATCTGTGTAGATATAGAGGGGTATAGTTAGATCTGTGTAGATCTAGAGGGGTGTAGTTAGATCTGTGTAGATCTAGAGGGGTGTAGTTAGATCTGTGTGGATCTAGAAGGGGTTAATTAGATCTGTTTAGATCTAGAGGGGTGTAATTAGATCTGTGTAGATCTAGAAGGGGTGTAATTAGATCTGTTTAGATCTAGAGGGGTATAATTAGATCTGTGTAGATGTAGAGTGGTGTAGTTAGATACATGTAGATGTAGAATAGTGTAGTTAGATCCATGTAGATAGATCCATGTAGATCTAGAGTGGTGTAATTAGATATATATGTAGATAGATTTATGTAGATCTAGAGTGGTGTAGTTAGATTTATGCCTACCCCCCTCCCTCCCCTGCTGTTCAGTGTCTTGAGGTTAACGTCCTTTTTGATCATTATTATTATTATTATTATTATTATTATTATTATTATTATTATTATAAAGATAGATAGATGCCTTGATGAAGTAAAGGATATAGGTTTGCTCTGTTTATAGTGACCTGTTGTTGTTTTTTTCTCCTCTCTTTGGATTAAAAAAAAAAAGGTTGTGAAGTAAGATATCAGGATCTAGGGGCATAGTTTTCAGGTTTTTTTTGGTGGTCTATTTATTCTTTTATTTTATTATTTATTGCTTAGTTATTTAGGGCGCCTTGTCACATTCTTTCTGTGCAGGATCCTGTTGATGGGATTAATTGTGTAAAGCACTTGGTAGCCAGTTGAAAGTATTTAAGTCATTGTCAGCCTCACAATGCTACTGCAAATAAACAACAACAATACACACACACACACACACACACACACACACACACACACACACACACACACACACACACACACATATATATATTATATATATATATATATATATATTATATATATATATTATATATATATCACAGGCTCTGTTAAGATGGATCACTTGTAAAACATGACAGAAGACTTCTCAGACATGTATACATACATATTCAGTGGTCAACCACCACTGACACTGACACCACAGATTATCAACAGCCAGGTCTCAGAGAAACAGGGAAACATGTCTGCTTTCTATTTGAGGAGTAGTTTAACACAGTAGAAAGATTTCATCTTGACACCCTGAAATATTTTCAAATACCAAGTACGATCAGAACAGCAGGAGAAAAAAGAAAATGTGGCCTCGCCAAAGATTCATTGAAAAAGGGGAATTTTGCCATAAAGTGATAATGTGAGTTATGTATGTAGACGGTAATACAGAGTCTAGTCCTAAACAGTGGTGTTTGACATACTACAGCAACTGAAAGTTATGTCTAAAAATAGCATTGCTGCAATGTTTGCCCAAAAGGGAAGCAACCGCTACCAGTCCATTTCAGGGTAAACACTGTTGCTTGTGCTAAACCAGTGGTGTTTGATATACTGCCGTAAATGTCTAAAAAAAAAAGTACTACTGCAATGTTTGCAAAGGGAAGCAACCAGCACCAGTTCATTTCACAATAAACACTATCCACTCACCCCTACCCCCCCCCCCCCCCCCCCCCCCCCCCCCACCTCCCACTCCCTTTCCTGCTGTATGCTGCTGTGCTGTGTATCTCTTGCTTCAGCTCTGTTTCTTCCCCCCCCCCCCCCCTTACACACACACACACACACACACACACACACACACACACACACACACACACAGCAGTTGATTGAAGGTTTTTTTGCCACTCACCTACCCACTCACCCACAAAAAAAAAAAAAAAAAGTCATGGGCAAAGACATTATACATAGCAAGGCTTAAAAATCTTGAAGTGTTGTGTTGTGGCTAAGGGTGAAAAAGTGCATTGAGGGGGAGGAGGGGGGGGCTTTTAAAAAGAAAAAGGGTGGGGTGGTGTGGTGTGGGTTTAACAGGATCCATCTTTGTGTGGGAGATGAGGAATGAAATGAGAGCATGAATGAAAGCCTGTTTACAGTAGTCTGTGGTTTACTTCATTTACAGATAGATAGCCCTTACATTTTTTTTGTTCCTTTTATCTCTTGGGGGCTTTTTGTTTTTTTTGGTTTGTTTGCTTTGGTTGTAGGGAAGTGTGAAGCATGTGAGCAAGGCAGTGTGAATGATCTGGCCTTCCTTTTGGTTTCATAGTGGGTTTGTTGTGTGTGTGTGTGTGTGTGTGTGTGTGTGTATGTGTGTGTGTGTGTGTGTGTGTGTGTGTGTGTGTGTGTGTATGATCTGTAACTTGTGTCAGTGTAAGATTGCACTTGTACAAGTCGTCAGTTTATCTTCCATGCACTCACTGATAAATTGATCATTCTCAGATCTGGGTTATACTTATAGTATTTTTGTTGTTGTTGTAGTTCATGGTATCACAGGGTTGTTTTATCGCATTTCTTTTGCGTCATAAGCCATGAGTCTCATTCGATTTTTTTTCTCTTTTTTTCCTTCTTAGTTTTTGTTGGGGTTGGGTGAGTTTTGTTTTGTTTTTAAGAGGGGGTTGGGTTTTTTTTTGTTTTTGTTTTTTTGGGGGGGGGGGGGGGTGTTTGTTTGTTTTTGGGGAGTCGATTCTTCTTT
>CM060335.1:13804542-13817042 GCA_030674155.1 Stramonita haemastoma | reverse complement strand
CCCCATGAACCTCCAACCCCAAATGCTTTGACACTAACTCCCACAGGCACAGAGGTGTATGGGGAAACCGAATCTGAGGTCACCATGAAACCAGAGCGATTGGGGCCACTGAATCAGAGGCTTTTTTTTTTTTATTGCATGATGATTAATGATAATGAGGATGATGTAATGCTGCTGCTATGGAAGTGCATGTGCTTTGAGACTATTTGACAGGGTTGTACTCTATGCTTGCTATAATAATATATCCCAGTGTCAACCGGGCCTGAGAGCTATAAACACCGGCAGTGTTGATCAGGTAATTCGACCAACACTCTCAAACTCACATCCGTAAAGTGGATGAAGCTCGACTGTGTGGTCCCAGTCTTCCCACTGAGCCCACAGCACATTCACTCACACTCTTGGTAGGAGCTGGCTGGAGTCTGAAAAATCCCTGCGACTCTTACGGGACTCAAACCCGCGACCTTCCAGTCCGAAATCCAAGGCGCTAACCACTGTGCCACGGCGGCTGGTCTGTGTGTGTGTGTGTTTCTTTGTCTTTTTCTTTGTTTTGTAAGCGCTTTGATTTGTTTTTACAAGATATAGCGCTATATAAGTTCCATGTATTATTATTATTATTATTTGTTGCCTAAAGCTGTTGTGTTGTGTGGTGTGCTGCAGCCAACAACCACGACGCCATGGAGGTGGAGGCAGACATAGAGATCCCCACCAACAAAGCCACAGTGCTGAGGGGCCACGAGTCTGAGGTCTTCATCTGTGCCTGGAACCCCACCAACGACCTCCTGGCCTCTGGGTGAGAGATGGGGTCATGTGCATATATTACATGCATGCATGCTTGTATACAGACATGGTTGTGTATGGCAACCTTCTGGCGGGCCTGCGACGGCACTGGAACCATTCATATCGGTCATTGCCTTTCCAATGGATCATTCCAGTGGCGTGGAGAGGGGGGGGTCTGTTGCATGGGTAACAGCTTGCCCTCCATATTTACTTACCCAGGCTTTGCGCTCTAAAGACTAGAGCGCAACTCCACAGTCTTCTGAGACTGATGGGTGCCTACTACTACTTGTATACAGACAGGGCTGTATATGGCAACGTTCTGGCGGCACCCACAACAGTACTGGAACCATTCGTATTGGCAGTTGCCTTTCCAATGGATCATTCCAGTGGTGTGGAGAGGGAGGGGGGTCTGCTGCATGGGTAACTGCCTGCCCTCCACACTTACTTACCCAGGCTTTGCGCTCTACAGCCTAGAGTGCAACTCCATAGTCTTTCGAGACTGACGGATGCCCACCATGCGTACAGACATACATGTATACATACATTCATACATACAGACTTGTATACATGTACACATTTGTTTTTCTGTACATGTCTACATACAAACATTCATACATGCAGACATGCATACATACATTTGTTTTTCTATTCATGTATACATACATACATTCAACATACAGACATGTAATTGTATATATATATATACATTTTTTTATGTTCCTGTTGGTCATGATGTTTTTGTTGTTTATAAATTGCTGTTAGTTTTGTTTTCCTGTTATGTTTTCCTGTTACATTTCTAATTGTAATCCTCTTTATCCCATGTTAATGGGGTGAAAGGAATTAGATTTTAGTGTGTGTTTATATTCATTTATCATTTATTTTTTGTTGATTTTATTCTTTTATTTCGAGGATAATGGAAAAAGCACTTTATGTGAGTTGGTTTTTTTTTTGTTTTTTTTTGTTTTTTTGTTTTTTTGTTGTTGTTTTTTAACATCCAGTCCCCATGTGTTTGTGTGCGTGCATGTGTTTGTGCATGCGTGTACGTACATGTGACTGTGTGCTCTCTCACATGCGCATGTACATGCATGCACGTATGCAAACTTAAAATGTCACATATACATGTTGTTCACATCCATACTGCCTCTGTGCACTTCAAGAACACACATGTGCTGGACAGAACACTAAAGCAGAATTGGTGGTGTTGCCTGACTGTGTGCAGGTCTGGAGACTCGACGGCACGCATCTGGAACATGAACGACAACTCGAACAGCGCCAACCAGCTGGTGCTACGCCACTGCATCCAGAAAGGAGGCACAGAGGTGCCCAGCAACAAAGATGTCACCTCTCTCGACTGGAATGTAAGGCCGCGCCGTGTTCACTGTCTTCTGGCCTCCTGGGCTTTTTCTGCCTTTTTGTTTTTTTGTTTGGATTTTATTTATATATATATATACATTGTGTGTGTGTGTGTGTGTGTGTGTGTGTGTGTGTGTGTGTGTGTGTGTGTTTAAGGTAACATAACTTTTTTTTTTTAATGAAATATGACATATATATATATGTATATATATATATATATATATATATATATATATATATATATATATATATATATATATATATATAGTATACTCTTGAATGTGTTTGTTCACCTATGTATAAATTTATCTAAATGTGAAACTTTGTTGTTTAAATGCAACATTAAAATGAACACCATAAGAGTTTTAGAGAAAAAAACTGAAAGCTTGTACAAACTTTGCTCCAGTATGAGAAAAAAATATTTGTAAGTCTTACAAATTTGTTTCTGTGTGAAAAAAAATACTAATAGATCCTCCAACTTTGTTCTATTGTGAAAAAAATCCTAATGTTTCATAATGAACACAAAATCCTGATAGGTCATACTGCTTTGTTTTAGTGTGAACACAAAATTCTGACAGGTCTCACTGCTTTGTTTCAGTGTGAACACAAAATCCTGACAGGTCATACTGCTTTGTTTGAATGTGAACACAACATGCTGGCAGGTCATACTGCTTTGTTTGTGAACACAAAATGCTGACAGGTTATACTGCTTTGTTTGAATGTGAACACAAAATCCTGACAGGTCTCACTACTTTGTTTGAATGTGAACACAAAATACCGACAGGTGTCACTGCTTTGTTTCAGTGTGAACACAAAATACCGACAGGTCTCACTGCTTTGTTTGAATGTGAACACAAAATCCTGACAGGTCTCACTACTTTGTTTGAATGTGAACACAAAAAATCTTGACAGGTCATACTGCTTTGTTTCAGTGTGAACACAAAATCCTGACAGGTCATACTGCTTTGTTTGAATGTGAACACAAAATGCTGACAGGTCATACTGCTTTGTTTGAATGTGAACACAAAATCCTGACAGGTCATACTGCTTTGTTTGAATGTGAACACAAAATGCTGACAGGTCATACTGCTTTGTTTGAATGTGAACACAAAATGCTGACGGGTCTCACTGCTTTGTCTACAAAAATCCTGACGGGTCTCACTGCTTTGCTTACTAAAATCCTGATAGATCTCACTGCTTTGTCTACAAATATCCTGACAGGTCTCACTGCTTTGTTTACAAAAATCCTGAGGGGTCTCACTGCTTTGTCTACAAATATCCTGACAGGTCTCACTGCTTTGTTTACAAAAATCCTGACGGGTCTCACTGCTTTGTTTGAAAGTGAACACAAAATGCTGACAGGTCATACTGCTTTGTCTACAAAAATCCTGACAGGTCTCACTGTTTTGTCTACAAAAATCCTGAAAGGTCTCACTGCTTTGTCTACAAAAATCCTGACAGGTCTCACTGCTTTGTCTACAAAAATCCTGACAGGTCTCACTGCTTTGTTTACAAAAGCCCTGACGGGTCTCACTGCTTTGTTTACAAAAACCCTGACGGGTCTCACTGCTTTGTCTACAAATATCCTGACGGGTCTCACTGCTTTGTTTACAAAAATCCTGACGGGTCTCACTGCTTTGTCTACAAATATCCTGACGGGTCTCACTGCTTTGTTTCAGTGCGATGGCACCTTGTTGGCCACAGGCTCCTACGATGGCTACGCGCGGTTATGGAACACAGATGGTAAGCAATCCTGTCGCTTTTCTTCTCTGTGTTCCTCTCCTCGTTTTGCCTATGTGAACTTCCACTGTGTATATGTCAGAGATTTTTAACACTATCTCTACGCTAAAGGAGAGAACCCCTCTTTTTCCCTGTATATGTGTGAATTGTGCACATTTGTATGCTTATCTTATCTTATTCTTTTACATCAAGGGTAATGGGATAAGCGCTCTTGCTTTTTTTACATCCAGTCCCTGTGTGTATGCAGTTTTGTCAATGTCATCTGTTCCCACCAGTATACGGTGGCCCACTCTTAAGAAAAGCGGAACAGGATTTAACGTGTGCGCAAGATGTTCTGTGTGCGTTCACACGTGGGGCCTCGGTTTGTAGTCTCATCCGAAGGACTTGTGGGGAGAGTGGAGTCAGCACTGACGTTAACTGCTTCTGTAAGTTAACCCAGTAGTGAGTGATACGGAGGGGAGGGTTGGTAGATGGCTGGTTACCCTATAGTGGGTTATCTGTAGGGAAAGGGTTAAACCATGTTTTTACAGCACAAGAAAAATGAAAATAAAAAAATAGGAAGAGTTTTATATATACCAGCAGAGTCAATGGCTTTGCTGATAGATGAGCTTTTAATTTTTGGATTTTTTTTTTTTAAAAGCATGTTTATTTTCTGATTTTTTTTTTTAACAGGTCGCCTTTCCAACACACTGGGGCAGCACAAAGGACCTATCTTTGCTCTGAAATGGAACAAGCGAGGGAACTACATTCTGAGTGCAGGGGTGGATAAGGTCAGTGGCTGACAAATTGACCATTGACTGAGTGACGATTGACTGAGTGACGATTAACTGAGTGACGATTGACTGAGTGACAATTAACTGAGTGATGATTGAGTGACGATTGACTGAGTGACGATTGACTGAGTGACGATCGAGTGATTGACTGAGTGACGATTGACTGAGTGACGATTGACTGAGTGACGATTGACTGAGTGACGATTGAGTGACCATTGACTGAGTGACCATTGACTGAGTGACCATTGACTTATACTCGTTACTGATGGGACAAGAAAGAGGGAACGCCTCAGGTTGAGTTTGTCGGCAAATTTGACAGGTTAAAAAAAAGAGAAAAAAAAGGAAGGAAGACAGAATAAAATAATAGGAAAGAGAAAATTTACTGTACAGAATTTCTTAAAAGTGGAGAATAAAATTATTTTGAAAGAGACACATTTTTTTTTTTTTTTTAGCAGAGAGGCAATTTGTGTGATAATTTTTTTTTTTTTTTTTTAAGGATCAGGACTGCAGTTTATTGACAACCTTTTTGCATATAGTGAAAAAAAAGTCCAGCATCACTTGAGTCAAGAGTGCTAAATTCAGCATGTTCCTTCCTTTTACCTGGTCCATGTGTGGTCAGCACCTGCTATAAATAGCACCAGCTGATCTGGGCTGGGATGGAATAATTAGCAGCTGAGTTGGAACTGAAAAGTGGGGGAAACTGACAGCTGTGGTTGTGACATGTCAAGGGAGGTAATTGGTTAAGGGCAGGCTCCTGTCATGGAAACTGGTACTGAAGTATTCCCTTGAGCTGATGAGCAAAGGAAGAAGATGGTCCTTTTTTTTCCCTTTTTTTTTCAAAGGAAGATAGTCTTTTCTTTCTTTTTTTTCAAAGGAAGTCTTTTCTTTCTTTTTTTTTTTCAAAGGAAGATAGTCTTTTCTTTCTTTTTTTTCCCAAAGGAAGATAGTCTTTTCTTTCTTTTTTTTTTTTCAAAGGAAGATAGTCTTTTTTCTTCTTTTTTTTCTGAAGGAAGATAGTCTTTTTTTTATTTTCAGAGAAAGATTGTCAGATGGTTGAACAGCAAGCCGCTTTCTTCAAAACTGGTACAGACGTAGTTTAAAAGACAGTCTGATATCACCAAGTGTGGACAGACTTTAAACTGATTTTAGACGGTATTGAGCTTGATTTGATTTCAGAGACTCACCACTGTGTGGTAAAGAACGACCAAATCTGTGCTTTATTCTTTTTTTTTTTATTAAAACCATTTTTTTTTTACACCTTGAGTGTTTTTAGCCCCCAACATTTGTCTTGTAATCAATACAATTTTGTAGTGTTTGAACATAGCAGGTTAACATGTATGAAGAAGAATGAGATCAGAATCGGCATGGTTGGCTGTGTGCAGACGACCATTATCTGGGACGCCAGTTCAGGAAACTGTACACAGCAGTTTGCCTTCCATTCAGGTATTGGACCCTGAGCTTTTTTTATATTCTTTTGATGTCTTTTTATTTTTGGAATCTAGCTCTGATCTTTTTTTTTTTTGTTCTCTCAATCTAGCTCTGACCTTTTTTTTTGTTCTCTCAATCTAGCTCTGATTTTTTTTTTTTTGTTCTCTCAATCTAGCTCTGACCTTTTTTTTTGTTCTCTCAATCTAGCTCTGACCTTTTTTTTTGTTCTCTCAATCTAGCTCTGATCTTTTTTTTTTTGTTCTCTCAATCTAGCTCTGACCTTTTTTTTTGTTCTCTCAATCTAGCTCTGACCTTTTTTTTTGTTCTCTCAATCTAGCTCTGATCTTTTTTTTTTTTGTTCTCTCAATCTAGCTCTGACCTTTTTTTTTGTTCTCTCAATCTAGCTCTGACCTTTTTTAAAAATTATTGTTCTTTTGATGTCTGTGTTCTTTGAATCTAGCTCTGACCTCCTTTTTTTTTTAATTAATTAATTTATTTTTTATTCTTTTGATGTCTGTACTCTGAATCTAGCTCTGACCTTTTATATTGATATTTTGATGTCTGTGTTTTCTGATAGCTCAGACTTCTTTTTTTTTTATTTTCTTTTTTTTTTTTATTGTTCTTTTGATGTCTGTGTGTTCTTTGAATCTAGCTCTGACTTTTTAAAATTTTTTTTATTATTATCATTCTTTTGATGTCTGTGTGTTAATTGAATCTAGCTCTGACCTTTTTTTAAAAAAAAAAATTCTTTTCATATCTGTGTGTTCTATCAGTCTAGCTCTGACCTCTTTTTGTTATTGTTCTTTTGATGTCTGTGTTCTTTGAATCTAGCTCTGACCTTTTTTTTTTTCATTCTTTTGATGTCTGTGTTCTTTGAATCTAGCTCTGACCTTTTTTTTTTTCATTCTTTTGATGTCTGTGTTCTTTGAATCTAGCTCTGACCTTTTTTGTTATTCGTTTGATGGCTGTGTTCTCCTTGTCTGTTACACTGACCTTTTTCAGTTCTTTTTATTTCATTTATTCGTTTATGTATTCATTTATTTATTTATGCCACTTATAAGTCACGGCACATCTTGGTGAAATTTGGGCTGCTCTTTGCAGGGAGAGTGTATCTCCACAAGAGCAGTGCCACCCATTTTGTTTTTTTTCTTTCTTTTCCTGTCTGCAACTGTATTTGTTTCTCCATCAGAGTGGCTTTTTTTCTACAGAATTTTGCCAGGGACAACTCCCTTGTTGCCGTGGGTTCTTTTAGGATTGCTAAATAATGATGTGTAACACACAGGTCCTCGGTTTATTGTGTCTCATCCGGAAGACTAGCACCCAGACCACCACTCATGGTCTAATAGATGGGAGAAAATGTCTGTGTGCATGCGTGCGTGCATGCGTGTGTGTGATTTGATTGATTTATTCTTTTATATCGAGGATAATGGAATAAGCACTCTTGTGCTTTTTTACATCCAGTCCCCGTGTATATGCAGTTTTGTAAATGTCATCTGTTCCCACCGGCACACGTTGGCCTACTCTTACGAAAAGCGGAACAGGATTTAACATGTGTGTGTGGTGTGACAGCGCCAGCACTGGATGTGGACTGGCAGAACAACACCAGCTTCGCCTCCTGCTCCACAGACCAGTGCATACACGTCTGCCGGCTGGGCTCCGACAGACCCTGCAAGACATTCCAAGGACACACTGTGAGTGCAGTGGAGTGGAGTGGAGTGGGGTGAGGTGTGGTGTGGTGGGGTAGGGTGGGTGTGGAGTGTGGTGTGGTGATGGGTGTTTGTAGTGGTTTACACTGCGAGTGTTTGGGACTGTAGGTGTGTTTGTAGTTGTTTATACTGTGAGTGTAGTGTAGGGTAGTGTAGTGTAGTGTTTTACACTGTTGGTGTAGTGATAGGTGTTTGTAGTGGTTTACACTGTGAGTGTGAGTGTGCTGATGTATAAGTGTTTTACTCTACTAGTGTGTGTTCTCCCCAGAACATACAGAAATGCACAAAACATGAATTTTGATGGTAAGAGTTTAGAACCTTGGATAAGTTCTTAATTGATAATAGTTTTTTATTTTTATAAGAAATTTTCTTTTTTTTTCTTTTTTGGTCAACTTCCATAAAAAAAGGATTGTATTTTAAGGTCTTTATACGTTGGAATTGATACCAGTATTTGATATAGTTACCTGTTGGAAGTGCCTGTGTGTGTGTTGTAAAACTGGGAATGGTAGGTTTTGTGTTTCAGAACGAAGTCAACGCCATAAAATGGGATCCCCAGGGAAACCTGCTGGCTTCCTGTTCAGACGACATGACACTGAAGGTAAGGGAGAGGGGAAACCTCGACTGATGTGGAGGGAGGCAGTTTTTTTTGTTTGTTTTTGTTTTGGCTGCCTCGTCTTCTGTGACGTCCCTGTACTGCTGTTCCCACACTGCTCATTTCAATCTCCCCGCCACTCAGCCATACCCTGATTCGTTGTGTCTCATCCCCGGGATCAGCAGTCCACAGGGAGCCCATCAATATCAGGCCGCCGTGGGGCCACCAGCCAGAGGGGCCCTGCACTTCTGCTGAGTCACTTTGTGGAGGGAGACAGTTAATTCAGAGAGAGGTTATTCTGATATATAGGGACGGGATAGCTCAGTGGTCGGAGCACGCGTTTTCCCCAAGCCAAGGTTAAGCAGCATGGAGCGTGGTTGCCAGTTGGATGGGTGACCGTTTGCATGCCTTGACTTCAGTACAGTCCCCCAGTTCATCCAGCTGTAAAAGGGTACCTGGTCTCTTTAGGGTCAGGGGAAGTAAAGCAGCGAGGGAGAGGAGATGGGCGCCGCCCTCAATATGCTGGCCCCTAGAGAAGCTTAGGTCTCTAATGCCTTGTTCCCCTATGACCACATAGGTTATGGGACACCTTTACCTTTTGTACCTTTACCTACCAGCAAAGGATGAAACATTAAAGGATTAAAGAATAAATACCAAACATGTCATCACAGACCTTACAGAACCATGCAAAATCAACACATGACATCTGTACAAAGAACAACACACACACACACACACACACACACACACACACACACACACACACACACACACACACACACACACTAATATCACTTTAAGTGTACAGACATAAAATCAAAGACACACACACACACACACACACACACACACACACACACACACACACACACACACACACGCGCGCCTGTACAAGTTTCACACATGATGCAGTAGATTTGAAAGAGGAGCCGAGATCAAGGTGGTAATTGTTGTTGTGCGTTCCCCAGCTTAACACTCTGGGGGTCACCCATAATGTGCACTCTGACTCACTACTCATCCCACCTGGGAATCACCATGAGATTGAAATTGCACACTGACAGAAGTTTGCGTGTATGACGGGTTTCAAGTACCTCGCCATTTAGGCAGCCATACACTGACTTCAGCCGCCACTGTAGTCTAGTGGTTAGGGCGTTGGACTCGTAATCTAAAGGTTGCGGGTTCGATCCTAGCTTTCGGCTATGGCGTTGTGCCCTTGGAAAAGGCACTTTACGGCTATTTTCTCACCCCACCCAGGTGTAAAAGGGTACCAACCTTGTGTTGGGGTTAACCCTGCGATAGACTGGCGTCCTATCCAAGGGGGAGTCTATGACTCTCAGTCGCTTAACGCCACAGAAACCGGGATAAGCACTGGCCTGATGAGCCTTAGGCTCGGGACAGACTTTAACTTAACAAACACTGACTTCAGAGGAAGAGATGAAGGTGATAATAACGATGGTTTTTGATGGTGCAGATTTGGAGCATGAACAAAGACCAGTGCGTGCACGACCTACAAGCACACAGCAAGGAGATCTACACCATTAAGTGGAGTCCCACAGGGCAGGGCACCAACAACCCTAATGCCCCGCTTATTCTAGCCAGGTAAGGAAATATTTTATTTTATTTTATTTTTTAAAATTCTTTTATATCGAGTATAATAGAAGAAGCACTCATGCGCTTTTTTTTGTCCAGTCCCCCGTGTGTATGCAGTTGTGTCTTTTGAGATTATGATTTGTGTCAGTATGCCTGTCAATATTGTAATAAATGTAAAAAAAAAAAAAAGCAAAAAAAAGCATGCGAGTGCTTATTCCATTATCCTCTATATAAAAGAATAAATAAAGAAATAATTGCCCTTCATGGGATGATTAATTAAAATGTTTTTGACTTGACTTGACTTGACATCCTTTACATCTAACCATGCCTGATCAACAGCAGGGCAGTGGAACTTTGACGGTTACGGTTTGCTGTGGTGTGTTGTGGCAGTGCCTCCTTCGAGTCGACTGTAAGGTTTGAGGGTTTTTTGTTGTTGTTTTTTTTGACGGTTAAGGTTTGCGTGGTGTGTTGTGGCAGTGCCTCGTTCGTCTAAACGGTTAAGGGTGTTTCTTTGTGTGTGTGTTTGTTTTTTTTTCCGTTTTTGACAGTTAAAGTTTGCTGTAGTGTGTTGTGGCAGTGCCTCCTTCGACTCGACGGTTAAGAGTTTGTTTTTTTGTTGTTGTTTTTTCTGTTTTTGACAGTTAAGGTTTGTTGTGGTGTGTGTTGTGGCAGTGCCTCATTCGTCTCTACGGTTAAGGTTTTTTTTTGTTGTTGTTTTTTTTTCTTTTTTTCCGTTTTTGACGGTTAAGGTTTGCTGTGGTGTGTGTTGTGGCAGTTGACGGTTAAGGTTTGCTGTGATGTGTGTTGTGGCAGTTGACGGTTAAGGTTTGCTGTGGTGTGTTGTGGCAGTTGACGGTTAAGGTTTGCTGTGATGTGTGTTGTGGCAGTACCTCCTTCGACTCGACGGTTAAGAGGGTTTTTTTGTTTTTGTTTTTTTCATTTTTTCCATTTTTGACGGTTAAGGTTTGCTGTGGTGTGTGTTGTGGCAGTTGACGGTTAAGGTTTGCTGTGGTGTGTTTTGGCAGTTGACGGTTAAGGTTTGCTGTGGTGTGTTTTGGCAGTTGACGGTTAAGGTTTGCGGTGTGTGTTGTGGCAGTTGACGGTTAAGGTTTGCGGTGTGTGTTGTGGCAGTTGACGGTTAAGGTTTGCTGTGGTGTGTTTTGGCAGTGCCTCGTTCGTCTCAACGGTTAAGTTTTTTTTGTTTTTTTTTACGGTTAAGGTTTGCTGTGGTGTGTTGTGGCAGTGCCTCATTTGTCTCGACAGTTAAAGGTTTTTTTTGTTTTTCTGTTTATCCTTTTTTTCCGTTTTTGATGGTTAAGGTTTGCATGGTGTGTGTTGTGGTAGTGCCTCGTTCGAGTCGACCGTTAAAATTTTTTTGTTTTTTTTTTTACGGTTAAGGTTTGCGTGGTATGTTGTGGCAATTCCTCGTTCGTCTAAACGGTTAAATTTCTTTTCTTTTTTTTTTGACGGTTAAGGTTTGCTGTGGTGTGTTGTGGCAATGCCTCCTTCGACTCAACGGTTAAGGGTTTTTTTTGTTGTTGTTTGACGGTTAAGGTTTGCATGGTGTGTGTTGTGGCAGTTGACAGTTAAGGTTTTTGCTGTGATGTGTGTTGTGGCAGTGCCTCCTTCGACTCGACGGTGCGGCTGTGGGAGGTGGAGCGGGGGACGTGCCTGCACACGCTGACCAAGCACCAGGAGCCTGTGTACAGCGTGGCCTTCAGCCCTGACGGCAAGTACCTGGCCAGCGGATCCTTCGACAAGTGTGTGCACATCTGGAACGTGCAGGTGAGCCAGGCCAGGCCATGTCCAGGCCAGCCATATAGGTAGTATAGTATGGGTAGTGTAAGATAATTACAATATGTGTTTTGAAAAAGTAGATTAACTGAAATATGGCTATCATGACACACGTGCATGTGCATCTCAATATCGTGGATGTTTAAGGCCTGCAAATTTTGTGACGCTCTGCTTTGTTGGGATAGTGGTTGAAAACCCTCTGTCGCATGCACTTTGCCCACGCAGTAAACTGTAGAATTTACGCAGCCTTTTCTTAGAGGCCACATTCTCACTGTCGGACCGTACTGTCATGGCCGAGAAGCTGTACAAGAGTTGTAGCAGATGAAATATCTGCACTGTGTTACATTTGTAATGTCTGTTCATTGTCAGTCAGAGGTCCAGGCTCAGTCACCAACAGTGACACAGGTTGGCTGTTGTCATGGTGGTCGTGGTGGTTTAACCCCCTTAGTCCCGAACCAGGATTTGCGGAGATTAATCATTCCTTCCCCTGAATCCTGAACCAGGATTTGCCGGGATTTACACACAGTAGTTTTCCATCACGCAGTGACCACTGATCGCTACCACATGCTGAAGCTCTATCAGGCCAGAGGCACAGAGCCTGTGGTGTGAGTCTGGAAGTAATTATAGCTGCTGGTACGTACTTAGAAGGAAGAATAGGCGAGCGAGCATGTGTGCCTGACCTGATAATGTGATGGAATGCAAAACCTAGAGGCAGTTTGTGTTCAGAGAATTCGAATGCAAAAGGGT
>CM060335.1:13782042-13799542 GCA_030674155.1 Stramonita haemastoma | reverse complement strand
TGTGTGTGTGTGTGTGTGTGTGGTGTATCCATGTAAGATGTTCTGAGTGACTTCATACAGTGTATAAAAACGTGGATCATTGTATCGTGCGCTTACCTTTGCACAGGTGGACCTTTGTGTTGGGGAGGGGAAAAGAGGGTCAACATCACTCCATGCAGAATGTGCCCGTAGGGAATAAATAGTGGATGGAGGGGGGGGGTGGATGGGGAGTCAGACAGAGGTTGAAGTCTGTGTCTACGGTCAGAGCAGGAAACTTCTGCATCTGTGTAGAAGGCGTGGTTAGCTCTGTGAGCAGAGGGGAAGGGACCGGTAGACAGTGTGTTGCAGTCATTCACACAGCTTATCGTGAAATTTCTCTCTGAGATAACGAATGAAGTCATTGAATTGAATCGGTAGTGATTGAACACCCCCCACCCCACCCCCCAACGTGCCCTTTACTCCTCTCCTCCCCAAGGACAACAAAGGGAAGCACCCTGGATATGTAAATTTGTTATATATCCCAAACCCAAATCACTTCATTGTGTGTGTGTGTGTGTGTGGCTTGTGTTGTTGTGTCCTGCTGTACAGTGCTGTTGTGAAATGTGTCACTGTGCAGCTTTACCATCATGGGCAGCTAGCTACCTAACCACCTGTGCACAGACACACAGACAGACGTACACACAGACTATTCTTTATGATCTCCTGTCATTACATGTACCACACTGGTCACTAGGCCGAATGCTTGATGTCCTCTTGTCTGGTTTTACTTACAAGTGGTTTTTCAAATTATGGTATTAAGAAGGAAAAAAAAAGAAGTTTCAGAATTTAACGCTCTGTATTTATAAAGACAACAAAAAAGTTATTTTATTTCATGTTCGCAAGGAAAACTTGTGAAAATGCAGCTTTGTGATTGCCAGTGCTTTGTGTCAATATATGTTTATTAAGAGCAGGTCATAAAAGATAATTAAGTGGGGGTATTGGGTTTCATGACACAAAGAAAACGTACAAAGCAGAAACCAACCAAAAATGTCAAATGAATTGGATGTTAATTAAGAAAAATGATTAGTATACTATAGTGTAACTATATGCATTGTTTTTAGTTCACACGTACACTGAAAGGAGGCATCATACTTGGAAGTGAAAGTTACTGGAGCCACTGAAACTGAATGAGGTGACAGCTCTGATTATGGCGTTCATGGTAGGCAGGGCTGTAAACATTATGGAATGGAATCTTTCAGGATTTTCAGGCTGTTAACCGATATCTGGCTGTATTTGAAGTCCTCTGTGCAGGAGCCAAGTGATCACAACACAGCTCTGAAACAGGCCTGTGTTTATGCTATAGCGGGCCTCCCTCCCATGCCAAAAAAATAATGTCACACATGTGTGACTCCCCCATGGAGAACTACTTCCTAATGAAAGTGAAGCCAGTATTGTGGCATATTTCTTTAACACTATCCCTGTGTTAACACTATCCCTATGTTTGAATCTCGTTCTAGAGGATTTTTTTCCTCTGGTTAACACATCAGTGCCGACTCCACTCTTCCCAAAAGTCCATCGGATGAGACTAAACCGAGGTCCCGTGTGCGAACGCACGCAGAACATCATGCGCACAGTTAAAACCTGTTCCGCTTTTTTTGTGAAGAGTAGGGCATTGTGTGCTGTGGAACAGATGACAATTAACGATAGACAGGGACTGATGTAAAAACAATAAGTGTTATTCCATTATCTTGAAATAAGTAAATAATTTTTATACAAATGCATAGAACTGGGACTGGATGTAAAAAAGCACATAAGTGCTTATTCCATTATCCTTGAAATAAAAAAAAAGTATAAATAATATTTTTAAAAAGGGAGAGAACCCCATCTTTCCCTGTATACGTGCCACATGGTGCGTTTGTATGCTTCTGTAACAACAGTTGTGGGTGCTAGTAGGGAAGGTTAGGAGATGTTTGGTTACCCCATAGCAGGTGACCTGTAGGGAAAAGGTTTAAAGAAAATCTGAAAATTTACAAAACCAATGCATGCACCTCGCCCTCGCTATAAGACGTGTGATATAGGTGTGAGAATGACCACAACTTTTTTAATTCTCTAAAACTTAGCCATTTTTAAATGTAAAAAAAAATAAAAAAGAAGATTCTGGGTTCAATTCCAGCCTTGCTCTTTCTTCCCAGTGTGATGAGAAAATCAAATTGAATGTCAAAGTCCTGCAGAACATCTTCAGCACAGGTTAAGTACCCTGCTCCGCATTTCAGAAGAGTAGGCCATTTCATCCTGGTAAGAACAGATGACAAATTTTTGTTTAGGCTCCCCATAGTCAGAATGCAGCTAAGTAAAAAGTTGGGGGGGGAGGGGGACAAATGGTCGCATAAACAAAAATCTCACCATTGGCGAACTTAAAGTTCTGACCAAGGAATGGGGGAAAAAAAAAAAAAAAAAATAAGATGACTCAAAATGTCGAAAAGCTTTTCCTGGCTGACAAGATTGATTATTTGATAACAGAGAAAAAGATGCCAAGTGTTTTGTCTTTCAACATGAAGATTGTTATTGATTAATGATTGTGTAAAGATTGTTTTATGTTGTGAATTATCATGGTGATGTGAACTCTTGTTGACAAGCTGTGCTTTCTGGCCTGTAGGCTACGTCACTGTGTCACAGTCGAGAAGCAGGCAGGCTTGTGACCAGGTTATACATGTGCAAATGGCAGTATGTAGTATCTATGTTGAAAAAAAAAAATTGCAGAATTATCCCTGATTGAATTCTGTGTGGTATTTGAAACAGTTCTGATTGGTGTGTGCGTGGTGTGTGTGTGTGTGTGTGCGTGCAAGTTGCTTGGTGTATACCAGCACACATATTACACTCAGTCTGTCATTGTGTTGTGCATTCATTTTAACTTTCACCAACATACTTCAAGGTCTTAACAGTGAGACCCATTTTTCTTCTTAAAAAGAAAACCAAAATGTATTCCTCACAATCGACTGTTTTTGTTAGGTTGGTTTTTTTTTTTTTTCTAAAGTTTGTGAGATTTTGTGTATTTGACTGTTTTTTGCTCATCATGAAGGTAGCGGGTAAGTCATTCAGACTTCAGGGATGAATGCTGGGTGTGTTCATGTTTCCATAACCCACCAAATGCCGACATAAATTATGGAATCTTTAATGTGCATATTTGATCTGCATGTGCGTGTATATATATATTATATATATATATTATATATACATTATATATACAACAAAGGGAATTCAGGCACTGGCAGATCTGCACCTGCACTTTAAATTCAGAATGCAGAACATCTTGCGCACACGTTAAATCCTGTTCCGCTTTTCATAAGAGTAGGCCATCGTGTGTCGGTGGGAACAGATGACAATATTTACAAAACTGCATACACACGGGACCGGATGAAAAAAAGCACATGATTGCTTATTCTGTTATCCTCGATATAAAAATAAATAAAATAAATAAAATAAATTGACGTGCGAGATCGTAAAAATCCCCACCCTTGACTTGCCAGATCCTGCCAAGATTTGAACCTAAGACTTCATGGACCCATGGCTGGGATTGAAGTTGGAACAGCTTGAACAACCTGGCTGCTTTGATCCCAAAGTTCTGAAGGAAGTGATAGCAGTGATATGGGCTGTGTGGTTGGCAGGACTATGAACATCAGGACTCAAAGACTTGACTGAGGGAATAAAAATCAACTTGATTGTTGTTTCTACCCAGCTTCATTAATTTTTTTTAGTAAATTCGTGACTGGATACACAATGAATCCCCCACCTTCCTCTCTCACGGACCGAGCTTTAAAAAACAAACAAAAAACTTGCACAAATAGGGAAAATAGACTGATGTCCCCCATCCGGATTGTTATGGGTTTTCCATTCCCTCCATCTCTTGCACTTAAGCTTTTTCATTCCCTCTCTCTCTTTCACTTAGGCCTTTTCATTCCCTCTTTTCCACTGGGACTTTTCATTCCCTCTCTCGCTATCACTTAGGCTTTTTCATTCCTTCTCTCTCTTGCACTTAGGCTTTCTTATTCCCTCTCTCTAGCACTTAAGCTTTTTCATTCCCTCTCTCTCTCTTGCACTCAGGCTTTTTCATTCCCTCTCTCTTGCACTAAGGCCTTTTCATTCCCTCTCTTTCACTAGGACTTTTCACTCTCTCTCTCCTACTTAGGTCACTTTTTAGGCTTTTTCATTCCCTCTCAGGGCTTCATTCCTCTTTGCACTTAGGCTTTTTCATTCCTCCCACTCTCTCTCTCTCTTGCACTAAGGCTTTTTCATTCCCTCTTTTCCACTGGGACTTTTCATTCCATCTCTCTCTCTTGCACTTAAGCTTTTTCATTCCCCCTCTCTCTTTTCACTGGGACTTTTTCATTCCCTATCCCTCCCACACACACAATTTTAAAACTCAAATCTAAACAATCACACACTCTACAGAAACACACTTCAGGCTGGATGATAATGGCAAAAAATTTTTGGCTTTTAAAAAAAAAAAAGCAAATATTCAATTTTTAAGGCATTTTAAGGTTGTGAAATAAAATTTTAAAAACATGATGGTTTTGAGGAGCTTTGAGGACAAGACAAATACAGGGGACAGAAGAAGTCTAGGATGTGTTTGGTGATGTCGGTCAGTATCAGATATGGGAATAGCAGCACCTTAGCATATAAAAAAAAAGGGGAGAAGAAAAAAAATGCAAAGAATTTTGCAGTATTTGAAGGTGATGTGTTTTGCAAGCAAACTAGTCAGTCGCTTATGCATTCCTCAATAATAAACATGCACATTTTCAGTCTGTATTTATTTACAGTCAGGCTTGATCATATAAACAACAAACACCATTTACATGGGGTTTTGTTTTGTTTTTTTTTCTTCATATACTATTGCATTTGTAAAAGTAACATACATTCATGTACAAAGTAAATCAAGGACTTGAAACAGGCGACACCATGTGTGAAAAAAACATTCTACTACCATCCACAGCAACTTTTTGACATCCTGCACTTTTCATGGACATCTTATCCCAATTTACAAAGGATGCAGAAACAAGCTCACCTAGTTTCTGCCCCTTCTTCTTGTGGTGAGTTGTTACTCTTCATATCACTTATCGTTATAGAAACTATTGAAAGCTGATTTTAGTGTCGAAAAGAAACAAAACTGATGGCAAGAGAGAAAAAAAAAAAGAGAGAGGAGGGATGGTGACGCCAATATTACACCAGCTGAACTGAAATCCAACTTCTCATTCTCCATCAATGAGAAAAAGCAGAAAAAAAAGATTAAAAAAAAGAACAAGGAAAATTAAAAAAAAAGAGCAGGCACCACAAAGCCCCTGGCACAGACACGTTATACCCCGTTTATCACACAGACACGGACCCCCTTCTCCTCCCTCCCTCTTCAAAGTAAATGAGGCTTAAGATATAAAAAACTAAGATCTATATTATTATATAAAACAAAGTATCATACTTTGGTGCAATTTACATTGTGTCGTACAAAAAAAAGAAAGGTGCAAAATAAGATGACGACAAATCATTCACACATCCCAGTCATCAACATGTGAACCAACCAAAAAGTGCCTGCTACGAGATCCTTACAACCTCTCAACAAAATAATTTAACAGATGGAATTAACGGAAAATGACAAGGTCACCGAAAAGAAGACACTTGTGGCACAGACTTGCAACTGGTCAGAATCTATTCATACTGACAGCCAGCTTCTGATGGCCCCCTAAGTAAGGGAAGATGTTTGTGGCTGTGAGAGAGAGAGTTCACACCACTTGCCATCAGTCCTCTGTGCTACTTCAGGGCCAGGACTGGAACCACTTCTAGCTCCACAACCGGTTACACACCGTCCCAACCAACATGAAATCATGGTCATCTTCACTAACCAAGGATGAGCAAAGAATACATGTATAATAAGTACATTGTTTTGTCTGGATGTCCACTCTCTTCAGCTGGCTAATGTTTCTTCACGTCCACTCAGGTAGGTGTGGTATACTCCTTCAAAACTGGGGTTCATCAAAATACATCAAAGCTGTGCTCAATGTTATGCCCGTGTCACTTGCGCACTACTAATTGATCATTGTTTAATTACTATAGCAGTTGAGCGATACACATGGCTTCCCTTCAAGTGGTAAAGAGAGGGGAGAGATCTCCACTGATCCCATCACACTTGTGGAAATCTTGAGCAGCAAGGATAATCTGGACACACCACCCAAGCAACAGCCACATTATCATTTTTTTATGCTTTAAAGACCTTTTGTTAAAAAAAATATATATATATACCTTCACATTTTCTAACAACTTTCAATAATAATAATGATAATAAATGGAATTTATATAGCACTATATCTTGTAAAAACAAATCAAAGCACTTTTTTGTACCTTTTCTTTTGGTCTATACTCTTTCTCTTGAGAACCCAAAATTAGAATCCCAATTTCTATAAATTTTTTAAACTCCAAGGTCAAACATCAATAAGTCAGAAACATACTTCCTAACAGGCAGATCAGAAATACACCTTTTATGACCCTGACAGCAGCTGCCAAGTCAGAAACATTAACAGGCAGATCAGAAGTACACCTTTTATGACCCTGACTGGAGTTGACCTTGCTCAGATCGCTTAGGGGTTTGAGCTACAGAATCACAGTCAGTTCTGAAGAAATCACGTACCAGTGGTGTGTGTGCAACACTTGCCTCCTCAGTCTGAATAAAGGTGACAGTTTGATGAAGATCCCTACAATCGCCAGTGTCTACGTATAGTGTCAATTGATGTGGACTGATCTACCATTGATTTTGCAAGGAAGACATGGCTGTTCATCAATCAATACGGTTTCCCTTTTCATAATTTTCCTTACAGGCATGAAAAAGAACTGAAAAGTAAAAACAAATCAATAAAAACCACACCACACACACACCAATGATAAAAAGAAATACTATTCAATGTAAAAGAAGAAAAAAAATGCATGACTGCCTTAAACTTGGGAGACAGAATAATAGCAAACTGAGATGCAAAGAATGTAAAAAAAAAAAAAAAAATTTTTTAAAGAAATAATGCCCCAGATACATTTCCTCAAATTGCTAGGTATAAAAACAAAACAACCAACAAAATAATAAGCAGAGAAGAGAGAAAAAAAAACTTTTTAAAATTAAAAAGTCTTTATTAGGACTGATTCAAGCTTTTCAGAGGCAATTTGGACTTGGTAGAAAACGTATACAATAACTGACATCACTATAACACAACAAAAACACGGTAACTTGCAACAACATCATCCTCCCTCACACCCCCCACCCCCAAAAAGAGATGGGAGAAAAGTGGGGGTGAGGGTTTAGTCCGCAAAGGAATTAAATAATCCTAGCTCACAGTTTGACAAAAAAAGACAGTTTTTCTATGACAAAACATTGATTGCTAGAAAACTTACCAAGGTAACTCTTGTGACGATTAGAACTCTGCTATAGCAGATTATTTTCCCTGCTTGTCTGTTTAACTGTAGATTTCAACACACCTCTAGTATCTTTTAAGTATACATGTGCAAACAATAACGTTTTTGAGCTCAGCACATGAAAATAAAGCCCCCCCCCCCCCCCAATTCTTTGTCATACACACACATGCCACTTCTCTTCACAATGAATTCAGGTTTGTGACCTAACTGAGAACTGCAGAGTTTTTTTCCTGCCAGACGACCATGTTCTGTGTGGAAGCCAGAGAGCCACTAAAACCTGAAACTAGCCTATCTAAACTACACTGGCTGACAAGCTCAAAGTCCAGCCGATGATTTTCAAATCAGACCGCGACTACATGATCTTCATTCCTCTTGACTTCAAGGAGCTAAATTGTGTTGTTTCCTATGAATCTATTTCTCCCTGAAAACCAGATAGCACAAAACATGCTACAGCATCACAAAGTCACGTGAGAACGACAAAGAAAAACTGCATTAAAAATGTGCAACTTTTCTCAATAAAACTGCATTGTGTGATTAATTTGGTTTTTTTTTCCCTTTTTTTTTACATAAATCTTTTGTCTTCTTTTCTTTCATGTTTTAGTTGAAAACACTGGTGTTTTGGGGATAGAAAGATAACTTTCAGAAGACATTATCCTGGAAATCTGTGTGCACAGTGTCTCTGCCCTAACACTTCCCTCTGATCCCTCCTCATCCCTTGCAATGACAGGATTCACTTCCTTATCTGCTTCATCAGACAGCAAGATGCTAAAAAACCCAAAAAGCCCAAACCACTTATGCAACAACAACAAAAAATCCCAGCCTTCCAATCTTTTTAGAAACTACCCTTTGCGATCTACAGAGAAGAAAACAAAAGTGGTGTGAAGTGTATCACTTCACATCACGACATTAGTTGACAAGCTCAGTAAGGGATAGAAACACACCACCTCAGACCAAAGACAGACAGCTCACTTGCAACCCCTGTTTTAGTTTGTGAAGCTTTCTTGCCCTGTGAAAAGCTTAACTACAGACTATTTTACAGTCTTTTGCTCATGATCTGGCTATATATATATATGAAACCAGCTGCTATACTGACTGACTAAACCTGCACATAACAGCAAGTCCCTAACTCATACAGGCACACAAGACACACACGCCAAGTAACTTGGTGGGATTATGTATCTTGTTTAATTTTTCTCATTTTTTTGTTCCCTTCCCCTCTCCAAAATGTCATTTTATACAGGTAAAATGATGCATCCAAAAAAAGAAGAAAAAAGCACTGGTTGTGATGATAAAGTCTTCAATCATTAGCTAAATGATACAGCACAGAGCCACTGGGGACCCTGTTTGACCATCAAATGGTGGGTGCAGGAGAAGACAGAAAAGGTAGCTGATTCTCCTTGCCAAAACATGCAGCTATACATCTATTTCTGTTACTTCAATGAGCATTTCAATTCTGCTTTACCGCGATCTGCTATTCCTGTTGCAAGCACCCAATTACGGACTTCCAGCATAAAAAGTTGAAAGAACTGTGCATATTTTTTCATTTGACCTCATTTCTAAACAATCAATACACAAGACACTTACACACATGGGTAAACAACAACAAAACCAAAAACACATTCAATCTTTAACACATAAGTTATAAAACCAACAAAAGTAAAGCTTAACATAAACATGGATTTTAACAAACAAAAATTACAACAAAAATATATGCGAACCAATATATATATATATTTTTACATACTGCATATGAGAAATGAGAGTGCCAAGAATAAAACTGATGCTTTCCTTGTTCAAAACACTACCGCCATTCTGTGGGCAAAACGTACAAATGTATTATGTGAACTGCTCTGCATGCATCTGTCTCGCCAATTCCTAACTGAAAAGGTGGGACAAAAATTCATGACTATTAAAAAAAAATTTAAAAATCGATATGCAGACAAATAACCGTGCACATGAATGCCAAGTTGTATTTTGAAATGAAAGGTTTAAATAAACGATTATGTTGGGGATTAATGCACCAATAAAAATATGATTTTAATCTTAATTTTAGGAGATTCTGGCAAAACAGCCTTCAGAGGGGAAAAATCAGGGAAACAAGACATTGGCCTATCACCCACTTCCTTACCAAATGGTCTCATTTTTACAGTTTGTTTTTTTGTTTGTTGTTTTTTTTTTTTATACATGAAGTCCAGAAACATTAGCATTCAGACTTTTCTTCCAGTGATGCTAGTATGATGTGGGTGTGTCTTGATATTTTCTGTATATGTTGATGCCTGTCTGGTTTGATTACTAAACTGCAGTGTCATTAATTCAAAAGCCACAATTTTATGATCATTTACATACATATATTCATATTTACAATGTCTTGGATGTCAACAGGAACTTCAGCCTATGCCACTATGCATGTTGTGAAGTGTTACCCATTGTGCCTAATTTAAATTATATTGGGTTAAAGCAACTGTTCACTAATAAAACAAAGTTTTCCTTTACTTTTTTTTGTTTTTACTTCCTCCAACAATCGTGCAGCCTTACTAATGTTGCTTCCACAACCTTGTGAGTGAGAACATCCAAATGTATGGTTCTGTGATAGGCTACAAGTGACCAGCCAACCAACCAACCAACCTTCACACATCCTCCATTCTGCCACATTCACTCTCACATAACCAATGTAAGTAGGACAGTGACTGAACACTGCCCAGCCACACACGTTTTTCTACAGTAAGGAAGGGAAGAAGAGGAAGAGGAAGGAAGGAAGGAGGGGGCCAGTTTAGGCTGACACAGGCTGGGAAGTCCAAGCAATCTCTTTGCAGCACGGCACTACAGCTTGCTCCGGCAGTCCCATTCCTACCGTCTGTACCCCTCCTCCATCCATCAGCACCACATCTAGCAAACCAACATGCTCCAGCAACGAAGCAAACCGGCGGTCCTGTCACCTTTCTGCCATCTACTGTTGCTACAGAAAAGTCCCAGAACAGTCTGCTGACAGTTGAGCCCCCTCCCTACCCCCCGTACTGAACCCTTCAAATGCGTTTGAAGCTATCCCACGCTACAGATTGTGTGCCACAACCCTTCCCCTACCACAGATAGATAGATAGCCAGACAGACAGACAGACGATAGATCCTCCTCCTCTGTTGTCAGGCACCCCCAAAGGGGAAGGAAGGACAGTCACACAATGAGACCATTCACTATCAGAACAGCCCGCACTCACCCACATTCACCCTACAGCAACTCCTCTCCTCCCCTCCCCACCCTCCCCCACCTACCCCCCCAGCATCAGCTGACATCATCATCATCAACAACAACAACAACACATGTATCATCGATCGATCGGTCTCTCTTTGTCACTAACACACTGAAGGGTAAAAAAGCCGGGGTTAGGAGGCTGCGTCCGTCTTGAGGTCTGCGGTTCCTGCTGCGGGGGAGGAGGCGTCGGGGGCGCCGGGGGCAGGGCGCAGCTCCTTGATCTGCTTGATGAGGTAGGCCTTCTCGTCGTTGAACTGCTCGTCCTCGCTGCGGTCCGTGTGGAACTTGGTCAGGAAGTCCACCAGCTTCTCCTTGTTGCGCAGCAGGATGTCCAGGATGGGCCGGGGCTTGTTGGGGTTGGCCACAAACACCTGAACATCGCAGACACAGAGACTGTCAACACTCGACGGTCCACAGCAACACAGGTTATCTACTTTATTTTTTTATTTTTTTATTTTAAATTTATTTATTTATTTATCTATTTATTTATTCTTATATATCGAGGATAACAGAATAAGCAATCATGTGCTTTTTTTCATCCGGTCCCCGTGTGTATGCAGTTTTTGTAAATAATGTCATCTGTTCCCACCGGCACACGATGGCCTACTCTTACGAAAAGCGGAACAGGATTTAACGTGTGCGCAAGTGCTGGAGTGCTTGAGCCATGTGTGAGTGTGTATGTGTGGATGCGATGGGCATTACTGGTGCGTGCAAGAAGTTTGTGATTTTACTTGGGTAAATTTGCGGCTGGCTGAGGTGTTGCTGACTTGTGGTGCTCTTTGTGCTGTGATGGGTGGTGCTGATGTTCAGACCTGTGTTGAGCTATACTGATGTTGTTTTTGCGTGGTTGTTGTTTTTATATATGGCTTGTAACCACGGGAATTTCTCTGTTTTAGAGATAATAAAGTATTTTGATTTTTTTTAATTGAATCTCGACTCTCTCTTGTATCAGATTACTTTTTGCACAGTCAATCACAAAGGCTATAGCAAAGCTGTCCTACATACCGTTAAAATAACGAAAGAGGGCAACCTATTTCCAATGTAAGCTCTCCAGACTACAACAAGCATTCACAAAACAAAAAAAAATCCAGTCCAACAAACCATCCTATCAATTCCTTTTTAGTCAGTAACTGCAGGCTGGCATCAAAGCATGTCAACCTTCTCATACACCAACTACTGTTAGTAGGGAAAAAGCAAAATTATGACATCTAAATAAATAAATTTAAAAATGAATAAATAGAACTAATTCAATAAATCTAAACCATTGACCTGTTGAGGCAAAAAACACATAGCTGCTCTGTCCTAGGCCTTTTTACTTCATCTATAGTAACTGACTTACAAGACTGTTTGACGTAAAGGATACAAAATTCTTTTATTTAAAAAAAAATATACTACAGCATGACAGTACAAACCACACAAATCTGTCTCCACAGCAACAAAATGTCTCCAATGTTATTTTGGAAATACCAGACCAGGACTTGTCAAGGACCCAGACTAAAATTCCTAGTTGTATAGGGTCCTTATGAGGACCCAGACTGAAATTTCTTAAGACCTTATGAACCCTGCTGTACTCCACAGTTCCTGACCCTGGCAAAAACACAACCACACAGGCGGTGATTATAATACAGACATGATGAATCATCAGATAGAAAACAAAAAAATAGTGCATTGGTGCTGTACTGACCTTAAAGACATGAAAAGCTTCAAACTGGATATTGCGAGACTTCTCCCTCAGCATGATCATCATCAGCTTCAGATTGTCAGGACTGCTAATGTACCGGGTCATTGTCTGGAAGTTGTGGCGGTCTAACAACAGCTCTCCTAGTAACTGAAAAAAAAAACAAACAACACAATGTCACCCACACAACGTACAATGCAACATTCAAACATACCTTTATCTATTTGGTATTGTACAATGCATAATGATCAGTCACAACTGTGAGGAACAAGCCACAGCAGTGCAAATCCAACATCACTCAGTCGAGGGTGTTAAATTTAGCGCACCCCTTCCATTTACAAAGTCCAAGGATGGTCAGTTCCTGCTGTAATTAGCACCAGCTGGCCCCAGCTGGGCTGGGATGAGAAGAAATGAACAGTAGCTGAATGCAGCTGAAAGGAGGGAAACTGAGAGCTGTGAAGCATACGGGCAAAAACAGCCATGTGCACAAAGTCTCACCACTGGTGTTGAACCTCAGAACTCTAGCCAAGGAATAAATGCCATCAAAAATACAAAACAATTTGCTTATTTATTACACTTGTTTGCTGTGAACGTACACAAAAGGTAAAGGAAAAGGGCATCCCATAATGTATATAATTATAAACACCTGCTGTACAAATAATCAAACTGATGCAAACCACTGACCCCCACAACATAGGTGAAATAGTACACAGTTTTTCAGAGTAGTTCATATCATTATCTTGGCAACCTGGAACTATTTTTCTTTTCAATAACTTATTCTACCACTGCCGCTATTTTGGGAAGAAACCCCCCCACCACCCCCATAAACACACAAACAAAACCCCCATCAGCACCATAAATCACTAACAAGCAATTTAGCTCAAGCTGATCCAGGGGTCCTTCATGCCAGGAAGGCAAGCAGTCCATGCTTTTTACCTTGAGAGCTTGTCGGCGGGTGACGTAGTTCTCTGAGTACAGAAGGTGCTGATAGTGGGAGAAAAACTTGTCGTAGTTCTGCTCCAGGAATCCTGCTGAAAGCGCCCGGTGTTTGGTAATCAGTTCCTGTCGCAATCAAACACACATGTATCACAAAAAGCCTCTTTATATCAACACAAATGATTAAGAAATGGCAACATTGATAATGTACAACAAAAGAGAAGACATTTAAAACATATCCATGTATAGCATATCTTCTCACAAATACATGAAGGATCCAGGCAACCATGTCTGTACTTATTAGCAGTATCGACCTTAAGGAATTGTACAGAGATGTCTTTTTCCACATCTGTATAAACAAAAACCCCACACCTCAATTTTTTCATCTTGAAACAAACCAGGAAGTAAAAAAATCTGATAAGTTACACAGAGATGAAACTTTCTTACAAAGAACAGAAAGATGAGGAACCGCCTTAGTGCAAGGTTTAACAACTCCAAAGTAAATCAACAGTTAGGATGGAAAAGGTGAAGCTCCACTAGCAACAGGCACTGAATCTCCACCCAATAAAGCACAGAGAGAGGAGAGAGAGAGAGAGGAGAGAGAGAGAGAGAGAGAGAGAGGAGAGAGAGAGAGAGAGAGAGAGAGAGAGAGAGAGAGAGAGAGAGAGAGAGAAGAGAGAGACAGACAGACAGAAGACAGACAGACAGGAGAGAGAGGGAGAGAGACACAGAGAGAGAGACATCTGCCTGAAAGTTATTTGTGGAGGCATCTTATCTTCCTTCTTGAGTTGTCCGAGTGCTCCTCTTGTTTCAGCTAGCTACCATAAGTTTCTACGAAAGTTAAGGGCAGAAAAAGATAAAAAGACAAGAGCACTGACCTTGAAAGTTGAGAAGGCATCTGAGGCAATATCAAATGTGGAGACCTCCACATAATCGAAGAACTTGTAGAAGTCTGGAGAGTACAAGATGATCTTGACCAAGGCTTCAGATCGGCAACACTCCCGAAGCATCATGCCACAGTTCAGAGCTATTTCATGAGTTTCATATCTGCCAACATCAAACACATCACACAAACAATCAGACTCCATCACTCAAATTTCGGACAGTCATACTTGCATAATTTGCAAAACGTCATTGAGAATCACAGCTTTAATTAAAAGTCGTCATATTATGTCAAAAAAAGCATTTCACAGTTGGTCCTCACCCCACTACATGACCAGAGTACAGTACCTTTATCATTCCAAAACCACAGACTACACTACAGGTTATGATGGATCTCACAGTCATGGACTGGCAGCCTTGCAAAGACATCAGGGAAGTGTGTAGTTTGAAACCTGTTTGAAGCACCATTTCATCTGATTATCTTCAACCTTTCATCTGACAATCTTCAGACCTTTCACCAGATGATCTTCAGACCTTCATTGATGTTCTTCAGACCTTTCATTTTAAGACCTTTTATTTGATGATCTTCAAACCTTTTCACATCTGATGATCTTCAGACCTTTCATCTGATGATCTTCAGAACTTTCATCTGATGATCACTTCACAACTTTACATTTTTCGCTCCCATCATTCACCTGATGATCTTCAGACCTTCCATCTGATGATCTTCAGACCTTTCATCTGATGATATTCAGACCTTCCTATATCTCAGACTTATTTATGATCAGACCTTTCACCTATGATCTTCAGACCTTTCATCTTATCATCTTCAGACCTTTACTTATGATCTTCAGACCTTTCATATCACAGTGCATTGTGTGAATAAGAACCAGGGTCCTAAAGCAATAGCGCAGGCAACTAAAAACTGTTCTAGCAGAATATTATGTAAAAGACTATTCCAAATTGTTTCTTGAAATGAAAAAAAAAAGACAGTCACAGACTCATATAGACTGTTTATACGCCATACCCAAAATGTTTCATCACATTAAACATACCCTTTTATGAGCTCCATCAAGATATCAGGCTTCATGCAGATGTGTTCTACAGTTGGGGAACGTGTTCCAATCTGACGTCGACCAAGTTGTTGAAAATCACAACAACATCTTTCCGTCCCTGTACACAAAACGTAAATAAACATTTTCACTTTTTTAATTTTCCGATAAGTATATGAATAGTAAAAATGTTCCTGAACATAATTCTGATTAAAACAACTGACACAAGATCTAAGCACCAATGTTCTAGACCCCTTCAGCTCTTGGTAGATATAACCACAATTATGATTAAAAAGAAAGGCATTTTACTTACACTGACTGAAGGTATATAAAAAACCAGCTTTTGGACAAGTAGTGATGAAAGGTTGTTTGATACTGGTCAAGGTGGACCATGGGTTTTCCCCTTTTACAGAACTCCAAAGAGTCTGTTCAATATTGCTGACAAAAACTTGGGCATAACAGAAGGACTTTAACAATTTTATATCATATTCAATAATACAAATCAATGCTTCTGAACCCTTTTACTTAAGGAAAAAGTTCTTGGACTGAATGAACTGAAGCACACACACACACACTGAGCTGAAAGAACTCTGCAAAATTTGGAGAGTAATTACATGCAGCTTGCAAAAAACCCACCCTCAGAACAGAAACAAAAAAATGTACACAACAAACATTAACTCTGTAATATTTTGACTGAAACTGATTAAGGATTATATATAATAAAACAACCAAACAACACTCCCACACTTTTCTGGTTGGAACTGACCTCAAACTCGATCTTATTGAGGTTCTGCACCAGAGCAAGGAGCATGTTGTTCTGATACATTTCTGTGGCCAGCTGGGAAACATGCTCTGTCTGTGGCTCCTGCTCCGGGGTGCCATACAGCATGGTCTTGATGGCCTGAAGCGTCTTGCATACATCCTCTGAAGCCTGCAGTTCATGTAAAACAAGTCAACATCACACTCTGCAGCAATACTGGGCTAACACCACAATCATATACACATTTTGAGTTTTAAAGTAACTTTTGAAAAAGTATATGTGTATTGTAGCATGATGTACTGTATCTCAGCTTCTAAAAGGATCATGAAGACAAAAGGAAAGGTGCACGGAATCTGGATGCAAAATACACTATATGCCAGAGTACTCTGAATTCCAGTTAGACTTAACCCTTCACATCATATTCTTCTTTACATCTGCTCTTAAGCGTTTTACCTAATGCTGTTACTCTGTTGGAAAAAATTTCATAGAAACTTGGAAAGCAAAAAGTTCTACTCATGAAATACATTTTTTTTTTGGGGGGGGGCACAGTGATGCCCTCCTTCACACCACTGATCTGCACAAACATAAAATACAAGTAACAACAAAACACTAGAAAAAGTCCTGCATTTCAAGTATCTCAGGCTTTGAACAGAGGACCACACACTTTTTAGATGTGCACTACCCCTAGACCACTGACCTGCTCATGCATTTGATAATATGATTACTAAATATACTGTTTGAAAAAAAAAATAATGCCAAGAGGACTGACCTTCTTCCCTTCTTTTTCTCCTTTCTCCTTTGCGACCTGGCCAAGGGATTCCTTCAGAGACTTGACAAGGTCCTGAGGTTTTTTCTCCTTGGCTCCGAAGAACGGCATGATGCCAGAATCCTATGTGAATTGGTCACAACAGTCCTGGCGCTGAGCTTTTCCCAATTCTGCCCACAACAATCACCAAACATTGAAACAATGACATTTCACAGCATGAACTTTCTTCTTGTCTTACCTACACACAGCGTATCTTGATTCCATGAATTGAAAGACATCCCTGATGATGATGTTAGTGACAAATGTCACATAACACCATATGAATTCAGCATAAATTACAGTTATAAAGTGCATTTCATGCAACAACACACCATGCTACAAGAAGATCTCTACGTAAGACAAATTAAGCTCATTTCACCAAATGTTATCACAATGAATGGGAACCACACTTGGACAAAGCAGTAAATGAGTAATGGATCATTGGATGATGTCACATGATTTTCTTAGGTAAAAAAAAGAAAGAAAAAAAAAGCCACATACACTGATACTGAACAGCACCAGCTGCATAATTAAAGATTCTTTTTTATGGGTTGCTGTTGTTGAATAAGTGCATTCAAAGATAAAGGCCTGCACTAATGAGGAGCGGGAGGAAAAAACAAAAACAGGGGAAAAAATATGACAGCATGATTAAAACTGTGCAAGGATGTATCCCAATATTGAACATGATAATGATGATACACAATATAATCAATAGTTTTAACAACAGCAGTATTGTAAG
>CM060335.1:13774542-13777042 GCA_030674155.1 Stramonita haemastoma | reverse complement strand
AGAACTGTTTGAATGTTTTCAGAGTGTGCCTTATTATTTGCAAGAAATATGATCATTCAAAGTTGGCCAATTATTTGTTTTCCGCGCACTTCACAGTAGCGTCAAAATTCAAAAGGCCATATCTCAAAAACTATTTAAGATATCAGGCTGATTTTTTTTTTGTTATGTTTCTTTTGATAATATCTTCACTTCTAAAGCAAAAAAAGGGCCATAATTCCATTAAAAATTTTTTGCTGCCGCTACCTAGTGTGTGTGTGCGCGCGCGCACGTGCATGTGCGTGTGTTATTTCCTCTCCCTTCATCAGTTCATGCATTTGCGTCCTTTCAGATCACTACAGACTACACTCAATGATATTAGACAAAAAGGAAATGATGAAATTTTTACAAAACTGAGTGACATAGAGAAAAAACATGTGCATAAGCTCCATAAATATTCAATAATTTAAAATTGGCATTTGAAATTGTGAATGGTCTCTGTTACAGTCCCTTAGGACATTTGTTATAGTTGCATTAATGTTAGTGAGTTGTTTTATGTTTTTATTATTTCTATTCCATTATCAAGTTTCTTTGTATGGTGGGTAGGGGGTGGGGGTGGGGGTTTAGTTGAATTTTTTAAACACTTTTTTCGTCTAATATCACTAAAAGAGAATAGACATAAAATTAAAAAAACAACAACACATACATGTATGTATACATAGACCGCGCGCACACACACACACACAAAACACACACACACACACACACACACACACACACACACACACCACACACTTCAGAGTAATACAGTAATGGACCACTAATTATTACTGATGATTGAATAGCGCCCACACCCACACCCTACACACAGGCACATGGATGTCTAAGGAACGGTAAAACACACATTTGTATCTATAGACTAGAGAAGACTCCCAGGCTATCTACCGTCACGCCCACGATCATGGGAAATAACTTAGATATATACAAGGGAAATAACTAGTAAGCTTGACAGTTTGGGTGGGGGCCGAGAACGAAATAGACAATTATATCACTTTTTCCCGACTCCACATTTTTAAAACCGGAAATAAACAAAAAGTTGGGCAGAGCATGTCATGTTGTGACATTTCAGAATCCCAGCAGGTCAATCGACCACCTTGACTCTTGAGTCACGATCTCCAATCTGATCATCTGATGACCCACTTCGATTTAAATCCCTCCTCGAAACACATCAAGAATTAAATCACACATGCTAATTCTGACAGAGGTACATCAATTTAACAGTGCCCAGTTTATTTCAGCAGAATAGATCTCAAAATGTTTACTAAAATCAACGCGGAAGGTAAAGCAATGCGCCCGTTTGGGAAGAGGTGAACATGGCGTACAGATGAGGACAGGAAACAGACGACAAAAACTGAATAAGTCTAGTGTCTGTTACAGATGTGCAACTCCACGATGTCAACCCACAAAACAGAATAATTTGATGAGAAAACTGATTATTTATTAAAATATGACGATGTTTGAGACTTGCGTTTAGATGGAGAAATGAAATGCTTACCGCAACGTATGTTGTATCGTCACTGTACATTCGACTGAAAACTTCTGCCGGATCGTGACGTCACAAACTTAGCCTTTGCGCAGACACGGAAGTTGGCAAACAGGGTCATAGCAGGTTATGTCAGGCATAGGTAAGAATGTGTCGGAATGTGTGATTATATCCATACCACTGGCAGTGACTGCTGAGCACTGGGTTAGGCTTAATTCTGATGATCCACTTTTTGACATTTAGACTGACAAGAGTTGGTAAAGAGTCAAAGTCTTCTTGCATCTCCAACTGCACTTCTAGTTTCGTTTTCACACCAAGTGGTCAGAATCACAATCACAGAGAATGAATAGGCCTAATTGAGCAATTGACAGCGATGTTTAGTTAAACATGTACAGGTTCTGTGATATATATATATATCCCCCTTATCCCCACTTTCATATGAAATCATATGAAAAAAAGACAAGTGTTGACAAAACAACACAAAAATAAAACCTAGGTAACAATGCTTATGTGGCCACGCGCTTTCTCCCAGGAAAACAGTATGAATTTCACGCAGAGAAATCTGCAATGACGGAAAATGGTATTCAACAAATACAATACAATAGGCCTACAAACTGACACCACGTACAGACTTTGTATATGAATCGATTGATGTAACCAAAACTGTAATAATGAGGAAATTACTGAGGATACACACCAGATTTTTTTTTTTTTTGGGGGTGGGGGGGGGGGGGGGGTTCTTGTTAGGTTTTTAATAGTTTGTTCATTTATCTGGCTGCTTGTTTTTGTTTTTTTGAAACTATGTAGAGTTTTTCTTTGTTTGGTTTTATCTTATGGGGGGGACGAAAAGCTCGGTGGTCAGAGCACTTGCTCTGCCAAAGCCAGGGTTAAGCAGCTGTGGAACGTGGTTGCCTCGTGGTTGGGTACAGTCCCTGGCAAAATTCTGTGGAAAAAAGGCACTCTGGTAGAGAAACAAATACA
>CM060335.1:13739542-13769542 GCA_030674155.1 Stramonita haemastoma | reverse complement strand
AAGGTCGTATGTGTCTTTGATGATAAAGACAATAGTACCGATTTCCAATTCATTCCTACCCTTTTCTACATACAAAACATACAATTGATACAGATATTTGGTGGCATTATTTTTGGAACTGGTTTACCAATATTGTGCGCAGTTTGCGTGATTGTGTGTACCGCGATCATTGTCGTTAAAATGAAGAAACTGTCCCAATGGCGGGAAACAGTGTCCTCTGCCTCTGATTCTCTCTCTTCTCGAGATTTGGCGTTAACTCGGATGATTGTCGGGACATCTGTCCTGTTCATCGTGTGCATCATACCCACCATCACTGTTCGTGTGGCGGTTAATCTGGTTCCTGGTCTGACTCCTGGAGGACGTTATGAGAACCTGTTCCTTGTTTTAACCAGAGTCTTTTATCTGGCAACAGCAATAAACTCCACGGCCAACTTTTTTGTGTACTATGTCTATGGTAGCAGGTTTCGCCAAACATTTCATCAGTTGTGTCTGTGCTGTGTTTGTTATTGTAACAAAAGGCTCAGCAAAAACAATACTTACTGACCACTGTGAGTGATTTTAAATCATGGATTGAGTATATCTAGGTGCAGGTATTAAAAAAGAGAAAAAAAACACATTACAGTGTTGGTCATAATGTCTGCAAAGCTTAAGGAACAAGGTGTTGTTGTTGGGTAGAATCATGTTTAATGTCCCACCACACACACTACTGGTTGAAGACATTAAGAAAAAGAATATATATATATTATATATATATATATATATATATATATATATATATATATATATATATAATATATATATATATATTATATATATATAATATATATATATTACCACTGGAGAGAGAGAGATTGATTGGTTGATTGATTGATTGATTGATTGATTGATTGATATTAATAGCCTATAATCCTAGTGAAGATATCCCATTAAGGACTGTGGTCTCTCCAGACATCTAACTCGGCCCTGAGGGTCACCCTAAAAATACTACAATTCTATAGCAACAGAGCCAGACTCATGAAAAGCACAAAAGTGCTGCACAAACGCCATGGCTGAAGCATTCGAATATGGCTGAAGCATTCGAATGGTTGGAATGAAATAGGCTACATGTTCACAGGAGAGTGTGAACTACTCAATAAAATGAAATCCTTCAGAAGCTGTTTCTTTGTCTACAGACAGGACCACAGAGCCAACCTCTGTTCAGCAGAGAAATCTGCTGAGACATAAAGTGGCACAAATTACAAAATACGAACCAGCCAGTGTGGCAAGAAGTGATCATGAAAGCTTGGCCACAGGTACCTCTCCTAGCTGTTGCAAAGAGAAGAAAACTGCCGATGTTTCTTTACAGCTTTACACCATCTTGCAGGGAAAAATTCGTGTGGAAGACCTTTAGGCAGACAGTTGAAGAATTGATCAAAGAACATCAAAGATTAGACCAGCTTTGAAGTGGTAGCGTTGCTACCCCCCCAAAAAAAAAAACAGACACCTTGGAGAAATAATGTCATACAGGTACCCTTTGTGTCCGTCATTAACCATCTAAATAAGGGTATTGGGTGTTAATAAGGACTGATTAAAGACCTGAGAAAACAGATGGTCATTAGGTTAGTATCTTTGGATAGAAGGGATGCAGGTGGTTGCCATGTGTATCAGAAGAGATGGCGAAGCTTGGGTGCCAGGTGATGGCCAGGTCGACCAACTGTCGATGCAAGTGTGGCAAACAAGTGGTTGACAGGTAGATTCATCTGGCATAAAGGTAACACAAACAAGGGGTTGACAGGTAATCATCTGGCATAAAGGTAACACAAACAAGGGTTGACAGGTAATTCATCTGGCATAAAGGTAACACAAACAAGGGGTTGACAGGTAAGGGTTTCATCTGGATAAAGGTAACACAAACAAGGGTTGACAGGTAATTCATCTGGGATAAAGGTAACACAACAAGGGTTGACAGGTAAGTCATCCAAAGGGGTGAGAACCAAAGGTAACACAAACAAGGGGTTGACAGGTAGCTCATCTGGCGATAAAGTAACACAAACAAGGGTTGAAGAGCCATCGGATAAAGGTACACAACAAGGGGTTGACAGGTAGGCTCCATCTGGTAAATCTAAAGGTAACACAACAAGGGTTGCGTTTTGGGAACCAAGGTTAGGTGTTCATCTGGCGACAAAGGTAACACAAACAAGTGGTTGACGGGGTCTGAGTAACTCGTTCTTGGCGATAAAGGTAACACAAACAAGGGTTGACAGGTAGATTATCTGGCGACAAAAGTAACACAAACAAGGGGTTGACAGGTAGGTTATCTGGCGACAAAGGTAACACAGGCAAGGTGACACAGAGAGCACCTGAAGATAAGGCCCTCAGGTAGCAGGGATCCAGGCAGACTGTCAGATCATTAAAATGATGCATACATGAAGATAGGGGGTAGACTAGACTATCTGGTGATAGACAAGGTGATGAGGGCAGGTGGTCACCAGGTAGACTAACTGACCAAGAAAGGTGATGCAGTTGGTTGCCGGGTAGATCACCTGAAAATGATATGATGATGAAACCACAGGGGGGTGGGGGTGGGGGTGGGGGTTGTTGATGGCCAGGTATATCACCTGGTGATAAATATATATCTATACATATTTATACACACAGACACACACAGACATACAGACACACTCAGACACACAGACACACACACACACACATATCACTACTACTATCACTACACTACACTATCTACTATCTATCATCACATCTATCTATCTATCTATCTATTATCATATCGATCATATGATCGATCGATCATCGATGATCGATCATACTATTATTATTATCTATCTATCTATCTATCTATACATATCTATTATCATCTATCTATCTATCTATACTAATTATCTAAGTATAAATGTACTGTTCTCTGAGTTAAAATCTGCCATAACTGATTTCTTAAAGCTGTTGAGATTTATGATTTGTTAAAAAAAAAATTGCATCGCAATAAAAATCAGACAACACAGAGTATGAAATACAAAAGTTGTAAAAAAAAAATGTCCAGGGCCAAATCATCACTTGCCCAAAAAACAAACACTTATATTCCCCCACACTAAAATACTTAACATTCTTGCTTGGCTCCACAAAGAATGAACTGATAAGGTCATCATGGTGGAAAGGGAAGACAGCAGCAAGCAGATGATAACAGATGGCGTATATTGTATTCTCAAAGAGAGGAAGCACTCAAGTGATGTCAGCCACATCAAACAAATATCACTGCTTAAATTTGAAAAAACATTTTCTTTCCTCATGGCAAGTAGTATGCATCCCCAGTCTCGGAGGACTGGAGTTGCGCTTCTAGGACTCTAGAGCCCAAAACCTAGGTAAGTACAAGTGTATGGAGGGCAGGCTGCTTACCCGCGTTGCGCTACCCACCCCCCCCTCCCCCCTCTCCTCTCCTCTCTCTCTCTCTCCGTCGCTGGAATGGTCCATTGGAAAGGCAATCTCCGATACGAATGGTTCCAGTTGCGTCGCAGGAGCCGCCAGAACGTTGCCATATACAGTCCTGAACCGCCCTGGGGACACAAACTTCCCGATTTTTCCTCAGGAATGGTGTTTAAACATGACACCTCTTTGCATGCTGGTTTAAAAAAATTGTTGTCATCCACTCATGGCAAACACGTTGACTAAGTACCTCACAGAAAATGAGGACGCAGATATTATGTCAGTCCTGGGGAACCATCCCAGGAGTGTCTGGCTATGTTGAGCGTGCCACGATGATTTGAGCCGTGATGCCAAAAGCTAAAGCAGAGACCAAGGACCTGGCTATGGTAGGTAGGCTAAGGCTTGACCCACGGAAAAGTTCTAACTAAACAAGATGATTCAGTTGGCTCTTGAAATCATGATGTCCCAAAGATCATTCAAGAAACCAGCTGCCTTGGCGCAGTGGTTAGCGCTTTGGTTTCGGACTGGCGGGTCACAGGTACGGGTTCCATAAGAGGTGTAGGGAAGTGTGTGTGTGTGTGTGTGTGTGTGTGTGTGTGTGTGTGTGTGTGTGTGTGTGTGTGTGTGTGTGTGTGTGTGTGTGTGTGTGTGTGTGTGTGTGTTGTGTGTGTGTGTGTGTTGTGTGTGTGTGTGCGTGTGCGTGTGTCACTGTGTGTGTGTGTGCGTGTGTCACTGTGTGTGTGTTTGTGTGTGTGTGTGTGTGTGTGTGTGTGTGTGTGTGTGTGTGTGTGTGTGTGTGTGTGTGTGTGTGTGTGTGTGTGTGTGTGTGTGTTACTCCGGCCTGCTCCTACCCAGAGTGTCTTTGCCAAGAGCTCATTAGAAAGGCTGGGTCCTCACAGTCGAGCTTCATTCATTGATGGATGTAAATTTGAGAGTGTTGCACAAACTACAGATCAGAACTGCAGGTGCTTGTTCTTCTCACATCCGGCTGACACTGGGGTACATGATTGGATACAACTCTCGCATAGTCTCAAAGCATATGCACTTTCACATCAGCATCATTACACTATCCTCATCCTCACTGATCATAATACAACACAACAATTGTTGCTGATTCAATGGCCCCTGTTGCTTTTGGTCTCGTGGTGACCCCGCTTTCAGTTTCCAGTTCATTTTTGTGCCAGTGGTGAGTTTGTGTTGAAGATTTACAACATGAGGTCTTAGAGAGAGAGGATAAAGCTGTCACCACTCTGCGACAGCGTCTCACTTAGTCTGGCTCCTTCTTATGTTAGCTCAGAGCAGACACCACTGAACACTGCCAAAGAGATCCAACAGTAGTGCGGGACCTCTCCGGCTGGTTGTCCCGCGACAGCCTGAAACTATTAAGTTCCCTGTGGATTTCTGGCCCTGAGTTCGCGACATCACGAACCTGGGAGTGGCCAGAGGGGAGAGATCAAGATGAGCGGCGAGGGAACAGCAGGATAGAACCATCACAGAAGATGAGGCAGCCCAAAACCATGTCAAGAAGTACTGGAGAAGTACTTTAATGATTTTTTAAAATCTGGTTCTCCACAAAAAGAACATGACAGTGTGGATCAGTCTCGTCTGTTTAAGTCTGTTTACATTCAGTGATATTAGTGATCATTGTTGTGGATAGGTCTGGATGTGGATATAACAACTGTTCACATTCAGTGATATTAATTATCAGTGTTGTGGATAGGTCTGGAAGTGAATATAACAACGTCTGTTTAAGTCTGTTCACATTCAGTGATATTAATGATCAGTGTTGTGGATAGGTCTGGAAATTAATAAATATAACAACGTCTGTTTAAGTCTGTTCACATTCACTCACTCACTCACTCACTCACTCACTCACTCACTCACTCACTCACCCAGTCCCATGTCCCAAAGGACGTAGGGGGGACATGAGAGAAGAGTGCATAGGTCAGGAAGCTGATAATAGATAAAGCAAACGGCCTGCGCCATTTTCCAATATCTTCGTGATGGCGGTCGAATCACCCCGAAAGCAGCGATGAACTCTGCAAGTCCGGCAAGTCTTGGAAAGGAATCTCCCCCTCTGAAAGCTCTCATGGATGACAAACCTGTCATCACAGAGTAACACGCATCGTTGTCAATAAACTGGAGGGTTCACGACGGGGTAGCCTGGTGGTTAGAGCGTTTTGTGCATTGTGCTCGTGATCTGTCAATCTGGGTTCAAATCCCGCTCAAGAGGATTTTTTTCCCCTCGGAGTTAACATCAGTGCCGACTCCAATACCCCCCCCCCTCACCCCCCCCCCCCCCCCGAAATCCTTCTATAAACCGAGTTCTGTGCGCGAGTGCACGCAAAACAATTCCGCACATGTTAAAACCTGTTCCGCTTTGCCTAAGAGTAGGCCATCAGTGTACCGGTGGGGAACAGATGACAACATTTACAAAACCACAGACACAAGGGGACTAGATGTAAAAAAAAAAAAAAAAAAAAAAAAAGCACATGAGTGGTTATCTCATTATCCTCGAAGTAAAGGAACAAAAGAGAAAAGAAAGAATGAACAAGTGATCTCCTACATAAGGAACTTCAATCCAAAGAAACCACTGAGAAAAGGAACATCCTCTAGGAGGTGTGCATCAATTCCATCTTCTTTTCTTTATGAGTGTAATGTTTTAAGTGTAGTATGGTTCATCATAAATGTTGATACTGATTCTTATTTCATGACATGCTGTAATCATTTGAGCATTAATTATCTGTGTATGCGTGCTGTGCACGCCCTCGCGCACGCATGTGTGTGTACGTGTGTGTGTGTGTTTGTGTGTGTGTGTGTTTGTGTGTGTTTGTGTGTGTGTGTGTGTGTTTGTGTGTGTGTGTTTGTGTGTGTTTGTGTGTGTGTTTGTGTGTGTGTGTATGTGTGTGTTTGTTTGTGTTTGTGTGCGTGCGTGCGTGTCCGGAAAGGGGAAAGCGGAGGACTGCGGGGAGTGGAGGAAGCTGGTAGCAAAATCTTCAGTGGTGCCCTCACGGATAGGTGAAGGAAGGTGAGCGTGCGTATAAGACCGAATCTTATTAATTTCTGAGATAAACGTTTTCTGTTTATTGGTCTTGTGTTTGGTTCATAACCCACACAAAGTTATCTGTTTATCGAGATGGTAAAGTATTGGTATTGCTTTTGCCAAATCAGCTAGACTGTCAATTCACTGTAACACAGTGCAAACAGTTGCTTTAGATACTCGGAAAATGGTATGAGGATTGACTCCCTCAAAGAGGAAAAAAGACAGAAAAGAAACTAGGCAAATGGCAGAGAACAGCCGCTGGGTTATTGCTATTACCGTAAAATCCCTAGCATAAGCCCACCATCTAGCAAACGCCCACCCCCCACTTTGGGCCAAAAGTTGTGCACAGGGGTAACTACCTAGCAAACGCCCACCCTGCTTTTTTCAAAGAGACTATGCTCACTTTCACTAGGATTTGTGCAGACTGTTCTAAAAGTCATCTTTTCCCCCTACTTTATCTTTTCGTGTTTCTTTCCTTTTTTCTTATTCTTTGTCCCCTCTCCTCACTCCCACCCATCCCCAACAAAATAAAAATTACGTCATGCTTTTTCTACTGACGTCTTTTGTCTGTCAGTGACGTACCGGTATTTTGACAAGGCTTCCTGATGGCCGGAAGTTGGTTCTTGAATCTCTCTGTGCCATTTTTGCAAAATGCCGAAGGGACAGTCTTACACTGTATCTTTCAAACTGGAAGCCCTCCAGTATCTGGATCACTCAATCACATGGTTGACCACAAAAAATACTTTCTGCAAAGGGGTCTATCCCTAGCAAACGCCCACCCCCCAATTTTGCCCTTAATCAGTGCACAGAGGGGTGGGCGTATGCTAGGGATTTTACGGTATTATTATTAGGGGGACAGGATAGCCTGGTGGTTAGAATATTGCGCTCGTGATCTGTTGACCCGCGTTCAAATCTCGTTCAAGAGGATTTTTCCTTTGGAGTTAACATCAGTGCTGCCTCCACTCCCCCCCAAAAAAAAGTCCCTCGGATGAGACTATAAATCGAGGTCCCGTGTGCGAACGCATGCAGAACATCTTGCGCACATGTTAAAACCCGTTCCATTTTTCGGAAGAGTAGGCCATTGTGTGCCGGTGGGAACAGATGATAAAAGTTTCAAAAATGCACACACACGGGGACTGGATGTAGAAAAAATCACATGGGCGCTTATTCCATTATTCTAAAAAATAAAAATAAAAAATAAAATAAAATAGCCATTGTGGCCTTCGTTCAAGTCAAGTCAAAAACGCTTTAATCATCCCTGAAGGGCAATTACAATACTGACAGGCATATTGATACGAATCATAATCAAAGGATACAAAATAGGTCTCGTCGTCGTGTCGTCGCAAGAACAGCACCGTCTATGATTTTGGGTCGAATTCCACAGTTCATACACTAAATTCAAGTTGTGTACTGTGCAGTTTACTCTGACCCCAAGCTCCTATGCTTGCTACTGACATGTGATACCAGTAACAGTCCAGTGCAAGGCATGGAGGTGGGAATCAACAGAAGCGTATTGGAGGTCTGGAGGTAACGCACCTGCCTAGAAAGCCAAAGGCCCAGATTCGTAGTGTTGTGGTGGTTTGATCCCAGGTTTATGCCCGAAAATGTTCTCCCATCCACTGGACTGTGAGAGGTGGTCTGGGTGCTGGGTTTTTTTCAGGATGAGACGATAAAACGAGGTCCCGAGTAAAACACACACATTAAGCACACGTTAAAGAACCCACGGCAATAAGAGGGTTGTCCCTGGTAAAGTTCTATGTGGAAAAGCCACTATGATAGAGAAACAGATACACATGCCGACTGGAACAGAAACAAAAATATATAAGATGGCGCTGCTCTTGTGACGACGCGTTCTCCCCGGGGAAAACATCCCGAATTTCATGCAGAAAAATCTGCCATGACTTTAAAGATGTATACAATACAATACAATACAATACAATACAATACAATACAATACAATACAATACAATACAATACAATACAATATAATACAATACAATACAATACAATACAATACAATACAATACAATACAATACAATGCAATGCAAGACAACACAGCACAGCACAGCACAACACAACACAACACAACACAACACAACACAACATTAACACAACACAGTACAGCATGACACAGTACAATACACGTTAAATCATGTTCCGCTTTTCGTAAGAGTAGGCCATCATATCCCGGTGGGAACAGATGACAATATCCACAAAGCTGCATACACACGGGGACTGCATGAAAAAAGCACAACAAGAGTGCTTATATTCCATTATCCTCGATATAAAAGACTGAAATGAAATAAAACAAAATTAAAAATTAAAAAAATTAAAACAAGGGGTTGGCATTCCCCCATTCTCTCACTGATGTTGCACTGCTTGACACCAAGACCAGAGACAGACAAGCGGAAACTGTGTAACATCACTCGCTGAAGAGGACAAGGCGGGGGTTGCTGAACACGTCTGAAGTCTGGAAACTCGAGAGTGGTGAGATCAGTCCATACCAGGCTGGAAAGTGGCAGGAAATTAAAAAAAAATCCAGGAGGCAGTGAACGCAGCCAACCCTCCAAAACAACAACAACAATAACAAACAGACAAACAAAAAACAACGAGACAACAAAAAACCAACAAAAAACCCCCAAAACCAAAACAACCACCAAAAAACACAGTCTCAATGCAATCTCATGAAAACAACAATGAACAATGAACAATGTTTATTCTTCAGGCAATCTCATGAAAACGATGATACATAATACTAAAACCAACAGGATCTGTAAAACCTCACCATTGGTGAGTCTCGGAGCTGTAGCCAAAGAACGGTGATAGGAAGTTAAGTTAATTAAGTTAAAGTCTGTCCCGAGCCTAAGGCTCATCAGGTCGGTGCTTATCCCGGTTTCTGTGGCGTTAAGCGACTGAGACTCATAGACTCCCCCCCCCTGGATAGGACGCCAGTCTATCGCAGGGTTAACCCCCAGCACAAGGTTGGTACCCCTTTTACACCTGGGTGGGGTGAGAAAATAACCGTAAAGTGAAAGGAGGCGTCCCTGCTAACGGCAGTTGTCTCCTGACAAAGCGGCGGTGACAGACTTGAATCGAATAGCTTCTTGGCACTGGAGATCAGGGATTTGAATGAACCCCCTGTTCTGCAGGTTGGGAAAGAGAAAACTAGCAGCAAGTGGTCATGATCTGGATCCTGCCTGTCACCTGGGACGGTAGACAGTTAATTAACCTGTCACCTTTTGAGTGTCAACAGTTAGCTTGTCATCGTTGACTGTCGACAGTTAACCTGTTATCCGTGACTGGCAACAGTTAGCCTGTGACCTTTGACTGTAAACAGTTAGCCTGTCATCCTTGACTGCAAACTGTTAGCCTGTGACCTTTGACTGCAAACTGTTAGCCTGTGACCTTTAACTGCAAACTGTTAGCCTGTACCTTTGTAAACAGTTTAGCCCGTGACCTTTGTAAACAGTTAGCCTGTGACATTTGACAATAAAAAGTTAGCCTGTGATCTTTAACTGGAAACAGCCTATGACCTTTGACTGAAACAGCCTGTGACCTTTGACTGAAACAGCTGTGACCTTTGACTGGAAACAACCTGTGACCTTTGACTGGGAACAGCCTGTGACCTTTGACTGGAAACAGCCTGTGACCTTTGACTGGAAACAACCTGTGACCTTTGACTGGGAACAGCCTGTGACCTTTGACTGGAAACAACTAGCCTGTGACCTTCGACTATAAATAGTTAGCCTATGACCTTCGGCTATAAACAGTTAGTCTGGTCAGCCTGGACTGTAAACAGTTAGCCAATGGGCCAAATCCCTTGCTGGAAGGGGGCATTTTTCCTGAAGACCCTCTGCCATCCAGCTTTCCCTACAATTCATCTCTCTACCAAGACTGCAGCTTTCAAAATGCCGCTATGGAGCAGTGATTAGCGTCTTGGATTTCGGACTGGAAGGTCGCAGGTTCGAGTCCCATAAGATTCATGAGGATTTTTGGGGCTCCGGCGGCTCCTACCCTGAGAGAGAGTGTACTGTGGGTTCATTGGGAAGACTGGGGCCACACAGTCGAGCTTCATCGACTTTACGGATGTGAATTTGAGAGTGTTGCTCAAATTATCTGACCAAATTGCAGGTGACTGCATCTTTCAGGCCTGATTGGCGCTGGGATATAATACGGCAGAAAGCGTAGAGTACAACGCTGTCAAGCAGGCTCAAAGCATTTGCACCTCCATCTAGTATCATTACGCTATCACCATTATCATTGATTGTCATGCAATAAAAAAAAAAAAAGCCTCTGATTCGGTGGTCCCAGTTGCTCTGGTCTCATGGTGACCTCAGATTCGATTTCCTCATACAAATTCTGTGCCTGTGGTGAGTTTGTGTCAAAGCCTTTGGGGTTGGAGGTTCGAGGGGGACGGTCGTTGGAGGGACTTGTAGTGGTTGCCACCTCTGAAGGGCAACTCGCTCAGTCTAGCTCCGCGACTGACCTAGTACTATCGTTAGTTGGGGGCTTAGTAGGTGGCGTCCTGCGTATTTGAGCTCAGAACAGGCACCACTGAACACCACCAAAGCGACCCAGCAGCAATGCAGGGCCCCTTTGACTGGTTGAACCGTGGCGGCCTGGCATTGATGGGCTTCCTTTAGAAATTCCACCCTGAGGAAGCGACATGACGAATCTAGGTAGAGTTGAGGCGAGGAAGTTGAGATGAGCGGCGTGGGAACGACAGAACGGGGACTTTACAGAAGATGAGACTGAAAAAAAGCCGGCAGCTTTCCTTTTTTTCTGTCAATTTCTTCTGTGCATCATCCCCAAGCTCAGAAAACAATGTCAACAGTCTCAGATTATGATAAGCAGCACACAAAAAAACAAACATTGCGATTCAGTTTTCTGTATGTGGACTGTCGAATGCATACACGTATGAAAAATAGTAATATGAACAACATGGGCCTTTTTTATTTAGAGGAAGTGTTTCCATGTGTGTTCACTGTACCTCTTCTTTTCCTGTGTGTTTGCTGGCTGACTGCGTAGGAATAATGGCTCTTTTTTTTTTTTTTTTTTTTTTAAATAAAAATCAGATTCCCAGTTTTACCCCTTGAGAAACTACGGTGCCATAAAGTTGCACATGTAGACTTTCATGGTGTTTTATATAATCTTGGCTCATTATTTTTTGTTTTGTTTTGCCTGTGAGTCATTTTGGGAGAAATAAAATTGGCATCACTTCTTCATAGTTTTAGATTTTGCCTGAGGAATACTAAGGTAGGAACGTTTTTTTTCCGGGAAAACCATTATTGCTGCAGTGGGTATTATCCAGAATCTCTCTCTCTCTCTCTCTCTCTCTCTCTCTCTCCTCTCTCTCTCTCTCTCTCTCTCTCTCTCTCTCTCTCTCTCTCTGAGAAAGTTCCTCCGTTAAGATATAAAACAGAGATGAACAAAATGCAGAAGTATCTAACAAAATGCCCAGTTTTACACACACACACACACACACCACAACACTCACACACACACACACACACCACAACACACAACACACACGCACGCACGCACGCACGCACGCACACACACACAACACACACACACAAAAACACACAGAACCACACACACACACACACACACACACACGCACACACACACACACACACACACACACAAACACACACACACACACAAACACAAACACACAAACACATGTATGTATATATTTATATATATATTTATGCATATATGTATATACAAACAAAACCTGTCTGCTTATAATTATTAGCATTTCCTGAACTCTTTCGTCAGATTCTGTCACACTTTTTTTTATTTTTATTTTTTTAATTCTTTTTATATCGAGGGTAACAGAATAAGCAATCATGTGCTTTTTTCATCCGGTCCCCGTGTGTATGCAGTTTTGTAAATATTGTCATCTGTTCCCACCGGCACACGATGGCCTACTCTTACGAAAAGCGGAACAGGATTTAACGTGTGCGCAAGATGTTCTGCGTGCGTTCGCACACGGGGCCTCGGTTTAAAGTCTCATCCGAAGGACTTTTGGGGAGAGTGGAGTCAGCATTGATGTTAACTCCAGGAGAAAAATCTCCTCGACCGGACTCGACCCGGGTCGTCAAATTGCCAGCGCAATGTTCTGACCACTAGGCTATCCGTCCCCGTGTAACCCTCTTCTGTACCTTCTATACCTTCAGTAACTCTAGTGCTTTGGGATTATTTCTGTGAACGTAGTTTCATAATCTCAACAGGGAACAAGAACAAGATTACCATCATTAATTTACAAAAAGTAAATGCAATGTTTTTATCTTTTTCGCTTTTTTCTGTTAGATCTTCATAGACGTCAGGGTTAACTTTGTTAGGACTAAAGACATTGATTTTAGTGACAGGATCATTTTTTTTTGTTTAAAAGTTTCTTAAGATACAATAAAGCATCTATTGTTTACATTTTTCTCGAACTCGTTCAGTTTGGAATCAAAATAATTATTGAACAATATAGCTCCCCTTGCGTTGGACTTATTATAGGGTATCTACATTATATCCCATTCCAATGTGATGTGTTGACCTAACTGAGGTGTGAAAATGTGTATGGGGAAGACAATGTACGATGTGTGGTACTGTTTAGGGAGGAAAATGAATAACATCTTCTCCTCTTCCTCCTCCTCCTCATCGTCTTAGTTTATCCTAGTTCCGAACATAGCGGGGATGAAGCAGTTAATACATTCAATTTTGTTCTCAGACATACTTTTATTTTTCCAGATTGTTCTGAGTTTGTCAGGTCTGATGGAACATGTTAAAAGTTAAAGTCTGTCCCGAGCCTAAGGCTCATCAGGCCGGTGCTTATCCGGTTTCTGTGGTGTTAAGCGACTGAGAGTCATAGACTCCCCCCCTGGATAGGACGCCAGTCTATCGCAGGGTTAACCCCCAACACAAGGTTGGTACCCCTTTTACACCTGGGTGGGGTGAGAAAATAGCTCTGAAAATGATCAAGTTTGGATTCATTCTTGGGAACTTAGGACGGAATATGAACGAACTGGTCAGTCTGAAAGCTTTGTCACCGAGTGTGATCTTTGTCACAACTGGTCAGGAACTGGGCTTGTGTCACTGCTCCATATGCTGCACTATGGATGTGTGACTCACTCCTTCACGTGTGTAGATACTCAGGCCACAGTACACCTTCACCATCTGCACCTTCACCTCTTCCCTAGTCTTGTAGACGTTTGGCCACCACTGGAGATTGTGCATCCAGCTTCCTGAAGTCCTTGCCCTTTTCAGCTTTCCTTAGCGAAACGTTCCACTCAAGGCCTGTCCACTCTGATGTTGTCTTCTCGTGTTTTCTCCCCCTCTTCGTCTCCCTCCTTGTACTGTTCCTTGTAGGACAGTCTTGGTCAGACCAGATGACTGAGATGTTCGTATTACGTGCCCATATCCCTTCAGTTGGCGGGTTGTCGTTTTTTTTTGTTCTTTTTTTTTTATTTTTTTTTAACGAAAGTCAGGAATTGTTCATATTGCCTGATGGTGTTTTCAATTCTGGTGTTCACTTCCTCGTTAGTTATGTGATCATGCAGAGATTACAAAGTTAACGAGGAGATGAGATGCTTGAGCAAACTTCTCGGTATCTGGCACAGAGCACACACTAAGGCAACAATAAACCCAGGCCAATGTTCACTGCCACTAAATATCAAGAGAATGCAGACAACAGTTTACTCTAGGGCAGTTATTGCTCTAGATGGTAAGGTAAGGTAAGAGTTAATGTGTAAACCATCATTTAATATTTTACTGACAACTTCAAAGATTGTTGCCGCATAGTCTCAAAGTCAATTTGCTTTGAAAAAGGAAATGTAAAGCTTTCGTGTACATCTCCTGAAATTTTGGGATAAACTGTGCCTTGCCTTGCCCAGAATAAACTGTACCTTGCCTTGCTGTGAATCTGTATGTGTTCAGTAAAAAAAAAAATTGTGGGAACAAATATTTACCTCTCAATCCTAAATTTTAAATAGTATTCTGTGAAAGATAGTTGTTTCCCAAATCGGTAATGTTTCCATTGTGTCTCTAACCTCTCTTTCTTGTCTCACAGATTGCTTTCCATTGCTTTTCAAGAAATGCCTTGCCATGTTATGATAAAAAAAATGTTGATGATAATCTGTGAAACTGTCCAAGGGAGGAGAGTCCTTCTTTGTTCTTGAGTATCAACTCTCAATGAGCAACAAAAAGTGTGTGTGTAGTTTTATAATTTTACAGGAAAATAGCAGTCATAATTCATGTATTTTTATTGTCTAACCAACTGGATCAAAAGATACAAAGTCCAAATAAGTTGATGTGAATATTCACAGCTATGCATTCTAATGCTTGGAGCTGGAAGAGCGAATCAATATTGAAATGATTGATTCAAAGATGGTGTGTTTACTGTTTAAAGGCCTGTCTGATTCAATATAAATTGCCACTACAACCTTCTACAATCACTGGTCCTGATTCAATATAAATTGCCACTACAACCTTCTAAATCATTGGTCCTGATTCAATATAAATTGCCGCTACAACCTTCTACTATCCTTGTTGTTTACTTATTGTCTTGTTTGTTCAAACAAGAACAACAAGAAAACATCTGATGGACAGTTTGGCGAAACCTAGTCCCATAGGTGTAGTAAACAAAAAAGTTAAAAGTAGAGTTTGTTGTAGTGGTAAAATAAAAACACCTGGCGAACAAAACGAACAGATTCTCATAACGTCCTCCAGGAGTCAGACCAGGAACCAGATTAACCGCCACACGAACAGTGACGGTGGGTATGATGCACACGATGAACAGGACAGATGTCCCGACAATCATCCGAGTTAACGCCAAATCTCGAGAAGAGAGAGAATCAGAAGCAGAGGACGCTGTTTTCCGCCATTGGGACAGTTTCTTCATTTCAACAACAATGATCACCGTACATACAATGACGCAAACTGCGCACAATGCCGGTAATACAAATCCAAAAACAGTTCCTCCAAAAATGTTGATGATGTCCATGTTCTGCATGTAGAAGTGGGTAGGGAAATACTGGAAGGTGGTACTGTTGTCTGCAGCATCAAAGACACACGTCAAGTTTAAACGGAACCCGTCCACAAGAAAGCCACCAGCGATCAGTACCAGCACCAGAATCCACAGAAACAGGGCTGTCTTCCCTGTGGACATCAGGTTCTTGGCCAGGAGAGGGCGAGAGATACACACACATCTCTCCAGCGCTACCACCGTAGACACGGTCTGTGACCCTGTGGCTAAACTGTGGAAGCCGGCTAGATGAGTGTTGAAAAAGAAGGCCTTTGACGCTCCGATTTCATGGCTTTTCCCGATGGCGAACATGTAAGGCACGGAAGAGTGCATGCCGTAGATGACAGCCACGTAGAGCAAGTCCAGCAGAGACAGGGAGAAGAGACACATGTTGACTCGTTCCTTCAGCCCTTGTTTGCAGAACACCGCCATGCTCAACAGGTTTGTGGACAGGGAGATGAGAAAAAACACAGGTAGGCCGATTACCGAGACCACAAAATTGGCGATGACTTCCGCTTGTTTAGGGATCAGTGTGTGTCGGTTGTCCCAAGGAACTACGTCAGATGTCTGTCTCAACACGCATCCTTCAGGGAGGATGTGAACTCCAACACGGGTACTGTTCCCTTCAAAAACGGACTGTGTCATGTCATCTGACATGGTGGCGGTATTCTCTGGCACCAACATTATGAACTGTCTTTTCCCTGAGATACAATAGGCACATTTCACATTTTTCGATGGTTGTTCATATAGATGGAGTCAGAGAAATATCGTTTTTACTTCTGAGACAAATTTCTATGACTGTTTAGTCTCTGTCCAATTCAGCAACATCCTCATAATTTATGAGGAGAAAATAGAATGGTTGAATTATCTTTCACAATAACGGACAACAACAAACGAAAAAAAGAGAGAAAAAAAAAAATCACATTATTTCTTTACAAGTATAGAAAAAAAACAGTTACACATCATCAACTCAGGCAAAACATACAGAAAGCAAGAAAAAAAGCCTTTCGACAACAGGGGGAGGAGTGAGCAGGTTTATTTTCTGAAATAAAAAAATCCCTTTACTTGCGCACAGGCAGTTACTTGAAACGAACAGAGGAATGTCCGTTTTATGTGCTTTTGTACTTCCCTTCCTCACAGAGTAAAGGTAGGTAAAGGTGACCCGTAACCTAGGCGGTCGTAGGGGAGCGAGACACCAAAGACCTCAGCTTCTCTAGGGCCAGCATATTGAGGGCGGCTGCCCACCCTCTCCCTCCTAGCGCTGCTTACCTTCCCTGACTCTAAAGAGGGCAGGTACCCATTTACAGCTGGGTGAACTGGGGGGGTGGGGGGGGGGGGACTTACTGAAGCCAAGGGCGCCAAACCGTCACCCATCCAACTGGTAACCCACGTTCGGACGCTGTCTTACTTGACTGGGAAAAGTGAGAGCTCTGACCACTAAGCTATCCCGCCCCCAATAATTAAACATTGATGAAAACTAATCGTTTTTCCTATGGGTGTTTTCTTAACGAGAGAGGATACGTGGAATGGAAAAAAAAGAGAGGTATGCAAGAAGTGTCTGGTATAATTATGTTTATCAACGGATTGTTTCACTTTTGCTTGCTAGGACATAGTAAACATGGCAAAAAGGCTGTGTACGTATCACGTGGCTGTAGTTCTTTCTGTCTTTTCAACAGATATTTCCATTTACCCAAAACATCCTCATTTGAACATGGCTCAGCAGAAGCATGAACATTTGACAAAAGTATTGCACTAGCTAAATGCTTATTTTTTCCTTCAATGAAACGCTCCTAAGGGTGGTAATAAAACACAATATAACCCTCTTTAGGGCCAGCTTACACAAACATCCCAATTATTCCAATGTTTATGTATACTGTGTTGGATATTAGTTGAACATAAGTCAGGTGGATGAAAATACAAAACCGTGTACAAACTATCAGTTGTTATATCACTTAAAAATAAAACTGAGAAGAGTTGGACAACAGTTTACCGCCAGTGCCCAAAAATTTCTGTGGTTTTACGTTGTTTCCAATAATCAAGGTGTCCAGCATTTAAGCTGATCCGGTTGCTCTAAACAAAAAAACCCAAAACAACAGATTGTATGTGACAGGATGACACAACACATCAAACCCAGTCATCGGTGACGCTCCACCACATAATGAGTCGCATTGCACCAGAGTCTATTTTTAGTTATTGGCATCGTTATTAATATGCAAGAAAATGGCTATAAAAAAAAAAACTGTGAACAGTATTCTATGAAAATTATGACAAGTTGAAATGATAGACTGCAGGAAATGACAAAATGAGAAATGAACAAGTTTAGATTGTAATAGGTATCAGAATGAGGGAATAGTATTTTAAAAACACTTTTAAGAACAAAGGGTAAAAAAAATTATAACTTGATATTTTATTACAAGTTAGAACAATGACAAAAGTTTATAATAAACCAAAATCTCAAAATCAACAACTTGACTCCCACCATTCCTAAAATGGCACCTAGCGGAAAGTGGGTCAGGTGCTAAGCGACTCATTCGTGGTGGAGCGTCACTGTGATAGATGAGCACTGTACAACTTGTTTGAAGAACAAGTATGACTGAATGATGCATTGAGGTGAATTAAATATTTTATATTCCTGATATTGCTAACCATAGCTATTGAAACTTTGCAAGACAGGAGTGCAAATTTATGTGTCGCTTATGTAATATGGGAAAGGAAGACTCTCAGTCAGTCAGTCAGTCAGTCAGTCAGTCTGTCTGTCTGTCTGTCTGTCTGTCTGTCTGTCTGTCTGTCTGTCTCTCTCTCTCTCTCTCTCTCTCTCTCTCTCTCTCTCTCTCTCTCTCTCTCTCCTCTCCTCTCTCTCTTCTCTCTCTCTCTCTCTCTGTGCATGATTTCTCTTTCTGTTAAAGAACCAATGTGCACGCACGCACGTACACGAGGGAGCATAAATGCGCGCGCGCGCGCGCGCGCGCGCGTGTGTGTGTGTGTGTGTGTGTGTGTGTGTGTGTGTGTGTGTGTGTGTGTGTGTGTGTTTGTGTGTTTGTGTGTGTGTGATGAAGTGAGAAACAAGATTCTTCAAACTGCAACAACATATACAGAGAAAAAGGTACACATATTGGGCAACGGCACTTCCTTGCACGCGTGCACACACACACACACACACACACACACACACACACACACACACACACACACACACACACACACACACACACAGCGCGCGCACGCCCGCGTGTGCACGTAAGCACGCACGCACTAACGCACGTACACACATACACACACGCATGCGCACACACACGGTACATGCGCGCGCGTGCACAGACACAGACACACATACACACACACACACACACAGATACACACGCACACACACACACGCACACGCACACGCACACGCACACCAACAGAGAGAGAGAGAGAGAGAGAGAGAGAGAGAGAGAGAGAGAGAGAGAGAGAGAGAGAGAGAGAGAGAATATCAATCATACAAGGCAAAAAACACAGATCTGACCATGAGAAAATTACTGAATTATGAATATAATATATAACAAAGGAAAAAGGATAAACTGGAGTAAGCGCGCTTGCGCTCAGGTGCGCGTGTGTTTATGTGTGTGTGTGTGTGTGTGTGTGTGTGTGTGTGTGTGTGTGTGTGTGTGTGTGTGTGTGTGTGTGTGTGTGTGTGTGTGTGTGCGCGCGCGGGCGCGCGCGCGCGTGTGTGTGTGTGTGTGTGTGTGTGTGTGTGTGTGTGTGTGTGCGTGGGCTCTTGCTTTTTTTTTTTCCTAAATTTATCCTGATTTCGTAAAGGTTTTTGGAAAAGTCTACTTTCTTAAAAGTCTGCTTTGATTGGCATTGATTTTGTGATGTGCAAATAGGGCTGTTACTATAAGCGTTCGTGTAATTAGGAATGAAAGTAAACAAACGGGAAAAAGGAAAAAAATATAACTAGAAAGAGAGTTTGCAGTAAATTCCAGATAAATGAATTGGTAACGATAAGGATTCTGTGGTAGTCTGTATGGTGCAACACACCTGATTGAAACTACGCTTGCATTCATCAACTCATAATTATAAGATCTCGTCTCACGTAAATTTCTTTGAAGAAAAAAAAAAACGAAATAAAAAACAAAACAAAACAAAACAAACAAACAAACAAACAAAAAGGTGCAATGGATTGACTAATTATCTCTTCAGAGACTCTATTTTAAGTCATTTGTGATGTAAAACACAGTATTGGTTGTGGAGTTTGGTGTGTCTGTTTTGTTAAGTTGGTGGGTTTTTGTGTTTTTGTTGTTGTTGTTTTTTTTGGGGGTGTGTGTGTTGTTGCAGTTGTTATTTTATATGTTTGTTTTTTTGGTGCATGCTCTTGGTTCTTTAGCGTTTAGGTGTTGTTTTTTTTAATTATTAAAAAAAATGTACAGCAGCTGCAGTGGCAAACGCAAAAGTCACTTTTTTTTTTTTTAAAAGATTGTCACCGAGTCATGTGAAAGATCGTGTAGCAAATCTAATACACCGTTTGAATGTTGTCTGTTTGTTTTATTGCGGTTTTCTTTTATGCTTTTATTTTGAGAATAAAGGAAGAAGCACTCATTTGCTATTTTACATCCAGTCCCCGTATACGTGTGCATGCGACTTTATCAACTTTGTCATCCGTTCCATTGTCACTCCGGGTGCTATTTGTTGTTGTTGTTGTTGTTGCTGTTTTTGTTTTTCAATTCGCATGGACGATCAGGATGTGCAGTTGGTCAATGAAGTCATTGATTCAGAAGTCTAGGACTAAAACCATCACAACCAAGTAAACATCATAGTTTAGAGCCAGGGCTGTAGCGATAAAGTTGGTGAGCAAAAGCCACATTATGTCATTTCTTTAGCACTGAATAGTCCCATTCAAGGCGCACTCATCGTCAGTTGACGAAATTGAACCCTACGCGAGAAAGAAGACACATTATGAACGAAGAAATTCACTTTTAGTGCAGTGAATTTGTTCTGATTCATTTTGGGTCATTATCTCTTTCTTGATTCATCAAAGTGAGGACGAATAAGAATAGAGTAGAATCTGTCTCCTACACGAATACGAAATCTTTTGATCTCTCAAAAGGGCGAGAAATTCACGTGGGTTACAGGCAAGCATAACTAAACAGAATCAATCAGTAAACATGAAATAATGCAAGTCGGTATTACAGACCCAGTCAACCATTTACCACACTTAAGCATTGTTTCATCCGCATAAGGACACATGCATAAAAACCAACACACCAAGTGTATGACGATAATATTTTGGAAAAAGTCGTTTATTATTTACGCTACAAAAAATATTCCTTCACCCCCCCCCCCCCCCCCCCCCCCCCCGTCCAGTCCTCAGCCTCACGATGATCACATGGTCTTCTCTAGGCAGGAGGTAGTAGTCGTCTTTACTGTTGAAATGAGGGTGCTGCTGAAGCCATCTTCTCTTTTGTTTTTCCTTCACAATTGTCCTTGCCTCTTCATAGTCACCTCCTCCTGCTCCTCCCGAGGAATCTGATCTCCTGCCTTTACCAGTAGGTCAGCTTCCTCGTCGCCATGGATGCAGCAGTGTGAAGGAACCCACTGGATGACTGACTGTATGCTCAGTGGACTGCTGCAGAGCAACAAGAGCGGAGGCAAGGGCGTTCAGTTCCCTTTTGTGTGAGTTTTGAATGAATTGAACAGACAGCGCATCTGAGAAGATGACAACTCTGGGGTGAATTGCCTCTCTGTTGGTGCAGGGGATGTTGGCTGCTGTCAACAGTGCTTCTGCTTCAGCCCTGAAATGTGTAGAGAACTTTCCAGTTGGTACGGGTTGAGCGGATTTCTGTGCCATCTTTTAATATAGTAAAGACTCCGCCGCCGTAAAGACTCTGTTTCTGGTAGTATCTTCTGCTGATCCATCAGTGAATGCATGTGTTTTCTCGTGGCTAGGTCTTTTCCATGTTCTCTAGCGTAACTATTTTTTCTCACATGCACTGACTGAGTTCCTTTTGGTAAGATACTAGGAACTGTGTCTCTGATTTCTGGGAACTGTTCTCTCTTCCATGCTGGTACTGTGGAGTGGGTTGGTATTCCTTCGTTCCCTGTTGCAGCAGTTCAGGACCCAGCCTCTAAAGTCTCTGTGCACTGTGCACAAAGCTGCTGTGTTTAAGCCTGCACTTTGTGGGTTCTGACATTCTCTTGTGCATTGGGTGGTTCTTCAGCCTCTTGAATTTAGCAGCTTGTATCATAACTTTGGTATCTTGCCCGCTTTCAAGGCTCTATTCAATTCAATCCAATCATGTTATTTATATCCCCCGCCGACCAGAGAGGCCATATCGGGGCTATTACCTCGTAAAATTTTAAATCACAGATTAAAATTGTGCAACTATATTCAGATTAAAACATGGTATAAAACCAACTCTACTGTTGTTTCTTGTATCAACGCCCTGGTCAACCATAAGGGTCAGCCTGGATGGTCAACGCGTTGTGAGAGAAACAACATCAACTGACACATAAAATGCGATAAACTAAAACCACATTTCTTTAAACAACATTGTTCTTCGTGACTAGCCATGGTGACATCTTCACTTATATCAGATGGAAAAAAAAGCCCGATTCTCTCAGGAAGTTAAACACAATATCCGGTGGAACATCACGAAAAAAGATCTTTAAGGAGTCTGCAGTAAAATGCCTGTGCCTAATGTCCTGGACATCCCGACACTCCAGAAGCAGATGCTTGATGGTTACTGGCACATCACGAGTCACACACTGTGGGGTTACCTCGTCTTTCAGGAAATGAAGGTGAGTAATATGAGAATGACTTGTATGCATGTACACACACACAAACGCAAGCACGCATAGCCTACACGCACGCACGCACACACACACACACACACACACACACACACACACACACACACACACACACACACACACACACACACAAACACACACACTAACACACACACACACACACACACACACACACACACACACACACACACACACACACACACACAGCTCGTACCCGGAGAGGAATGGTGCCACCAGGCTCAGCTGGGTCTTGAAACGTTAGTGAAGTGCCCCAGTGATGCCTCCGAGAGACATAGGGGAGAACAGAGAGGAAGGTAGCTGGTAGTATCGTGCACGCCATTAGACCTGATGGATGGATGGATAGGCCCTTGTGTAGCTGGAACAAGCCAGATTGTGACCAAAGTCGGGTTGGGGTGGTGGTGGTGGTGTTTCTTTCTTTTTGAGTGTTGCTGCTGCTGCTGTTGCTGCTGCTGCTCTGTGTGTGTGTGTGTGTGTGTGTGTGTGTGTGTGTGTGTGTGTGTGTGTGTGTGTGTGTGTGTGTGTGTGTGTGTGTGTGTGAGCAGTTTTCTGTGTGAATTTGAAAAAGATATGTTGTCAAATACATCTGGGAAAACCCAATGGTAGAGTTTTGTTTCTCAAGAAAAGTTTTACAAGAAGTGTTAAACCTATAGTGCTTTTTTTATTTTTTAAATTCTCATTCTCATTTCTCATAAAGTGGATGAAGCTCGACTGCGTGGTCCCAGTCTCCCCACTGAGCCCACAGCACACTCACTCTGGGTAGGAGCCGGCTGGAGCCCGAAAAAATCCCTATGACTTATGGGATTCGAACCCGCGACCTTCCAGTCCGGAATCCATGGCGCAGTGGTGGTGTGGACAGCTATTCCAGGTGTACAATACACGTGGGGAGCTATCTCAGATGTACAATACACGTGGAGAGCTATTTCAGATGTACAATTCACGTGGAGAGCTATTTCAGGTGTACAATTCACGTGGAGAGCTATTTCAGGTGTACAATACACTTGGAGGGCTATCTCAGGTGTACAATACACGTGATATTCATCCTTAATGCACACTATACGTGCAGAGATAGCCTAGTGTACAAAGTAGGTGGGGAATTGTCCTAGATGATTGTACATACAATGTACCTTTAGAGCTATTCTTGGTACACAAAGTCCTTCAAAGTTTCCATACGTGTACAACGCATGTGGAGAGCAATCCTAGGTATGAAAAATACTTGGAAACTGCAGTGTTCAAGAGGTATCTCAGGTGTACACAGTACAGGAGAGCCATCTTAAGTAAGCACAGTAGGTGCTGTGCTATCCTTGATATTCAAAGTATTATAAAGTAGAGATGGAAAGGTAAAGGTATCTTCGTGTACAAAATACCTGGCTAGCTATGACACCTGTGCATTAGTGAAGAGTTATTTTTTGTGTACAATGCAGGTGGAGAGCTGTCTTAGGTGTACAATACACGTGGAGAGTCATCCTAGGCCAACGATTTAATTGCATAGAGATACACGTAATAGACGATCAAAGTATTTTAAAAGAAGAATGATATTATATATATATATATATATATATATATATATATATAGAGAGAGAGAGAGAGAGAGAGAGAGAGAGAGAGAGAGAGAGAGAGAGAGAGAGAGAGAGAGAGAGAGAGAAAGAGAGAGAGAGAGAGAGAGAGAGAGAGAGAGAGAGAGAGAGAGAGAGAGAGAGAGAGAGAGAGAGCTGATTTGGGGGGAGGGGGTATGAAATATGATGAGAACTGTCAATGAATGTAGGCTAGTCCTTAAATAGGAACTCTCTGCTGGGACTGTTAATCTTATCACAATAACAAAAGTCAAAGAATGTGGTAGAAGGTGGGATCAGTTGCAGGTATAGAGGTTTCAGTTCTTTTTTTTTTTTGCTGCCTCATCTTCTGTGACGTCCCCGTCCTGCTGCTCCCACACCGCTCATCCCAATCTCCCCTCCACAGCCATACCCAGATTCGTTGTGTCTCACCCCCGGGGTCAGGAGTCCACAGGGAGCCCATCAATATTAGGCCGCCGCAGGGCCACCAGCCAGAGGGGCCCTGTGCTTCTGCTGGGTCACTTTGGTGGTGTTCAGTGGTGCCTGTTCTGAGCTAACACGCAGGATACCACCTACTAAGCCCCCTACTAACAACAGTATTAGCTCAGTCGCAGAGCCAGACTGAGTGAGCCACCCACCTGAAGTGGCGACCACCACAACGTCCCTCCAACGACCCTCTCCCAGCGAACCTCCAACCCCAAAGGCTTTGACACAAACTCACCACAGGCACAGAAGTGTATGGGGAAACCGAATCTGAGGTCACCATGAGACCAGAGCAACGGGGGCCACCGAATCAAATCAGAGGCAATTTTTATTATTGCATGATGATCAATGATGATGAGGATGATGTAGGCTAATGCTGCTGCTGTGGAAGTGCATCCGCTTTGAGACTGCTTGACAGGGTTGTACTCTACACTTATTATCATAATATATCCCGGCGTCAACCGGGCCCGAGAGATACAGACACATGCAGTGTTGGTCAGGTAATTTGAGCAACACTCTCAAATTCGCAGCCTAGTGGTCAGAACATTGCGCTGGCAATTTGAAGACCCGGGTTCGAGTCCGGTCGAGGAAATTTTCTTCCTGGAGTTAACATCAGTGCTGACTCCACTCTCCCCAAAAGTCCTTCGGATGAGACTTTAAACCGAGGCCCCGTGTGCGAACGCACGCAGAACATCTTGCGCACACGTTAAATCCTGTTCCGCTTTTCGTAAGAGTAGGCCATCGTGTGCCGGTGGGAACAGATGACAATATTTACAAAACTGAATACACACGGGGACCGGATGAAAAAAAGCACATGATTGCTTATTCTGTTATCCTCGATATAAAAGAATAAATAAATAAATAAATAAATCTGTAAAGTGGATGAAGCTCGACTGTGTGGTCCCAGTCTCCCCACTGAGCCCACAGCACACTCACTCTGGGTAGGAGCCGGCCGGAGCCCGAAAAGTCCCTGTGACTTATGGGATTCGAACCCGCGACCTTCCAGTCCGGAATCCAAGGCGCTAACCACTGCCCCATGGTGGCTGGTTGAGGTTTCAGTTCTTGATCAGTTGCAGTTATAGAGGTTTCAGATCTTAATAAAGCTGTCAGTTTTTGATCAGTTGCAGGTATAGAGCTGTCAGTTTTTGATCAGTTGCAGTTATAGAGGTTTCAGTTCTCGGTCAGTTGCAGTTATAGAGGTTTCAGTTCTTGATTAGTTGCAGTTATAGAGGTTTCAGTTCTTGATTAGTTGCAGTTATAGAGGTTTCAGTTCTTGATTAGTTGCAGTTATAGAGGTTTCAGTTCTCTGTCAGTCGCAGCCTCACTGTGGTGCCCTGATATGCTCAAATAGTTTAGTTTAGAGACTATAAACCCAGGCCTGCGCACGCAAATGTTAAAACCTGTTCGACTTTTTGAAAGGGTAGGTCATTTGTGTGTGTGTGTGTGTGTGTGTGTGTGTGTGTGTGTGTGTGTGTGTGTGTGTGTGTGTGTGTGTGTGTGTGTGTGTGAACAAATTACAAAATGTACAAAAAACGCATACACACGGGGACAGGGTGTAAAAAGCGCGTGAGTGCTTATTCCATTATCCTTTATATGAAAGATAAATTAACAACAAAATAAATCATGTTCTGCTTTTCGAAAGGCCATTGTGTGCCGGCGGAAACAGATGACAAAATAAAAAAACAAACATACACACGGGGACTGGCTGTAAAAAAGCACACGAGTGCTTATTCCATTATCTTTGATATAAAAGAATAAAATAAAAATCAAACCATGTTCCACTTTTCGAAAGAGTAGGCCATTGTGTGCCGGTGGAAACATGACAAAATTTAAAATTAAAAAAAAACATACACACGGGGACTAAATGTATAAAAGCACATAATTAAGCGCTTATTCCATTATCCTCGATATAAACGCACAGAATAAAAATAAAAATAAAACAAATAGGTGATGAGCCATAGGTGATGAGCGTGCCAGTGTTTGTAGTGTCGTGATAAAAAGTCAAACAGTGTGAAGGACCCACAGCACAAAATGAATGTGTTCAGTAGTTATAGTACAATCCCAGCTTTGGTTAATTTGAAATATGGAGGTCATGTGGGTGCGACTTTGTCATTGTGACCACATGCTGTTGTGACCAATAATTTCATGTGTGTGTGTGTGTGTGTGTGTGTGTGTGTGTGTGTGTGTGTGTGTGTGTGTGTGATATAATCCTGCTAAAAAAATGCATGGGTGCTTATTCACTATCCTTAAAATAACGATTTTGATTTTTAAAAAATACTTTTTCTTTGGGATTAAGAGTGGAATATAATTATTACGACTGATCTGAAGCTTACAAACTGGCTTGGCCTTGGCTAGGCTAATTGTGCTAACAAGGTAGGCCTAACTGTGCCATGTTACCGGGAGACGGATAGCTTAGTGTCAAAACATTGCGCTCGCAATTTGACGACCCGAGTTCGATTCCCGTTCGAGGGGATTTTTCCCCTGGAGTTAACATCAGTGCTGACTCCACTCTCCCCAAAAAGTCTTTCGGATGAGACTGTTAACCGTGGCCCCGTGTGCGACAGCACGCAGAACATCTTACGCACACGTTAAATCCTGTTCCGCTTTTCGTAATAGTAGGGCATTGTGTGCCGGGGAGAACAGATGACAAGATTTACAAAACTGCATACACACGGGGACTGGATGAAAAAAAAGCACATGAACGCTTATTCCATTATCCTCGATATAAAAGAATTTAACGTAACCTAACCTAATAGCTGCGGTTCTCGGCCTTTGTCATAACCACAGAGTTACCTCCTCCTTGCCCCGGAAGTCGACTTTGTTGCAGTCTTCCTTTCGCGCACGTTGTTCTGACGATAATGGTGTCCGTTCTGGCACTGAAGAAGGGTAGCAACTGGGCGGATGTATTCTGTGACTGCACCCATTTAGTGTGAGGGTTGTTATTGACGAAAACGAAAAATGGATGATGACAATTCCTTCCCATTGGATTTTCAAGGAACTTCATTTTCATTTGGAGAATCATGTGTGCAGTGCACGCGAAAGGACAAGGTAGGCCTAACTGTGCCATGTTACCGGTACATGCATCGGTTAAACAAAAGATAACAAGTTGGCGTAGGGCCTACGCGAACTTGTCACCCTTTAAAATTGTGTTTGTACACAAGCACAATAGCCTAGGCCTAGCCTATTTATATTTTAGTAGGCCTAGGGGCCTAAGGCTAAGCCTGTCTAGGCCTTGGCCTAGCCTAGTTGATCGATCACAGGCCTAGGCCTAGCCTACCCCAGGTAGGCCTAGGCTAGGCTAGGCTAGGCTAGGCCTAGTTGTCATCTTTCATTTTGACTTTAGGGCTCAAAATTAGGCAAGGCCTAGGCCAGTAGGCCAGGGTCTTCGGCCTAGGCCTTAGACTAGGCCGAAGGACTAGGCCTTCCTTTTGGTTTGTGGCTGTGGTCAGTCACGAGGGATTAGGACCTTTCACACGCGGGTAATAATTTGGTGGTGTTGTGTATGTTAGGCCTATGAACATTAAGTATTTGGGAAGTTGCTATGCAGTCATGTTTTAAAATATATTTTTATTATTACAATAGTTTGGATTTATGTGAACTTTTGGCCTTGATAGGTACAAAAGCTATTAGTCATTAATTTTAAGTAATATTTTTTTGTTTGTAATAGCTGTCAAAGAAGAAACTTGTTATTAAGTCAGCTATGTAATTTTAAATCTTGCCTTTCAATTACTTCCCTTGTATCTTTTCTTACTCTTTGGACAGTGCCTTACAGTATTGTTTTTGCAAGTCTTTGATCTTGTGACATGCCCATACCATTTGAGTTTAGGCTTCTTTATGATTGTTAGATGGTTTTTGTAGTATGTTTTCACATGTACATGATCATATAACAATACAATACACTATACAGCTAAAGTTCTTATTGATATTATTATAACTTTTTATTTTAAATGCAGTTCAAGTGTACCACAATTATCATGTTTATTTTAATAATAATATTAATCATAATAACAATTATAATTTAACAATGATGAGGGTGATGATAGTTTAGTGTTCCCAATGTTTAGTGAATTCCCAATGTTTAATGTTCCCAGTGTTTATTGTTCCAAATGTTTAATGTTCCCAGTGTTTAATGTTCCAAATGTTTAATGTTCTGAATGTTTAATGTTCCCAGTGTTTAATGTTCCCAATGTTTAATCAATTAAAGTCCCAGTGTTTAATGTTCCCAGGTTTATGTATAGCACCATGCACAGCCACTACCGTTTGCATGTATAGATGTGCACATGTAGTAATTAAATATAGATTACATACTGATCATGGAATTTGACTTAACAATGCCTTGGCCTTGATATGAAATGATGGATGCATGTCTGTTACAGGAAATACATCGTTTGTGCTCAGAGCAGGCAAAGAATGAGGCCAACTTCAAATTCCTCAAGACGAAAATTATTGCCACAGAGTGAGTTTACAGTCATTCACTTATTTCTTATGTATTATCATTGTCTTCCTTGCCAAAAAATTTGTCTGGTTTGTTGATTTTAACATTTTTTTTTAGTAATAGGAAATATCATTACTCAAATGAAATAGGAAAAGAAATGGCCACATTAGAAGTTGACTGGGGGCAGATAGCTCAGTGGTCAGGGCACTGGACATTCAAAACGTTTGCAAGTTTTGGAAGTAGTCTTGAGAGCCAGGGTTTGAATCTTTGCTGAGTCCATCTGTAGTATTCATTAGGGGATTTTTGCTCTTGAGTTAGCTCTGGTTCTGACTCTTGGCCTCTTCAAGTCTTTTGGAGAGACAGAAACTGGTGTCGCACAGACTGTGCACACACATTCTGTGCATGCACAAAAGCCATTCACTTTTGTAGAAGTGTAGGCCAGCTTTGATTGGGTAGTATGGACAACACAAACAAAGTCACATAGTCAGCATGCATTTTACACACTAGCTGGTCTTCAGAATGAAGACAAAAAGCACCGTTCAAAGCATAGTCCATGAAATCCTCACTGGAGTTGACCTCTGACCAGCTCTCTCACACTCGACTATTTTACTATATTATAATATATTTAGTTTTACCTGTGTTATTGTATTGTGGCCACTTCTGCTAGCTGCAAGTTGTCATATACATGTATAATAAAATACATACTCAGTACTGTGTACATGCATTTAAATACATACATGTATGTGTATAGTATACATCATGGGTTGTCACTATGACTATGTTCGTACAGGCTGCAGCTGCCCTAACTGTTGCTAAACCCTAGTTACTATAGACTATTGTAGGATAATTTCCATTATGCGCGCTCACTATATTATTAAGCAACACTGATATGGTGATACTTTGGCATTGGTATCCGTGGTATGGCAGCAGTTTTGGCATGTTTGGTGTCCAAATGTCTCTGAGACATGATTTGTCACTAGCAGCAAATTTGGTTTGCTTTAAATTAAATTCCAAGTTTTTTGCTTGTTGCAATTTACTCAAATTACAGGGGTATCTGTTGGTAACATCATCATCATGGGGATCATGCCGTATGTAACATGTTAGTTAGTAAACCCATAGCTTTCTTAGAGTAGGCGACTGTGGCCAGTGGTGTGGTGCACGAACATGTATGGATTATATACCCAGATAGAACCTGTATCATGCTTGTCAGGTGGTGCCTAATCATGAAATACCCAAGGGCTG
>CM060335.1:13717042-13732042 GCA_030674155.1 Stramonita haemastoma | reverse complement strand
TTTATCCTTTTTTAATTTCCAGGTTAATGGGGGTAAGCTCTTGTGTGCTTTGGGTTTTTTGTTTTGTTTACATTGAGTTTCTGTGTGTGTGTGTGTGGTTTTGTAAATTTTGACGTTAGTTCACACTGGCACATTATGGCCTACTCTTTAAAAAAAAAAAGGGGGGGGAAGCAGGTTTTAATATGTGCGCAAGAGGTTCTGTGGTGTGTGGTGTGTTGGGTTGTGGTTGTGTGATGGTGTGATGGGGCTATGTGCACTGATGACATGTACGACGCTATGTGTATTTTGTGTGTGTCTTTGAACAAGTAGTAGTAGAAGAAAAATTCTGCACCCAAATCATAACTTTTGTATTTATATATAAAAAAAGATTTATCAAAGATTGAAAATGAAACACAAACCAAACCAAACAAAAACACTTAGAACGTAAGACGACAGCTTCTGAGGTATTTCTGAGCAAGGACATGAATTTTAAACTCGTCTACGCTGAGTTTTGGCGGTGGGTGAGTGGGCACTCTTCACAAATCCCACTGATGACTGAAACTCATTATCTCCACCAGCCAAAGTGACCCAGCAGCAGTGCAGGGCCCCTCTGGCTTGTGGCCCTACGGCAGTCTGATCTTGATGGGCTCCCTGTGGCCCTCCAACCCTGAGGATGAGACATAATGAATCTGGGTATGGTTGTGGCAAAATGAAGGGGCGTGGGAATAGCAGGATGAGGATGTTACAGAAGATGAGGCTGCAACCCCCCCCCTTAAAAAAATCCTGCACAATCTGTTATACTCAACAGGGAATTGCTTCATGTAATATCTTAGAAGTCTGGAATGTGGCTGCCTCGATGGTGAGCAAAAACAGTTGCATATATATATATGCAAAAATCTCACCATTGGTTAACCTTGGAGCAGTAGCAGAGAATTGACAACAACAACAAAAAAACACAAAAAAACTTGAAATAATCTTATGGTGCATGTTGCCTTCACAAGAATATATTCTTTTTTTTTTTTTTTTTTGCCTACCAAACCTACCACATATATATGCTTAATTCAGAAAGAAAAAAAAACCATACTTGAAATAATTGATTGTTTAAAAAAAAAAGAGAAACAAATAAAATATAAAGAAATATCCAGGAATCTTTTCTCAAGGGGAATTGGTTAACTGTTAAGGCGGCTTTGTTTGTCACAGTATATAAGCTTTTATGCAATAAGCTTTCAAGTGTAATAAGCTAATTGGGTGTGTGTTGTGTGTGTGTGTGTGTGTGTGTGTGTGTGTTGGTGGTGTGTGTGTGTGTGTGTGTGTGTGTGTGTGTGTGTGTGTGTGTGTGTGTTGTGTGTGTGTGTTGTGTGGTGTTGTGTGTGTGTGTGTGTGTGTGTGTGGTGTGTGTGTGTGTTGTTGTGTGTGTGGTGTGTGGTGTGGTTGTGTGTGTGTGTGTGTTGTGTGTGGTGGTGTGTGTGTGTGTGTGTGTATGTGTGTGTGTGTGTGCGTGCATGTGTGGTGTGCTGTGTATGTGTGTGTGTGGTGTGTGTGTGTGTGTGTGTGTGTTGTGTGTGTGTAGTGTGGGGTGTGTGTGTGTTGTTTCGGGTGAAAACAGAACAAATCAGCAAACTACAGTAGTCTTGTTCCTGTCTTGTGCTTCTTGATTTGTTGGTGGTGTATGGGGGTGGCAGTGGGGTGTGTGTGTGTGTGTGTGTGTGTGTGTGTGTGTGTGTGTGGTGTTGTATGTGTGTGTGGTGTGCCATGACTTGGTGTCAGCACATGCCAGTGTGCATGCTTTGTTTGTTTGCATACATTAAATATGATGTGTTTATGAGAGAAACGTGTGTGTTTAGTGTGTGTTTTAGTGTGTTGTGTGTGTGTGTGTGTGTGTGTGTGTGTGCGTGATGTGTGTGTCATGAATTTTGTTGTGTGTATGTTTTATTTTGCATGTTGTTTATGTCCAGGTGGATATGTGTTGACCATGCTAGTGTGTGTGTGTGTGTTGGTGTGTGTGTGTGTGTGCATGCATGCGTGTGTGTGTTTGTGTTTGCATGTGTTTATGTAGGGGTGTGTGTGTGTGTGTGTGTGTGTGTGTGTGTGTGTGTGTGTGTGTGTGTGTGTGTGTGTGTGTGTGTGTGTGCTTACATATATACATGTACATATTTGTGTGTGTGTGTGTGTGTGTGTGTGTGTGTGTGTGTGTGTGTGTGTGTGTGTGCATGAATTCATTTGTGTGTCATATATGCATTAGTTTGATTTTCACAATATTTGTTTTGTCCACAGGGGAGAACAAGAAATTGAAAATTGCAGCCACCAAGCAAGAGCGTACAGAAAAGAGGCTGGAAGCGCGTTTGAAACGTACAGAAGTGAGTTTTTTTGTTGTTTTTTCCTCTTCGTCTTCTTTGCTGCTTGAATCTATTGGAGACGGGATAGCTTGGTGGTTAGAGTGATGCACATTGTGCTTGTGATCTGTTGACCGGTTCGAATCTCGTTCAAGAGGCTTTTTGTTCTGGAGTTAACATCAGTGCCGACTCCACTTCCCCCCCAGAAGCCCTTCAGATGAAATTATAAACCGGAGTCCCATGTGCAAATGCATGCAGAACTGTCTTGTGCACATGTTAAAACCAGTTGTGCTTTTTGGAAGAGTAGGCCATTGTGTCCAGTGGTAATGGATTTATATATCAAACTAAGAAAACTGCATCCTCACAGGTTTGGATGTAAAAGACTGGCTACTCATTATCCTTGTAATGAAGAATACATAAGTGAATTAATGAATATATCTTGTGATTATTTTTGATATTTAATTTCACATGACAAACCTTATTCAGTTTGTTCTTTGTCGTATTGTCTGGAGTTATTCTTTCAGTTGATCTTGTTATTTGTTTATGTGTGTCATATTATTGATTTGTAAGTCTTTTTTTTCTGGTTGCTTAGGGTGTAGTTTTGTAGTGATTAGCATGTTTAGCGTTAGTTTATCTGTCTTGCTTATTTTATTTGTACTTTAATGTGCTTTTTGTTGTTTATCTTTATCTTTGTTTTTTGGGGTGATTTGAAAAAAAAAAATCTAGTTATTTTCTTTTTGAAACAACCAGTCATCAGGTGTCCAGTACTCTTATAGGCGTATGCACTTTCCATGCATTACACATGCACTGTCAACCAGGTACATGGACATATATGTTGCACATTACACACATACATGTATACTAACCACAGCCATACAGACACATGCCTGATAGCTTACTGCTGATTTTTCATCTTAGATAATTATGTTGCTATTTTCAGGCTTAGTGGTTAGAACCTTGTGCCCTTGATTTGATGTTCAGGAACGAGCCACCATGTTTAGAGAATTTTACCTGACAATTCCAACACTGCATTCGGAAGGCGAGACAGGGCTGGATGTGACGGCTGGCTGCAGAATCGTCTTATGTCTCCTCACGACCATTCCGGTCATGAGAGGTAGAAAAGATCCTGAATTAGCATTAGTACTGACCACCCCCCCCCCCCCAAAAAAAAAGTCCTTCAGGTGAGACTGTATACTAAGGCCCTGTGTGCGAACGCATGCAGAACATCTGCTTCTTGTGCACACGTTAAAAACTCGTTCCAGAGCCGCCTTTTGGCAGATTTAGGCCACAATAATGTGCCGGTAGAAACGGGTGACAGAATTCTAAATAATGCATGCACACAGTTGTTGGGTTTTATCCCCAAAATTGGAATGCAACTACCTTCATGGTGGGTAAAAACAGTTGCATTCACAAAATCTGTGAACCTCGAAGCTCTAGCTGAAGAATGATTAAAAAAACACCATTTTCAGGCTGTTCCTAGACTTGTCCTTGTTTGCAGTTATCTATCTATCTATCTATCTATCTATCTATCTATCTATCTATCTATCTATTATCTATCTATCTATTATCTATTATCATATTATATCTATCTATCTATCTATCTATTATTATCTATATATATATATACACACACACATACATATATATATCTATTCTCTCTCTCTCTCTCTCTCTCTCTCTCTCTCTCTCTCTCTCTCTCTCTCTATATATATATATATATATATATATATACACACACACATGTGTAAGATGTTTTGCTGTATTCACACAATGCTGAACTTGGAGTGTCTGACGGAGATGTAACATTGCTGATGTTGCGTGATGCTTGTGTTTCAGAACAAGTTGATGAAGCATCTGGATATCCTGGTGCAGAATGGTAAGTGTGGGGGCCAGTGTTTGTTGTCGTGAGTTCTTGTTGTTGTTGTTGTTGAGGATTTCCTTCATTCTTGTTGACCCGTAAAGTGGATGAAGCTTCGACTGTGTGATCCTGTCTTCCCACTGACCCCACAGCACACTATTTTGGGTAGAAGAAGCTGGCCAGAGTCTGAAAACGAAAAATCCCTTGGTTTTTATAGGTTTTGAACCCGCGACCTTCCAGTCTGAAATCCAAAGCGCTACTAACCTTTGCACTATGGCTGTGGTCCGGATTTGAGATTTTGGAGTGATTATGAAACTTTGAGCTGTCTTGTACTTTGGATTGAAGTATCAAGGCAGACTATTTTTTTCCTTTTGCTGTAAAAAACACGCGCCTTTTGAACTTGACCACTTATTACTATGCAAAATTTGTCAATTTATTTTGTTTTTTTCTGGAGTGTAGCATATCACTTTTCATACTGTTGTCCAGTTTTTCAGTCTGTTTTTTGTTATATATTTAATTGCTTTTTTTTGTTTTTGTTTTTGAAATTGCAGATTGATAGCATGTTAACAGTTAAAAATGTACCACAGGTGCAGTGCAACTTCTTAAGGGATGGAGGGTCACGTAATATGTGGTTTGTAAATATCTTGCATTTTAGAAAGCAGCCGTTCTTTGACTTCAGAGAAATTCATTGTCCATTAAGCGAATGGCTGAGAAGACTGTGACAGTTCAGTTGGATGTTGTGGGCTCTTTAACATGCACTAATGACCGTTGCACATGTGACTTCACTATTTTGTCTTATCTGAAAGATGCACTGTCTCATTGATACAAATCCCCAGAAAGTAGCGAAAGGCGTTGGAGCTCTATACTGATGATGAACCCATAACCATCCAACATACAACCTTCTCTTACATTGTAAAGATGAATTGTACAGAGAGAAAAATCCGGAAACAAGTCAGTCATAATGTAACCTTTGTCAGACTTGCCTTTTGACTAATGTAATCTATTACAAAATATTTTTTATACACATATATCTATCTATCTATCTATCTATCTATCTATCTATCTATCTATCTATCTATCTATTATCTATCTATCTATCTATCTATCTCTATCTATCTATCTATCTATCTTTATATCTATCTATCTATCTATCTATCTTTATATCTATCTATCTATCTATATATATCTATCTATATATTTCTCTCTCTCTCTCTCTCTCTCTCTCTCTCTCTCTCTCTCTCTCTTCTTCTCTCTTACTCTCTCTCTTCTCTCTATATATATATGTAAAACTTGTTGCAGGCCTGATGACCAAGAAAGCCAGGGTCAAGGTCATGGCCACGGCCAATCGACTGGACAGGAACGAAGACTCAGACATCGGGTCAGTGTCGGGCAATGAGGAGTCGCTGTCGGAGGTGGAAACTGATGTGGAGGAGGTGGAGGGGGATGATGGTATGAACATTTTTTTTTGTTTGTTTTTTTTGTTGTTGTTATTTGCCTTGCTTGCCAGGTGGGTAGATACCAGCTGTGGTTCTAGAGCTTTCAGATAGTACAGAGTGCTGGTTAAAACAACAAAATTGAGAGAGAGAGAGAGAGAGAGAGAGAGAGAGAGAGAGAGAGAGAGAGAGAGAGAGAGAGAGAAAATGCTTTAGAAAAATAACAATGCCCCCCATCTCCCCCAGCCTGGCTTGCCTACCTGGCCTGTGTGTGTGTGTGTGTGGTGTGTGGGTGTGTGTGTGTGTGTGTGTGTGTGTGTGCGCATGAGTGTGTGTTGTGTCTACATGTGTGTATTGTATGTAAACACACACACACTTATACAAAGGTATTATACTTTGCTGACATACTTTTATTTTGTCTCTTTGCGTGTTTCAGGTTTTTAAAAATTTTATTATCATCATAACCCTAACATGTTTCATTTTTCAGCATGGAGAGAAACCAGCGCCACACAACTCTCCTCAGTCATAGGTGTGGCACAAGACACCCATCCCAACACCATGGCCACCACCACCACCACTACCACACCACCACACCAGCAGCAACAGCAGCAGCGACACCAACAGCAACAGCAGCAGCGACACCAACAGCAACAGCAGCAGCACAACGCTACGCAGTATACATTGTTCTCCTCCTGCCCAGTCGGCACCTGCTGCAAATCCCCCCCCGGTCAAAGATGAGCAGGAGGATGTCCTTTGTGAAGAGGAAGGTGACGTTGATGTCTGCAGTGCAGGAGATGGTGGATGTGGCGGGCATTGCTGGGTACTCTGCTGCGCCCATCACCCCGCTCTCTGTGAGTTTTTAGTTCATTTTATCAGTTTTATTTCGAGTGGAATGGAATAAGCGAGTTGGTTTTATACCTCGTTTTAAACTGTACATAGTCGCACACTTTTAATACGAGTTTTAAAATGTAACGAGGTGATAGCCCCGATATGGCCTATGTGGTCGGCGGGGCTATAAGCAACATAATTGGATTGGATTGAAGCACTCATTTGTTTTTTTACATCTAGTCCAATCCAATCCAAGTCAGTGATGTTGCTTAGAGCTCCCGCCTGACCGCACAGGCCATATCGGGGCTGTCACCTCGTCGCATTTTAAAACTTGTGTTAAAAGTGTGCAACTATATAAAGTTTGAAATGGGGTATAAAACCAACTTGACTGTCTCATCTAGTCCCGGTGTGTATGTAAATGTAAGGTGTCTCATAACCTGGGTGGTCGTAGGGGAGCGAGCCGTCAGAGACCTCAGCTTCTCTAGGGGCCAGCATGTATGTCTGTAGTTTTGTCAAGTTTGTCATCCGTTCCCACTGGCACACAATGACCTACTCTTCTGAACAGCAGAATGGGTTTTAACGTGTGCACAAGATGTTCTGCATGCGTTCGCACTCTTGACCTTGGTTTATAGTCTCATCTGAAGAACTTCTGGGGAGTGGAGTCGGCACTGATGTTAACTCCTGAGGAAAAATCCTCTTGAATAAGATTCAAACCCAAGTCAATGTCTGAAGATGTGTGTTTGGTCATTCTGCTTTCTGTGAGTGTCTGTAGATGTGTCACCTCTTGGTTTGTGTGGTGTGCTTTTTGTGTCGTTCATGGGGATGAAGGGGGGGGGGGGGGGGGGGGGGATCATAGTGTGTGGGGGTATTTGGGGTTTAGGTCTGTGTCTGTTGTTTTTACGTCATGTATAGGAGATAGTGACCAAGAGGTGTGAGTGGATTGTGTCTATTGTTTTTACATCATGTATAGAAGATAGTGTGAGCTATCATGAGAAGTAGAGGTGTGGTTGTGTCTTTGTTTTTACATCATGTATAGAAGATAGTGACCAGAAGGTGTGAAAGTTTAGTGTCAGTCATTTTTACCATAGAAGATAGTGACCAGGAGATGGTGTGAAAGTTGTGTGTGGAGTCATTTTTACATAGAAGATAGTGACCAGAGGTGATGGAGATGTGGTTTTGTCTATTGTTTTTACATCATGTATAAAAGAAGAGTGTACCAAGTGTAAGGTGTTTGTGTCTAATTTTTTTATTTTTTATTTTTTAGTAACATGATTTCAGCCCAAGTGAGGGGGGAACATTGTATGGGGCACCCACGCAGTTTTTTTTTTTGCATGACTGTCAGCCTTCACTGAGGACTAAATGTGACGACAGTGACCGAGTTTTGGATGCTGACTGTGGATCTACCAGACTGTGACGACATGATCACGGGTCTATCTGACATGATTACCATACTCCTGTGTGCCCTTCCAGAATCAGTCCTTCCGGCCTCCAAACCTTCCGACCGCGAAGAACAGTGTCGGTGCCAAACAGTGTCGACAGTGTGACAGTGTCGGTGCCAAACAGTGTCGGCAGTGTGACAATGTCAGTGCCAAACAGTGTTGGCAGTGCGACAATGTCGGTGCCAAACAGTGTTGGCAGTGTGACAATGCCAGCACCAAACAGTGTCGGCAGTGTGACAGTGCCTGTACCAAACAGTGTCGGCAGTGGGACAATGTCAGTGCCAAACAGTGTCGGCAGTGTGACAGTGCCAGTACCAAACAGTGTCAGCAGTGGGACAATGTCAGCACCAACAGTGTCAGCAGTGGGACAATGTCAGCACCAAACAGTGTCGGCAGTGGGACAACGTCAGTGCCAAACAGTGTCGGCAGTGTGACGGTGTCACAGTTCCTCACCAGCAAGGCGACACATTGCTCCGTGGCGTCACAGTCGGCAGAGGAGTTGTACTGTGAGGGGGGAAGCAGTGACAGTGGCGTGTTCATAGCTCTGCCTCAGACAGAAGAAGCAGGTGTGTGTGCTGACAGCCCCGCAGATGGGGAACACCTGAAGACTGGCATGAACACCTGTGATGAAGGTAGGACAGGTGACACCACGCCTCTTCCTCCTCCTTCTGTCATTTGTGACTTGGTAAGCCACCCTCGACAGAAGAAAAGGACAGACGGGGTTTACACTCCAGCGGTGGTGACTCCAGAACTGACGTTGTTAGTGACTGTGGACCTGATCGGGGTCAGCCACAGACAGGTGCAGAAGACACGGGTAGATCTCTCCTGTCCAGCTGTGGTCTTGCTGACCAGGGTGTGGAGGAATCCAAGGCAGGGTCCTCAGAAAACGTGATCATCGTGCAGCAGAAGTCAGGATCTCAAAGTGCCGGCTTGCATCCACACGAAAAGCCAGGCGTCTGCTGCTGGTCCTCTTCAGCTTGCACAAACCGGCGCTGTTGAGGCCAGAGAGAATCAAACTCCAAACCAGCGGACATCAAGTCGTCGGTCAAAACCAGCGCAAGCTCCCAAGCTGCCTGTGTCAAGGACCAAAAAAGCCCGCAGAAGGAAAAGTCGCCCTTGCCGAGTCCTCGGCGCATGGTCACGCGTCGGATGTCTCAGTGTGAGAGTGCAGACGGTGAAGCAGAGTCCAGACACAGAGCCCCCCCACCTGCCTCCTCTCCCCCTGGACAGGAGAAGAGGGAGGAGGCTGGGCGTGGTGAAGAAGACGGGGCCTCCAGATCCTGGACCTGTTCTTGTACCCGCCGGTGGTCCTCAAATCGCCCGAAGCTCCAGGCAGAGGCTGCGCCATCCTCAGCGAGAAAGAGAACAGAAGCGTGGTGAAGACAAAACCCCCATCCCGCAGCAACCCTTAGCTCAAGGGCCGAGGCAGAGCTCCCCTCTGTCTGCAGGCAAGGAGAACCTAGTGCAGTTATTTGTGGAGGAAAGCGTCTCCCCTGTCAAAGCCCACAGCGCCTTCCTGCCAAAAGCGTCGTCGTCTGCATCTGAGCTGAACGCCTTCCGTTCTGACAGGGACACCGTGGCGTTGGATACGGTGAGAGGAGATCTGGACTTGAGTGATGACGATGATGATGATGAGACAGCGACGATGCTGATGAGGCAGGTGAGGGCACAGCGTTGCCACAGACGCAGGCTTCCTCCTCCCACCAGGCCTCACAGCACAGTCTGGGTGTGGTGCAGAGGAGACAGACAGCTCTTACAAATGCAGCAGCAGCCACGCTTCCTATCCTCAATCAGGAAATCCAGGATGGTAAAAACATTCCCAAATCAGCTTGTACCCTATCAGGGGATGGTACTGTACCCAGTGGTCAGACTCCCACAGTCTCTAAGAAGACCTACACTGTTCCAGAGGCGGTTGAAATATCGTTGTCGTCTTCGTCAGAGTGTGAAGACACCAGTGATCTGTCATTCTCGGATTCCTCTCCACCTCCTCCCCCCACCTCTTCCAGAAGACCCAGGAGACGTCCCAGTCAAGGACTGTGTGAGGATCAACGGTCAGAGAGAAGAAAGCCCGCTGAAAAACAGCAGCTTGGTGACAAGCCAGGGTCAACAGCAAAGGCTGCAAAGCCTGTGAGAGGCAAGGCTGCTCGGCAGAAAGCCAGACTGGGTGGCGAAAGTCTTGAAGCTAGTCCAGAAAGAGGTGTGCTCACAAAGTCTTCAGCACAACAGAACAACTCCCCAGCAGCCCTTTCTGCCAAACGCTCGCGCCTGCAGTGTCTGGAAGATGACTCCTCCAGCGACAGCTTGCCAATATATCCATCCCCGAAGAAAAAAGTTCCCAGGATCGTGGAATCCGAGCGCGACGACTCGAGCGAGGAAGAACTGGAAAATCCCGCAAAGTTGCACAGAAACCTCAAAAGAGAGAAAGGTTGGACCCCGACGGCCGCGATGAAGTCGTCAGCCCGTGTGGAGTCTGACTCCAGTGACTCAGAGGGTGAGCCCACACCCGTGACTGCCGGCCCCCCCACAGCTGCATCAGACCGGTCACCAGGGCAGGAACACTGTCCAGCAGTGACCCGTGTCAGATCTGTCCGAAGAAGATGCCCACAGGAAAACCGTGACAAGTGCCTCTGCTGTCCAGTCCAATGCTGGCAGCCCTGCCTCCCTGCACCTAGAGACAATCACACCTGCAGCGTGTCAAGAGGACAGGCTGAACTGCCGCCAGAACAAGACCATGCCGCCATGACTTCAAACACGGCTCCCCTGTCACAATGTGGTGGGAGAGAGCTGTGTGAGGAAAGCAGCCTGTTCTCTGCTCAGCACTTTGTGGCAGAGGACCTGGAGGTATCAGACACCAGCAGCAGCAGCAGCAGTAATCCGTCTTCGGACAGTGAGGACAGTCCTCTTGGGAAGTTCAAGCCTGTGGGGCTGCGCTACAACTTCCTTGACCTGGACCATCAGTACGCTGCTAAGCCAGCTGGGGACGTGGAGAAGCAGGTCGCGGAAAACCTTGCCCAACAGGGACACTCCTTGGAGGTCCAGGAAAACCTGCCCAGCATGCACACTCCTTGGAGAAGCACAGCAGAAAACTGTGCCCAGCATGCACACTCCTTGGAGAGCACACCAGGAAAACCTTACCCACATCACAGTCTGACCACAAACCCCCACTCCTCACAGAACCACGGCCAGGAGTCATCCCTCTTCCTTACAACACTGTACATAATAACCCGAGCTCTTCATCCAGAAAGTCTGATGAGCCAGCACAGCCTACACCAGCAGGGAGTGTGCTGCAACCATCCACCGATCCTCCCAGTCTTCAGCCCAGTGACGATGCAGAACCAGGGCAGAAAGCTGGCCAGGGTGAGAAGCCTCCCCAGGGGGAAGGGAGTCGTCACCTGCAGCCCTGCACAGAGCTGAACCTCAGCGACATTGAAGCGGACTGCAAGCAGCAGAGAGGCATCGCTGTTGGGCCCCCTGTGATCCGCCCTGAAGCCGTGTCATCCCTGACCTCCCCTCTGCTGGAGCTGGGGACTGCTGAACACGGCACCAAGAGGGCTGTGGTGGATGGGGGGGGACAGGACGTCGTCACCCCAGTCCGTGCCAGCAGGGAGGTGTCAGAGACTGGGGCTTCAGATGGGGGTTGTCCTCCACTGATGTCTCCTCCCTCAGGGTCACTGATGTCTCCTCCCTCAGGGTCACTGATGTCCCCTCCTCCCTCAGGGTCACTGATGTCCCCTCCTCCCTCAGGGTCACTGATGTCCTCTCCACGCTCAGCCCACACCCCCACCCTGCAGATCGGGGATTCGGAGCACAGCGGCTCTTCTCCCTTCAAACGTGTCAGCACGGACCGCAGGAGAAGCAGCGTGTCCAGCAGCTGTGGTGAGGACGGGGAAGGCTGCCAGGTGACCAGGGCACCCCACCCCTGCCCTGTGTCTGTGGCCCTGTCCCCCTCACCTGGCGTTTCTGTGTCGTCCACAGCTTCTTCGGGCTGTGTCAGCACGAAACCCGCCACAAGCTGTTTGCCAGTAGTTGTTCGTGAGTCTGCCTTGTCTCCAACGAAACCTGCAGTGTTCTCCCCTGTGAAATCAGTACAGTCTACAAGCTCTTCTCCTCCCTTACCTGTGTCAGTGACAAAGTCCCAGACTTCCCCTGCGACAGTCGTGCAGTCTGAAAACTCGTCTCCTGTTGTCGTCAGTGTGTCTGCAGGCCAGGTTACACGTTCTCCACCGACAGTGGCCCAGTCCATAAACTTGGCTCCCCTGCCAAAAGTGCCTGTAGCAAAGCCTGTGGACTCCCCCCCTGTGGTGTCGTCTGTACAGTCTTCTACTGCTGGTGTGTCTGAGGCAGAGACACGAATATCTCCGTTAGTTCAGACATTCACTGATTCTTCCCCTGTGTCCTGTGATGCGGGGCCAGCAGACACAAGCTCCATGTCTTCCACACCCTGTGCAGGTTCTCCTTCTGCAAGAGCTGGGCAAGTGACAGACACAGGCTCGCACAACAAAGGAGACATGGCAGCTTCAGTGTCTGTGACAGAATCCTCAAAATCTCCAGCGTGTAATGGTGTGCCTGTGTCTCCAAGCCGTCTCAATAGTAGCCCCATTTCCCCAGACTGCCCCATCTCCTCAGCGTCACTGCCGTCATTGTGCCAATCGCAGAGTACTGTGGCCACATGCCCAGGTCATGTCAGTGGAAACAAGCAGACAGCAGAACCCTGCTTAGTTGCTAGCACGACACAACCACCGTTATCACCTAAAGCTGAAGATTTGTCAAAGCACGTGAAATACATCGATGCGAACGTCTTAAAAATGCATTTAGATAACAGTCATTTTAGAACTGGAGCTCTGAACCCTAAGTCCATCACTGAATCAGCATCTGCTGTTCCATTGTGTCAAGCGACCTTAGTAAAGGAAGGGTGTATACGGAGAGAAACTTCAACCACAGCACGACTGGAGAAGATGCTGGCTGTTGTGAATATGTTTGTGACCAGTAGGGACTGTGACATGACCCCTGTCCCTTCCCCAGAACCGTGCAAAGCATGCAAGTCGTATTGTACCCCCCCCAGCCAGGACCCTCCATTCATACGATGCACGGTAAAAAGAAGAAGCAGAAACATCGGAAACTGAAACAGATGGCTGACCTGTCTGGAGAAACAGCTTCCCCCCAAAACTCTTCCACTTCAGGTTACCAAGGCTCCGTGCCTGTCTCAACATCCAACCCAAACCAGGCAGCCTCTCTCAGCTGTGTGTTAGCGGCCAGCCAGAGTAGGACCAGCACTTTGGGCTACGTAGGTTTCGTAAGAGCTTCAACATCCAATCAGAATACAGAAACCAGCTTGGCCAATCAGAATTCTGCATCAGCATCCAGTCAGAATGGGGTAGCCAGCTCAGCCAATCAGAATCCTGTTCCGTCTGCGGCATCCAATCAGAATGGTTTATCTGCCGTGTCCTCTCAGGTGTCAAAGCTGGGTCAGACTTTGAGTCGTCAGAGCCCCATCCAGACTTTGAGTCGTCGTCAGAGCCCAAATCTGACTGGGAGTCGTCAGAGCCCCATCCAGACTTTGAGTCGTCGTCAGAGCCCAAATCTGACTGGAGTCGTCAGAGCCCAATCCAGACTTTGAGTCGTCGTCAGAGCCCAAATCTGACTGGGAGTCGTCAGAGCCCCATCTCAGGTGCTGGCATCGCCCCTTCCCGGGCCAGTCAGAAGGCAGGTGGACAGAGAGCGGAACTGCTGAGCGCTGTGGAGAAAGCCAAAAGAGAGATGATGCTGAGAAAACAGGCCCTGGCACAGTGAGTTGTTGTTATGGTATATATCACAAATACACACACATACACATACACACATATGCATACATACACACACATGTATACACATACATACACACAAATGCATGCATGTATATACATACTATCTCTCTCTCTCTCTCTCATCTCTCATCATCCTCTCTCTCTCTCTCTCTCTCTCTCTCATCTCTCATCTCTCTCTACAAAATTTACACACATACACACACACACACACACACACACACACACACACACACACACACACACACACACACACACACACACCACACGTGCATGCATGCAGACACACACACACAACACACACACACACACACACACACACACACACACACACACACACACACACACACACACACACACCTGGTGATATATCGCAACAAATTATAAAAGGTACTAAGTTTTTGGTATCTTCTCAGTGATATCACAACTGATAATAAAAGTACCAAGTATCTGTTGTCTTCTAGGTGGTATCATAACCATTAATAAAGGTATCAAGTTTTCATTAACTTCTCGGTGACATATCGCAACCAATAATAAACTTATAAAGGTACCAAGTGTTCAGTATCTTCTAGGTGGTATAATAACTGATAATAAAGTGTTCATTATCTTCTACTCAAGTTCTAAGTGATAATCACAACCAATAATAAAGGTATCAAGTGTTCAGTATCTTCTACTCGAGTTCTAAAGTGATAATCTCAACCAATCAATGAATGATAAAGGTATTAAGTGTTCAGTATCTTCAAGGCGATATCACAACCAATAATACAAAACTGTACCAAATGTTCATTATCTTCCGGGTGACCACTGACAGCAGTCTGAAATCGTCCATTCCCACGACACACCTGTCAACCTTTTTTTTAAAACTTTTTTTTTGGCCTGTTCTTTCTTTTTTTCCGTTAAAAAGTGCAGTTGTTGAACTCAGGGTGTGCAATGGGGGACGGGATAGCCTAGTGGTCAGAACATTGCGCTGGTAATTTGATGACCCAGGTTCGAGTCCGGTCAAGGAGATTTTTCTCCTGGAGTTAACATCAGTGCTGACTCCACTCTCCCCAGAAGTCCTTCGGATGAGACTTTAAACCGAGGCCCCGTGTGCAAACGCACTCAGAACACTTTGCGCACACGTTAAATCCTGTTCCGCTTTTCGAAAGAGTAGGCCATCGTGTGCCGGTGGGAACAGATGACATTTACAAAACTGCATACACATGGGGACTGGATGTAAAAAAGCACAAGAGTGCTTATTCCATTATCCTTGATATAAAAGGATAAATCAAATCAAAATCAAATCAATTGCAGGGACCTTGGTGTCACTGGAGTCACAAGTAACGCGCC
>CM060335.1:13699542-13707042 GCA_030674155.1 Stramonita haemastoma | reverse complement strand
CCCTGTCCCCCCTCAAACCTCCCATGGCCTTCAGCATCATCGCAGACTACTGCAAGGCTAGACCCTCAGCCCTGTCCCCCGCCTTCCAGGAGAGAATTCTGGCCCTCAAAAGAGTGGTCAACTCCCGTACTCAGAATAGAGCTTGACGTGGGAGATACCTGAGTGTGTGTGTGTGTGTGTGTGTGTGTGTGTGTGTGTGTGTGTGTGTGTGTGTGTGTGTGTGTGTGTGATCTTCAGTTTAATGTCTATTCACATTATGTGAGTTTTAGACAAAAACAAAGCAAGAAAAAATCCCAGAACACGTAAAAAAAGCTGCACCTGCCTCATTAGTATTAAGAATGGAACCATCAGTGTGTACTTTGAGATGATCAGGATAGGTAGTTTGAATATGCTCTTTTACGAATGCTGTGAGAATATTGATAATTGTCAGAATATTAATAATTGAATATTAATAATATTAATTGTCAGCTTTTCTTATGGTGGAATAATCAATATCAAATTGAGCTTTAAACAGTTTCCAGGGAGGACAGGGAGCTGACTTTACTTCTGATTTAGCTACTTTTTTTAGATAAGTTTTAAATGCTTAAAAAGTGGACCGATATAAGTGCTAATTGTGGTAAGCAAGCTGATAGTTCTTGCTCTTTTAGGCAAATGAATATCAGACTTTAACTGAACTTCCTTTTCAACGTTACTTTCATTTGTTGCGCTTCTTAAGACAGATTTTGCCACTGCAAGTTGCCGATGTTCATTTAGAGGCAGAACACCTATTTCTTTATATGTGCCTAGAGTTGAGGCATGAGGTGGTACACCCAAAGCAAGCCGGAAGGCTTTACAATCAAGACTTTGGATTTTCTTAAGTAAGTAATTTGGAGCACTGAAAAATACTTCTTGTCCATAAGACAGTCTTGAGTGCACAAGTGCCAAGGACAGGTGTTTTAATACGGTGATATCTTGCCCCCACGGTTGTTTATTGACAACTTTTAAGAAATTAAGGACGTTCTTAGCTTTAGTTGCCAAATATTCAATGTGCTGATTCCACGCTAATTTAGAAGTGAGGTATACACCTAAAAATTTCACTGCTGGTTTATATTCGAGATCTTTTCCATTTATTTGAAAACGAGGTAAGACTTGTGGTCCAACACCATTATTGAAAAGTACAAGATTGGTTTTCTCAGGGGAAAGTGAAAGGCCATTCTCTAAAAGATAACCACTAAGTTTGTCAAGTTCTTTTTGATATACTTTTTGATAGAAGTTTAAATGTCTTTTGGGCGTTTTCTTTTTCATTATAACATCCATCCACATGCATATGTCATCAGCACATTGCACAAGAACAGCATTACTTGACAAAATACCAGGAAGATCGGATAATAAAATAGATAGGGTTATATTACTGAACCCTGTGGAATGCCCATGTCTGGTGATCTTTGGGTAGAATAACAATTCCCAACTTAAGCTTGAACAATTCTTTCTGAAAGAAAAGTTTTAATATTATTTTAATATATGCTGCCAGAAAGGCCAATAGATTTCAGCTTATAAAGCAATCTCTCATGCCAAACATGATCATATGCCTAATGCATGTAAAAAAATGTAGCAAGTACAGTCCTCCTGTGATCAAACTGATATTTAACACGAGTAGTTAGTTTCACTAAATGATCAACTGTAGATCTACCCCTACGAAATCCTGCCTGATTTACAGGTATTATTTTATTTTTATCACAATAATATGTCAGTCTATTTAAGATTATTTTTTCCATCAACTTCCCTGTATGTGAAGTTAATGCAATCAGTCTATAGTTATTCTTATCGCTCTTAGACTTTCCCTGCTTTACTGCAGGTATTAAAATAGAATGTTTCAAGACTTAGGTAAAACTCCATGAATTCAACACAGCTGAAACAAATCTAACAGCAACATTAGCCAGTTATTAGGTAGATGTCTGAGTAGTTCATCTTTTCCCACTGATGTTTTTTTAGTGGGCAGGGAGAAGATTACATCTTTTAATTCTTGCAGCTAATAGGGGCATTCACAATGTATTATCACATACTGGATTTTGTGTGTGTGTTTTTGTTTGTGTGTGTGTATGTGTGTGTGTGCATGTTGTGTGTGTGGTGTGCGTGTGTGTGTATGCGTGTGTGTGTGTGTGTGCTTGTGTGTGCGTGTCCCTAGTAATGACGGCAAGATTTTGCCAGAGGATCGTAAAACAGAAATAAAATTAAGTCTGGTCATTTTTGTTGTGCTTGATTTCTGAAGCAGTGAGATTTTCTTGGGTTTTTTTGTTGTTGTTGTACATAATATGTTACAGAGTTTTGGGTTTTTTGGGTGTGTCGGAAGAATCATGCTCTGAATGAAATGGTGCCGTGATGTGTGTTTTTTATAGCCATGTTCTTCTTTAGTTTAGGGTTTTTGAATTTGAAGAGAAATGGCTGGTGCTTGTTATTGAGCAGGGAAGGTATGCAGGATGAGAGAAAGATTTGTAAATGTCATCTTGTGTGGTGTGTGTGTGTGTGTGTGTGTGTGTGTGTGTGGTGCGTGCACGCATGGTTCATGTGCGGATTATTCACATTTCCAGTCGAGCTCAGAATGCAATGTCTTTCAGTGTGAATTGTTATTTTGTTATATGCAAGGGATTTATTAGAAGTTAATTAAAAAATAAAAAATGTGTGTGTGTTTGAGTGTGTGTGTGTGAGAGTGAGTGTAACATCTCAGTATCATGTGTGACTACACGTGTATGAGAAGCAAAGGGAATGAATGAACTTTATAACAATTCAAAAAGAAAAAAAAGAGGGGTTGGGGTTGAGAGTATGGGTTGTGAAACAAAGTTGCACACTTGAAAAAGTATGTACTGTGATTTTATTGTTTGAAATGTCTGACTTTTTACTTTTTTGGTATTTAGTGTGTTTTGTAATATGTTGTGTGTGTGTGTTGTATTGCTGAGTGGGCTAGAGAATGTGTGCATATGCATGTGGTGTAGTGTATTTGTGTGTGGTGTGTGTGTGTGTGTGTGTGTGTGTGTGTGTGTGTGTGTGTGTGTGTGTAAAGAAGGAAGGTGGCAGGATGGTTTAGATGTTCGCCTGCCAACAAGTAAACCGTGAGGTTTTGGGTTCAGTTCCAAGCCTCGCCCTTCTTCCCAGTTTGAGAAAAAAAAATTAACTAAATGTCAGTCATTTGAATGAGGCTATAAACCGAGGCCCCATGTGTGAACGCATGCAGAACATCTTGCACACATGATAAAAACCTGTTCCACCTTTCGGAAGGGCAGACCATTGTGTGCTGGTAGGTGTGGATGACAACAAAATAAAAATGAAAAAACCCAACATGCACACATGTGTCATGTTTAGACACCATCCCTGAGGAAAAGTCAGGGAGTTGGGAGTCCCCAGGGCAGTTCAGGGCTGTATATGGCTATGTTCTGGCTGCTCCTACGACAGCACTGGAACCATTCATATTGGCGATTGCCTTTCCAGTGGACCATTCCAGGGAGTGGGGGGGGGGGGATCTGCTGTATGGGTAACGGCTTGCCTTCCGTACTTACGCAGGCTTTGCACTCTAGCGCCTAGAGTGCAACTCCTTAGTCCTCCAAGACTGACAGATATCTACCCATATCTCTGTCTGAGTGTGTGTGTTGTGTGTGATAGAGGAAAAGAAGAGAGAGAGAACGTGTGTGTGTGTGTGTGTGTGTGTGTGTGTGTGGTGTGTGGTTGTTGTTGTTGTTGTTGTTGTTTATTTGTGTGTGTGTGTGTGTATTGCAAAGGAATTAATTGACAGTGTGTTGTGTGAAATGTCACAAAAAGCATTGGATAATGGAAACTAATTGTGATATGATCAATGCAACATGCTGAACATTAAAAAAATAATTCTTTTTGTCTTCAGAATTTCAAAGTGTCTTTGATAAATCTGTGTGTGTGAGAGTGTGTTAAAGTTAAAGTTAAAGTCTGTCCCGAGCCTAAGAAGGCTCATCAGGCCGGTGCTTATCCCAGTTTCTGTGGCATTAAGCGACTGAGAGTCATAGACCCCCCCCCCCCCCCCCTGGATAGGACGCCAGTCTATCGCAGGGTTAACCCCCCCAACACAAGGTTGGCACCCCTTTTACACCTGGGTGGGGTGAGAAAATAGCAGTAAAGTGCCTTTTCCAAGGGCACAACGCCATAGCCGAAAGCTGGGATCGAACCCGCAACCTTTAGATTACGAGTCCAACGCCCTAACCACTAGACTACAGCGGCGGCGTGTGAGAGTGAGTGTATGAAAAGCTTTGTTGTTTGACCTGATGTGATTTTGACCACTGTAAGTTACAGGTCTCATGTTAATTGTCATTTGATAGTGATGATTTGGGTAGGTGCTGTAGAAAGATACTGTAGCCACTGAAACTGAATGAGGTGACAGCCCTGATATGGCTTTGGTGGTCGGTAGGGCTGTGAACAGTATGATACGGTATGGTAAGGTGGTTACTGTTACTGAAGGTCACCACAGCTGCTAGTTTAGTCTTGTCTCTTTCAATATTATATACAGTTTTGTATTATCACAACTTGAGACTGTTCATTCGAGGAGATTTTTCTCTTGGAGTTAACATCGGTGCTGACTCCACTCTCCCCTAAAGTCCTTCAGATGAGACTATAAACCGAGGGCCCGTGTGTGAACGCACGCAGAACATCTTGCGCACACGTTAAATCCTGTTCCGCTTTTCTTAAGAGTAGGCCATCGTGTGCCAGTGGGAACAGGTGACATTTCCAAAACTGCGGGGACTGGATGTAAAAAAGCACAAGAGTGCTTATCCCATTAACCTCGATATAAAATAAAATAATAAATAAATAAAAAATCATTCAGCTTTTCTTTTCTTTTTTTTGTGTGCCTTGTTCCTTCGTTAGAACTCTGAGGTTCACCAATGGGGAAAGTTTTGCAAATGCAGCCATTTTTACCCACTGCACCGCATTTATTCCAACTTCTGGGACGTATGCTGGGTATGTTTGTGTTTCCGTAACCCACCAAACGCTAACATGAATTACAGAATCTCTAATATGCATATTTGACCTTTTGGATGTGTATATTTACAATCAGAGTTAAGGCACTGGCAGCTCTGCACTAGAAGTTGATGTGGATGATCATAAAAATCCCCACCCTTAATTAATTCACCAGACGCCTCTAAGAATCGAACTCGCCACTTAATAATAATAATAATAATAATAATACATGGAATTTGTATAGCGCTATATCTTGTAAAAACAAATCAAAGCGCTTGCATTCAACCAAGACAACACACAATCAACAGCAATTTACAGTTTTAACAAATTCGAACGTACACACACACACGCACGCACGCGCGCGCGCACACACACCTACAAACATTATGCACTTTGGCAGGTGGATGTTGAAGGCGGGACAGGTAAGAGATGGAAGAGGAAGGACAAAACTTAGGTTTGGAATAAGTGTGTCTTGAGGTTGGATTTGAAAGTGTCATAAGTAGGCTTTTGCCGGAGGGAGAGAGGAAGGTCGTTCCAGATGGATGGACCAGAAACAGAGAAAGAGCGGCGGCCAACGGTAGATAGGTTGAATCTGGGTATTCTTAAGGACACAGACTCGCCACTTCATAGACTCGTGGGGTTGAGGTTAAAATGTCTGAACCATTCGGCTAGAGCGTGATCCATCATGTCAGCTGTTTGAACTGGTAGAAGTAACAACCTTGATAAAGCCTTCGTGGTTTTGGTGAGGCTATATCAAAACGACATGAAAAATGAAATAGAATGGATGTTGTTAGGGTTTATTATTATTATTTTTTTTAGAATGGATGTTGTTATTTTTGAAAAATAGCCCAGACAGCAATGAAAAGTAAAATGGATGATGTGCTATTCAGAGCTAACCCTGACAGAAATGCGAGAGAAAAGAAGCGACTCCGTGCTAAGCTTTTCCCCTCCTGTTTCATCTCATAGGTGCCCCCACTTTCAACAGCCAAAATCTCCATCACCCTGCAAAGATATAGCGCCATATAAATTCCATTAATCATTATCATTATCATCATCGGGGACGGGATAACTCAGTGGTCAGAGCACTCACTTTCCCCTAGCCAAGGTTAAGCAGCATCGAGCCTGGTTGCCAATTGGATGGGTGACCGTTTGCGCGCCTTGGCTACAGTACAGTTCCTCCAGTTCACCCAGTTGTAAATGGGTACCTGCCCTCTTTAGGGTCAGGAAAGGTAAAGCAGTGAGGGAGAGGAGATTGGCGCCGCCCTCAACATGCTGGCCCCTAGAGAAGCTGAGGTCTCTGACGCCTCGCTTCCCTACGACCACAAAGGTTATGGGACACCTTTACCTTTGCCTTTTATTTTCATTATTTATTAATATTATTACTACTACTACTATATTATTATTATTATTATTATTATTATATTATTATTATTATTATTACTTGCATGCCCTGATCTTTCTTTCACTCCACCTCTCTCTGCCTCACACAGTCTCTTTTATCAGACAATCATTGAAGCAGCACTTTCCCAGTCCACACCACTGACCCCCTTCTCTGTGGATCAGTGGTCAAGATGCAATGCACCTGCCTTCAAAGCGAAGAGTCTGGACTCGATCTGGCACTGGGTTCTATCTCCGTATGTCCCTAACATTTTTTCTCCCATCCACTAGACCGTGAAGCCGCCGCTGTAGTCTATTGGTTAGGGCGTTGGACTCGTAATCTAAAGGTTGCGGGTTCGATCCCAGCTTTCGGCTATGGCGTTGTGCCCTTGGAAAAGGCACCTTACGGCTATTTTCTCACCCCACCCAGGTGTAAAAGGGGTACCAACCTTGTGTTGGTGGTTAACCCTGCGATAGACTGGCGTCCTATCCAGGGGGGAGTCTATGGACTCTCAGACGCTTAACGCCACAGAAACCGGGATAAGCACCGGCCTGATGAGCCTTAGGCTCGGGACAGACATTTTTTACTAGACCGTGAGTGATGGTCTGGGTGCTAGTGTTTTGGATGAGACAATAAATCAAAGTCCCATGTGCAGCATGCATTTAGCGCACATTAAAGAACCCACGGCTTCAAGAGAGTTGTTTCTGGCAAAATTCTGGTTTAAAGAAAAAAAAAGTCATTCTGAGAGGGAAACAAAATACACATGAAGATGGGAAAAGAAAAAGAAATAATGGGTGGCGTTGCTCCTTGGGAAGAGTGCAGCCTGAATTTCACGCAGAGAAATCTGCCAAGGCTGAAAGTGGTATACGATAATGGTAAAGGTGTCCCATAACGTAGGGGAGTAAGGCATCAGAGGCCTCAGCTTCTCTAGGGGCCAGCACGTTGAGGGCGGCGCCCATCTCCTCTGGTTCTCCCTCTCTGCTGTACCTTCCCTGACCTTAAAGAGGGCAGGTACCCATTGACAGCTGGGGAGGCTGTACAGAAGCCAAGGCGCGCAAACGGTCACCCATCCCACTGGTAAGTAACCATGCTCGATGCTGCTTAATTAACTTCGGCTTGGGGAAAGGGAGTGCTCTGACCACTGAGCTATCTCCACCGTCCCCTCCCTC
>CM060335.1:13692042-13694542 GCA_030674155.1 Stramonita haemastoma | reverse complement strand
TACAATTAATTAGGAGTTGCTTCAAAAATGAGCAGATGAACAAGTGGAGAATGTTACATTTGTCGCAATCTTTGATAAGTGGGGTATACATCTTTGATCGTCAAATTAATGGGAAACAATTGGCCAATATGGTGTTTCCCATGCCAATATTGTACAGGAGGGTCCAAAGTATGCGTATGCCAAAAATAATGCCGTCACCCCTTTCTGCAGTTTTTGCCCAATATTCTTACCAGAGCTGCTGGACTATTAATTAACTTCGGCTTGAGGAAAGGGCATGCTCTGACCACTGAGCTGTCTCCCTCTTACTCACCCCCCCCCCCCCCCCCCCCCCCCCGCCCCTCTTCTCACAGCCCGTAAAATCAGACATCTCCACTGAGACGTCATAGTGACTATTATCATCACAAGACCAGTGGGCCAGAAGTGACTGTACTGCAATGTGGGTCAGTCCTGTGCATGCAGTACCAGACTGCGTTCTCCTGTAGACCCGCTTTCACAGCTGTCGACATCAACGGGAGGGGAACAGCACAGCCTAGTTAGTGAACAGAGTGATGATACACGTTGCGCTCGTGATCTGCTGTCCCCGGGTTCCAATGTCGTTCAAGAGGATTTTCCCTCTGGAGTGAAATAATAATAATAATAATAATAATGATAATAATAATAATAATAATAATAATAATAATAATAAATAATAATAATAATAATAATAATAATAATAATAATAATACATCGATTTTATATAGCGCTATATCTTGCAAAAACAAATCAAAGCGCTGGAGTCAACATCAGTGCCGACTTCCCTCTCCCGAAAGTCCTTCGGATGAGACTATTAACCGAGGTCCCGTGTGCGGACGCATGCAGAACATCTTGCGCACACGTGTGTAACCTATGTGAACCTATGGAACGGATGACAAAATTTACAAAACTGCATACACACAGGGACTAGATGTAAAAGCAAGCACGTAGGTGCTTATTCCGTTATCCTCGAAATTAAAGTACAATATACGAAAGGGAAAAGCCCCAAAGAAAATTGTGGAAAAATTTGTTATCAGTAAAAACAGGCCTACTCATAGACTGTTTTTGCCCAGGCCCCATATAATAATAACCCCTGTGAGTCAAACCTTGCTTATTCAGGAAGAACATTATGGAATAATCTACCTCCCTTTTTAGAATTAGCTCCTCCGCAACAAACGTTTTGGACGCTTTTGAAGAAACATCTGACGGACAAACTTGAAATCCACCTTTATGCTCCAGGTTACCTTACATCCGGATGTTTTGTTGTTATTCTTACCCTTATTTTATATTTTCGTTACTTGTCTGTATCCCTTGAGCTTATGTTGTAATAATGTCTTAGGTTTGTTTTATCCTGTATTGTAAGGTCTGGTTTGAATAAAAAAAAAGAAAAAAAATCCTCATTTTATTTGAGCTCTTTTTAACATAGACTGATATTTTGTCTTTTGAATGCTTTAAAAAAATTTTTTTTTAAATAAGTCAATGTTCTTAATTTTTTGTGAGAGCAGGATGAAAACAAAGCTGTGTAAACTTGAATCTTTTACCCTCAATAAAGATCATTTTGACTTGACACAACAAAGGACCTGCCAACAGATGATGAAGCAAAAAACTGAGGAGAAAAAAAACCAAACTCATTAACATAATCAACAACAACGATAACCACGTACACACTCACACACACACACACACACACACACACACACACACACACACACACACACACACACACACACACACACACACACACACACACACACACACACATACACACACACACTCAAACTACACACACACACACTCACACACATGTTAGCTAATTAATGTTGGTGAAATGTTTGTTGTTGTTTTATTTGTTTCTTTGTTTGTTTTTTCCCCCTTTTCTTTCTTTGTTGGTTTTATTGTTTTGCTAGGGATTTTCTGCTTTGATTTTTGTTGGTTTTTTGTGTTGTTTTATTTTGTTTTTTGCAGTTGTTTTGATTTTTTTCTTTTCTTTAGATAGATGGCTTGATGAAAAAAAGCAAATCGATGCTTACTCAATGTACCATCTGGAAATAAAAATTTGATTGATTGATTGATTCACACACACACACACACACACACACACACACACACACACACCACACACACACACACACACACACACACACACACACACACATACACACACACACACACACACACACACACACACACACACACACACACACACACACACACACACACACACACACACACACACACACTTACACACACACACACACACACACACACACACACACACACACACACACACACACACACACACACACACACACACATCCCACAAAAAACAAACAACCCCCCCCCCAAACAAACCCTGACAGCCGGGGAGACAAAAAAGAAGAAAGATCAGTAATTTCAAAATGTATTCGACTGAGCGTCATGATGAATTATGCATGAGGAGAGAGAACGTGCCCCTTTAGTCTCCCCATCATCTCCCCATCTCCCCATC
>CM060335.1:13679542-13687042 GCA_030674155.1 Stramonita haemastoma | reverse complement strand
CTCATCCGAAAGACTAGCGCCCAGATCACATCTCAGGGTCTAATGGATGGGGGGAAAAGTTTTGGGCCCAAACTGGGGTACGAACCACCGCACACACCGACCCGGACTTTTTTGCTTTCTAGGCAAGGCGCGTTACCACCTAGAGCCCCGATCTACCGAGTTTAGCTTGGTCTTCACAGACTTTGCAAAGGCGGTGTGATAGAGTGTGCCAGGAGACAGCATGGACCACAGTGAAGCACATCATGCACCAGGGGTCAGGCACTACAGGACACCAGTCAACCCCTTCCTTTTTTATTTTTATTTTATTTTATTTATTTTATTTTATACCACTTTATGTCACAGCAGATTTATCTGCGTGAAATTAGGGCTGCTCTGCCCGGGGAGAGCGCGTCGCCACAAGTGCAGCGCCTACCCATTATTTTTTTTTCCCTCTCAGGGATAGTGTCTAAACAGAACACCTGTGTGCATGCTGTTTTTTTTTATATTTAATTTTGTCATCCACTCCTACCGGCACACGATGGCCTGCTCTTCCGAAAGGCGGAACGGGATTTTAACGTGTGCGCAAGATGTTCTGCGTGCGTTCGCACACGGGACCTCGGTTTATAGTCTCATCCGAATGACTTTGACATTCAGTTAGATTTTTTCGTCAAACTGGGAAGAAAGGGCGAGCTGGGTAGAACCCAGAAACTCGCGGTTTACATATTGGCAGGCGAACGTCTTAACCATCTGCCACCGTCCTTCCAAACCTACCTGCATGGCATGGCACTCACACCGCCTATAACTGCAGGTAAAAACGCCACGCTTCATCCCCGAAGTCAGAATACGGCTACCTTCATGTGGTGGGGGGGGGTGAATGGTCACGTACACAAAATCTCACCGCTGGTGAACCGCGGAGCTCTTTAGTATCGAGGACGGGAAAAAAGATCCGAAGTTCGTCGAGGTATTTTTTTTTTCCTTCCTCATTTCTCAGCCTATTCCAGAACCATACCATGACCATGATGAATCTGTGTCCAGATCATGTCAGCACAACAACCACATATCAACACACACACACACACACACACACACACACACACACACACCCCCACACACACACACACACACACACACACACACACACACACACACATGTAGGCGCGCGAGCATACACACACATGCACTCAAATATACACACACATACGCAAGTGTCACACGTGTGCATCCATGCACACTCGGATGCACGCACACACCACGCACGCACATACAGATGCATGCATGTGCATATGCATACACGCATGCACGATTATGTCACCCGTACACACACACACACACACACACACACACACACACACACACACACACACACACACACACGCACACACACACACACTATGGAAAAAAATCTCTCTCTCTCTCTCTCTCCCATCTTATGTCGACATCCATTTGGTTAATCTTTATCATTCTTTTTTTTTATGTGCCTATTTTTTTTTTTTCTTCTAATATCACTTTAAGTGAACAGACAAATTAGTGACAATGAATAAAAGCCTACCCACCCCCACCCACCCTCAACCATCACCACCACCACTACACAAACCCCTCAATCAAGCAAACAGACCTCTCCACCCCCCCCCTCCTCCTCACCCCCCCCCCCCCCCCCACTCTGATGAAGTCCGTCTTCATTGGTGGAATAGAGGCAGTGTGACAAAATAATATGAGCATGAATAACAATCAGGCTGAGGGACAAAATACTGTGATTTTTTAAAATTATTGTAATCTGCCCATGCGTGATTCCTTCTAGGGTTTTTTTTTTCTTCTTCTCCTAGATCTGGACAGATGAGGAAACTGAATGTCAGACAGACAGATCTGGCGATTCGCTCTGTACCGTTTCTGGCTGTTCACTGCAGTTTAGTGTCATTCTCCTGTTTGGAGAGATCTATACCATTGAAAAAAAAAACCAGCAAAAAGCCCCAATCCCCTATGGGAACACCAGGGGGTGTGATTCCTTTTTCGAACAGGATATCTTCTCCCCACTTCGACGTCTTGGTATCAGTTTAATCTGGGATCTAAGTTGAGAATAAAAGAAGATTTTTTACGAGTGACTATAAACTCTTTTACCAGCCTGCGGTCAAAAGACGAAATATTCGAAATTTCATCTTCCTGTATTTATCAGTTTCCACTTCAGTGATTATAAAGATGAAAGTCATTTGCATACCACGGGGTTTTTGTTTGGCTTATAAAGAGGGGAGGGGTTGTCTTGTGGAGGTTCGTCATTCTCTCTGTGTCTGTTGCCTCGATTCGTTGGGTGAAGCTAAACTTGGAGGGTTTCTGTTAAAAGTCTTCTTGCAGAAATGATGTGGTACGCTTCCTGGTTGCGGTGATTTCGGTATTCAGCTTTCTCCAACTGGCGGTAAGTTAAAAAGTTTAATGAAAAAAAAAATCTTGCACATTTCTGGGTCACTTGACTTACTTATTGTAAGTCTGTTGCTTCTGATTTTAGATATGTAGCCTACTCGTCTCTGGGGTGTGTGTGTGTGTGGTGTGTGTGTGTGTGTGTGTGTGTGTGTGTGTGTGTGTGTGTGTGTGTGTGTGTGTGTGTTGGGGGGGGTGGGGGCTTAGAGAAAATAAAGACAAGGCGTCACAGGTTAGAAGGTCAAGGTCGGTTTCTGTGGCATATTTAGAGTGTCAACAGTTTTAGTTGGGAAAGGTTTTTTTTGTCCATCAGCAAACAGGCAAAAGATAAACTACAGAAAATTATTATGTATATATATATACCAAACACCACTGTGGTTAAAGAAAACAAGGGAACGAAAGTAGCAGATGTCAAACACTGAAAATTCTGCATAATTACAGTCCAGAAAAAGCCTCCTTCAATTCTAACTGACGAACTGGCACAGGTACACAGATAAAATGTAAAAAAAAAAAAAGAAGCAACCAGAAAACAAGCAGCAACAACAACAAATGGGTTTTTTGTTGTTTGTTGTTTTTTTAAACTTCAACGGAAATCAATAGATAGCTTTCAGCTGAAAACATTTTTTTCAGCAGTAGTTTGTGAGGCAAATTACAATTAGTCCTTCCCCCCCCACCCCACCCCACTCGCCGCCTCCTTTAAGAAAAAAAGGAAGGGACAAAGAAAAAGAAACAGACAGCTACAGACATCGGGACCACTGATGAGGGCTCATCCAGGAGCTGAAACTCGAGTCAGGTCAGGCCAAAGGCATGGTTCTTACTAAAAAAAAAATGCCTACAATGCTGCCACTGAAAGACATTATTCCCTAGAATTTATTTTCATTTCCATTTCTTTTTTATTGAATCTTTGATAAGTCATTTTTCAAAATGATTGAGAAGTTGGTGCCTGCACTTGTTTTTTCCGCCACTATTTTTTCCTCATACTACATACATAGGGTGGGGAAAAGCATGGTAAGCAGGTAGTGGTTTGAAAAATAATCCCCAGGCCAGTGTTTTAATTTAAAGGGAGAAACTATGCCATCAGACATCATCTATTTGGTCGTTTTGTTATTTATCATTTATTCATTTTTCTACAATGACCGAGAAGTTGTAAGTGGTTACCCGCACTTGTGTTTCATCCATCACTATTTTTCTCAAAAAAGGCAGAAACTGATGAAGAGGCGTCAAACAACACACACACACACACACACACACACACACACACACACACACACACACACACACACACACACACACACACACACACACACACACACACAACACACACACACACTGCCTATAACACACACTTTTCACTTTTGCTTGTTTTATCTATAGTATATTTATTTTTGAGGGTTGAAATCATGTTAGTTAAATATGTCGTGAAATTTTTTTCTTTGTTTTTTTCTCTTAGATAGATGCTGATGAAAAAAAACAAATCAATGCTTATTCAAATATACATATGGAAAAAAAGATTCACACACACACACCACACACACACACGCACACACACTACACACTTACACACTTACACACACACACACACACACACACACACACACACACACACACACACACACACACACACACACACAGACATCACACACACACACACACAACGCACACACACATATATACACACGCACACAGACACAGACACAGACACAGACACACACAGACACACACAGACACACACAGACACACACAGACACACACAGACACACACACACACACACACACACACACACACACACACACACACAGACAGACAGACAACACACACACACACACACACACACACACACACACACACACACACACACACACACACACACACACAACACACACACACACTCACCCAAACTCCTTCGGATGTCACTATAAACCGAGGTCCCGTGTGCGGACGCACGCAGAACATCTTGCGCACATGTTAAAGCCCGTTCCGCTTTTTGGAGGAGTAGGCCATTGTGTGCTGGTAGGAACGGATTACAAAACTGACAAAACTGCATACACACGGGGATGGAGGTAAAAAAAAAGCACATGAGTGCTGGTGCCATTATCCTGGAAATAAAAGAATAAAAGAAAGAAGAGAAAGAAAAAAAATACCCAGACAGACAGACAGACAGACAGACAGACAGCAGACAGAAGCAGAGACGACACGACAGGCAGACAGACAGACAGACAGACAGACAGCAGCAGACAGACAGACAGACAGACAGACAGACAGACAGACAGGCAGAGAAGACAGACAGACAGACAGACAGACACACACACACACACACACACACACACACACACACACACACACACACACACACACACACACACACACACACACACACATTTTTGCTTGTTTTATCTATAGGTATATTTTATTTTTGCGGCTGTTGAAATCATGTTATTATATGATTGAATTTTTTTCTTTCTTTTTTTTCTCCTAGATAGATAATGCTTGATGAAAAAAAAATGAATGCTTATTCAAATATACCATCTGAAAAAAAGGTTTCGACACACAACACACAAACACACACTCACACACACACATCCACACATCACACACACACCACACACACAACACACACACACACACACACACAACACACACTACACACACACACACACACCAACACACACAACACACACACACACACAACACACACACACACACACACACACACACACACACACACACACACACAACACACACACACACACACACACACACACACACACAACACACACCAACACCAACACACACACACCACACACCCACACCATACACACACACACACCTACCACACACACACCATCACACCCACACCCACACCCACACACCACACCCACCCACACACCACACCCACCCACACCCACCCACCCCCACCACCCCCACCCCCACACCAACCCCCCCCCCACACACACACCAACCCCCCCCCACCCAACCCCCCCCCCCAACCAACCCCCAAACCACCCCAAACCACCCCAAACCCCCCATCAAAACATGGGTACTGCTGCTACTACGTTCAGGAGATGCACGGCAGCAGCAGCAGCAGCACGGGGTGATCCACTACACCTGGATCCGAAGCCTGAACGGCTCCAGGAGCATCCGGCAGAAAGCGGCCTCCATCGCTAGCGGGCCCCGCATCTTCATCAACACACCTGGTCTACAGTTTCTACCAGAACACCCTGAAGCCCTCCAGAACCGTCATCGACTTCAGTGGCTCTGACACGGTCAGTAGTAGGCTGAGAGCAAAACAGGGATGATAATGATGAAGGATTTCCACCACCACCGTCAAGTTAGCCGCCGCTGTAGTCTAGTGGTTAGGGCGTTGGACTCGTAATCTAAAGGTTGCGGGTTCGACCCCAGCTTTCAGCTATGGCGTTGTGCCCTTGGAAAAGGCACTTTACGGCTATTTTCTCACCCCACCCAGGTGTAAAAGGGGTACCAACCTTGTGTTGGGGGTTAACCCTGCGACAGACTGGCGTCCTATCCAGGGGGGAGTGTATGACTCTCAGTCGCTTAACGCCACAGAAACCGGGATAAGCACGGCCTGATGAGCCTTAGGCTCGGGACAGACTTTAATAACCGTCAAGTCAGCCACTAGTGAAGAGCAGCTGAATGATGATCGTGTCTGCTTGTCAAGGCATTGCTAAGGTGGAAAAAGGTAAAGGTGTCCCAATAACCTATGTGGTACGTAGGGGAGTGAGGCATCAGAGACCTCAGCTTCTCTAGGGGGCCAGGGATGTTGAGGGTACCGTGGCGCCCATCTCCTCTCCCTCTCGCTGCTTTTACATCCGTAACCCTGAAGAGGACAGGAACTTATTGACAGCTGGTGAACTGGGGGACTGTACTGAAGCCAAGGCGCGGAAACGGTCATCCCCTCCATTGGTAATCAGACTCGATGCTGCTTAACCTTGGCTGGGGGAAAGCTAGTGCTCTGACCATTGAGCTATCCCGTCCCCTAAACAGAAAAAGACCCCCCACCCAAACAAACAAAAAAAACCAAAAAAAACAAAAACCATAATGCGCATTGGTCTTGTTTTTGGACATCATCTTCGAAGTCGGAATGCGGCTACCTTTAATGGTGGGTTTAAAAAAAGGTTGCATACACAAAATATCACTATTGGTGAACCTCGGAGCTATTGCCGAACAACAAAAAAAAGAGAAAAAAACAAATCCTATCCCTCTTTCATAGAAGAGTAGGCCAGCTATAGCTGCTGTTGCAGACGACACAAAACAGACCCAGCAAGCAATATGATGTAGGGATGGTCCCGGAGACTCATTCTGTCAAAACACACTGCCTGAGAAGTTTGAGTGTGGTGTCCCGTGACTTCTCGAGAAGTTCAGGAAGTCTGCTGACAGGGTGGATGGGTAGGTGGTGTGGTAAATGCCCCCCCCCCCTCCCACGTGAAGTGTGACCGTGTCTGGGACGAATTGCGTGTGTGTGTGTGTGTGTGTGTGTGTGTGTGTGTGTGTGTGTGTGTGTGTGTGTGTGTGTGTGTGGTGTGTGTGGTGTGTGTGTGTGGTGCGTGGTGTGGCGTGTGTTGTGCGTGTGGTGGTGTGTGTGGTGTGTGTGTGTGTTGTGTGTGTGTGTGTGTGTGTGTGTGTGTGTGTGTGTGTATGCTGTGTGTATGATGATGATGATGATGATGATGATGATGAGATGATGATGATGAAGAAGAAGAATGAAGATGATGATGAATGAAAAAGATGATGATGATGAAGATGATGATGATGACGACGACGATGACGACCACGATGATTGATAATGATGACGATAACGATGATGATGTTGTGATGATGATGATGATGATGGTGATCAATCAATCAATCAATCAATCAATCATCAAATTTTATTTCCAGATGAAGTGTGTGTGTGTGTGCGCGTGCGCACGCATGCGCGCGTGCGTGCATGCTCTGTGTGTATGTTCTGTGTGTGTGCTGTGTGTGTGCTCCATGTGTGCTGTATGTGTGCTGCATGTGCTATCTGTGCGCTCTGTACATGTGCTGTATGTGTGCTGCACGTGTTCTGTATGTGTGCTGCATGTGTGCTGTACGTTGTATGTGGCTGTATGTGT
>CM060335.1:13672042-13674542 GCA_030674155.1 Stramonita haemastoma | reverse complement strand
GTAATGTAGTGTAGTGTAGTGTAATGTAGTGTAGTGTATCATGGGTTATCGTAGCGTAGCACTGCGTAACGCGGCAAGTTTTTGTGTAACGATTGTATGGCATGGTATATAGGTTGTGTGGTGTACTGTATTGCATTGTGCTGTATTGTATTGCACTGTGTTGTCTTGTACTGTGTTGTATTATATTGCATTGTACTGTATTGCATTCCATTATACTGTATCATATTGTATCGCATTGCACTGTATTGCATTGCATTGTATTGCATTGTTTTGTACTGTATTGTTTTGTATTGCATTGTACTGTACTGTATTTTTTGCATTACATTGTACTGCGTTGTATTGCATTGTACTGTATTGTATTGTACTGTACTGTATGTACTGTATTGTTTTGTACTGTACTGTACTTTATTGTATTGTAATGTACTGTATGGTAGTGTACTCTACTGAATTAAATTGCATCATAGTGTACCGTATTATATTGCATTGTTTTGTATTGCATTGCATCGTATATTGTTACCATTCACAGCCAAGGCCGGTTAACCATCGCTCAATTTTATTTCTGCTCTTCTATCCCCATATGTGGCGCATCAGTTGTAAATTGTGGCCTATTTCAGTATCATTAGAGCCCGTTGAGGAACATTGAGGTCGTCGATCTTGTTGCTTATGAACAGCTGCTGTTTTAATCTGTCTGTTTTGCTGTGTTTTTTTTCTTGCCTCGGCTACAACTCCCATTTTTACCAATGGTGAGACTTTTTTTTTTTTTTACGTATGTGACCAGGTGTTTGTTTGTTTTTTTCAAACCCACCGTGAAGGTAACCGTATTCCGACTTCGGTGATGCTGTTTAAGTTTGAAATATTTGTTTTCAAATCAAAATCTTCCTTTGATTCTTACCTCTTATTTCAATTTCTCAATGTGTGCTTTAAAAAAAAAACAACAACTCTTATTACTATATTGCTTTCTTATTAATTTTTCTTGTCTGTTGTTTGCTACTTGGTATGGTTTTTTCTTGCTCTTGGTATTTGGATCATCATTATTGTTGTTGTTTAGTTAGAGGTGGTTTTTTCTTGATGTATCTCTGATAAGGGCGGGGACTGGATGTAAAAAAGCACACGACTGCTTACTCATTATCCTCGAATAAAAGACTTTGCTTTGCCTAAAAAAAAAAAAAATAAAATAAAAAAAATAAAAAAAAAGTTTGAAATATTTTCGTACACAATCTAGTTGCTGCTGGTATTCTGGAGTTCAAGGTCAAGGGTAGGACGTGGCTTTGGAGGTCAAGGTCAAGGTCAAGGGTAGGACGTGGCTTTGGAGGTCAAGGTCAAGGGTAGGACGTGGCTTTGTGTTTAGAATGGCAGACTCCTGACAGAAAATCACCGGGTGCTACACGGTCCGGTTTCCCCCTTGACTCTTGTCAGAAATTGAAAGGGTTTTTTTTTTTTTTCTTAGGGACGATTTTTTTTCTCCCTTTTCGTTTTCCTCGGCTAGAGCTCCAAGGTTGACCAACAATGACATTTTGCCTATGCGACTGTTTTTGTTCACCATGAAGACAGCCGCACTCCGACTTCGGGGATTCCCTAGAGAGTTATAATTATTGGTTCGACTCCTGTACCTCAGGGGACGGGATAGCTCAGTGGTCAGAGCACTCGCTTTCCTCAAGCTAAGCTTAGGCAGCATCGAGCATGGTTACCAATGGGATGGATGACCGTTTGTGCGCCTTGGCTTCAGCACAGTCCCCCCCAGTTCACCCAGCTGTAAATGGGTACCTTCCCTCTTTAGGGTCAGGGAAGGTAAAGCAGCCAGTGAGAAGAGATGGGTGCCGCCTTCAAAATGCTGGCCCCCTAGAGAGGCTGAGGTTTCTGACGTCTCGCTCCCGTACGAGCACATAGGTTATGGGACACCTTAAACTTTACCTAATGTTAAAACCTACACAGTTTTTTTTGTAAATGAGTAAGGTATGTATGACCCGAGTGTATACAGCATGAAGGAAGTAAACCTACCCCTCTCCGATTCCCCCCCCCCATTTTCAAGCAACCCCCCCCCCCCCCCCCTAAAAAAAAAGTGATCAAAAGACGGATGGGGTTTGACTTACCAGGACACATTGGATGAAAGTGTTTTAGGCAGTTTAGGGCAAAGACATGAGAGAAACGAAAAGAGACTTTGATGTTTATGAGTTTGAGAGACGAAAATCGATATTGATGTGTGTGGTTTTAAAAGATGAAAGACAAAAAAAGATATTGATGTTTGAGATTTTATCTATTTTATTTATTCTTTTATATCGAGGATAAAAGAATAAGCAACATGTGCTTTTTTTCATCCGGTCCCCGTGTGTATGCAGTTTTTGTAAATATTGTCATCTGTTCCCACCGGCACACGATGGCCTACTCTTACGAAAAGCGGAACAGGATTTAACGTGTACGCAAGATGTTCTGCGTGCGTGCGCACACGGGGCCTCGGTTTAAAGTCTCATCCGAAGGACTTTTGGGCAGAGTGGAGTCAGCA
>CM060335.1:13654542-13659542 GCA_030674155.1 Stramonita haemastoma | reverse complement strand
CAACATTTTAGACTAAACATAAATTTAGTAACTAAATAAATAAATGAATGAATAACAAAAATTTATTAGAGAATTGATAATTAGGGCACAAATTGTACACAGAGTAGCATAACACTGAAACAACTTGAGAAATACGTTAATCATTTTGCTACAGCCATCATTCTAAAGCAGAACGCCTTTTGTTGGAATGATATATGAATCGTCCTAAGTCATGAAGGCTTTTGTCATCTTGCATCATAAGTTTCAATGTTTTTTCTGAAGGGTATTGCCTATAACGAGATGGGATGTATTTTTGTCGCAAATCATTCAGAGATTTACAGTAAAATAAAGTGTGTACTTCATCTTCAAGACAAGAATTGCATAGGGGGCATTTCAGATCACCCGGATTGAAAGTAGCATATCGCATTTTATGTGTACGTATTTCAGTTGCACCGATTCTAAATCGGATGAGCACATCTCTGATGTGTTTGTTAGTGATAACGGTGAAATACGATTCCAGTGATATAGAGGATTTAAAATTCCGATAAACTGCAAACCTACTGCTTTCTTCAATATGCGCGTGCCAATTTTGACTGTGACAATCAATCAATCTCTGCTTGAATGTAGATAAGAATCCCCTTATATTTTGCACACCTTGGTTTTCCCAAACAAACCCAAATCCAAATTTATACAATGTGTCGCGCACATGTGATGCCCAGCACATCCGCCCTTGATCACATAATGTTAGAAGCATAATATAGGACTGACGAGGGAGTCTGGCCTGATTCATTCTTGTAAGACGTAGCCAATATTTTATGCATGACATAAAAGAAAATATATAGAGGGGGTATCGCCCAGTTTCACCATAAACCATATCATTTGGTGTTCTGGGGCTGACGTTTAACAGCTTTTTTAAGGCAAACGTGTGTACTTTCTCCGATATAGAAAAGTAAGTCATGCCCCAGATTTCAGAACCATACAAAAGAATAGGTCTTATCTGTGAATCAAATAATCTAAGACAAATATCAACTGAAAAATCACCTAGTTTCCAGAGGGTTCTAAAAATGTCAATGACCCCTTTCCTTGCTTTAACTGACATCTCACCAACAGCTTTTGAAAAGGATAGCCTGGTGCTGAAAACCAGACCCAAATATTTATAACAATTCACAATTTCAATTTTACAACCATTGTATGTCCATGTTTCATGCCGAGAAATGTAACCACCATTTCTAAAAATAACTATATTAGATTTTTCCAGATTGACCTGTAAATCTAATTCAAGTGCCTTAGTAGCAAGAGTATTAAGCTGAGTTTGTAAGCCAACGACAGTGTCTGACAGAAGTACAATATCATCTGCAAAAAGCATAATAAACAATTCAGTCATGCCTGGATTCAGTTGTATGCCATGGCGCCCGTTTTCTATAACGCAACTAGCAAGTTCATTTATGAATACAGAAAAAAGTAGAGGACTTGTAATTTCACCTTGCTTCAAACCCTTCTGACAGAAGAAAGCATCAGAAACCCTGCCTCCACATCTAACCCGGGCTTTCACGGTTTTATACATACTCATAATGGTCAGTAGTATCTTACCTCTTATTCCAGATTTGTGTAGTATGGGCCAGAGTTTACTATGTGTAATAAAATCGAAAGCCTTACGAAAGTCAATAAAAGCTACATACAACTTTTTCCTCAGTAGTAAATGTTTCTGAATCATACAGAACAACGTAAAAATATGGTCTATTGTAGAATGGTCTGTTCTAAAACCAGCTTGAATTTCCCCTAATAAATTTTTATTTTCTACCCATTTAGACAGTCTCCTGTTGATGATATAGCTGTATAACTTGCCGCATATATTCAAAAGTGAAATACCCCTGTAGTTGTCTGGTTTGTGTATACTGCCTTTTTTATGCAAAGGGTGAATGATTGATTCGGTCCATGCCTCAGGGTACTGGCCTGATGCAAATACAGCATTGAAAAGATGGAATAAAAAAGGAACAATTTTTTCTTTAGAATTTTTAAAAATTTCGGGTATAATGCCATCTGGACCTGCTGCTTTATTATGTTTCAGATGATCTATAGAGTGTTGTATTTCTTGTTCAGTTATTTTCCTATTCAATAAATTATCATCTGGATCAACATCATGTTCCCCATTTACAGTATTAAACTCAATAAGTTCTTCATCAGGAGTAATTTGATCTCCAACTCCAAAAACCCCCTTGAAGTGCTGCAGCCATTCTTCCTCTGTAATATTGCCAGTTTTCTTACTTTCAGATGAAAAGCGCTTAATTTTTTTCCAAAAGAACTTGGAATCATTAATATTTTGTTCGAGCTCTGCCCTACAATTCTTTTTGTATGCATTTTCTTTCTCTGCTAATAATCTTTTATATGTTTTTCTTTGCTCAAAGTATGGTCGACCATCTGCTGTTGGGTCTTCTCTCCGCAATCGTTTGAACTCTCGAAGAGCTTTTCTGGTCTTCTTCCGACTCTCCCGACATTCGGCATCAAACCAAACCTGACCTCTTATGACATCTTTAATCCTGTGTTTTACAATCATACAAGAGGCAGAAGATTTCAGGACTGCAGTAAACAACTCCACTGCTTTGTTAATGTCCTGATCAATTAGTTCTTTTGCTTCCTCTAAAGCAGCAGTATTGTTTGGCAAATTAATTTGAGTGAAAAAATCCTCTCTTTTTTCTTCCGACCAAACAAGTTTAGAGACAGTTGTCATGTCGTCTTGTCTATTTTCTTTCAGCTGCTTACACAAAAATATATGGCAAACAACAGGCATGTGTTTTGAATAGATTTTTTCATCAACAAACAGTTTAAATGGTAACATGTCTAGTGCTGAAGACAAAATAAAATAATCAATAACGCTATTTCCTGCAGAAGAAATATAAGTAAAACATCCCCCCAAATCCCCTTCACAAACCCCATTCAGTATGTACATCCCAAAACTAGTACACAAAGAAAGTAGTTTTCCACCATAATCATTAATAACTTTGTCTTCTGAACAACGCTTTTTATGTGTTACAGTATCATTATTATAGAATAAATAGGATTCATCACAAGCCACATAAGGAGTTAACTCTGTGTCAAGTTGTACAGGGAAAACATTACTGGTCCTTGCATTAAAATCGCCACAAAGTAGGAAAAGTGGATCCTGGTGCTGTTCTGTGATATCCAACAAGCATTGTTCTAATATAGAAATCCCGTTGTCTGCTTCGGTAGTGCCATAAAAAGGACTGTTAATTGGATTTATGTACACACTGACAATAAAAACATTTGATTCTGTATAAAATAAACTGTTGTCAGCTTGAAGAACGACCATGTTATTATATTTTGTACGAACTTCTTTGATGTATGGCAAAAACTCATCTTTCACTAACACGACCACCCCCCCACTTCTCCTCCCATGGTGTGAAAGTTTTATAGCAGGTGAAATAAAACTTGTGTGAGATGGAAATAAAGAGGATGAGAAAGCATCTACAAACGTTTCCACTAAACAAATAAAGTCAAAGTTTATGATGTAAGAAACAAAACTAGAATCTTTCAATTTTGATATAATTCCTTCCACATTATATGTTATCATAGAAAACAAACTGTTTTTAGAAGGTTTTACAATGTCAATAGGGTCCGGGCCATGTCGTCATTTTTTACCAAAGAGTTCTTGGCCTGTTGTTTTTTGTACACGCAAGTTCTTTTTAGGCTGCAGGCCTTTCGCCCCTCTCCGAGGAAGAGAAGACTGTCGGTCAGTTGATAAGGACTTGGATCTCGTGCTGAAACGTCTCTGCGTACGATTTCTGTTTTCTTGGCCCACATATGAACTGCCCTGCACGTGCAATCCCGCAGCATTGTCACCCTCACCACTAGAAGGGGAATCCCCAACTGTAGGCTGCACAGTGACATCATTCACAGGAGTGTCAAATGTCGAGCTACTGGGGGCTGGTGGGCCATATCCCAAAGCAGCTGCGGACATGGTTGCCTTCTCTTGTGTAATACGGGGGTGTTGAATAGAAGTTCTTTTCCTTCACCTCTGTTCAGCTTCTCAATGTCCAGATGAGCTGCTGTGGTTGAGGCCCTGTTACCTCCACTGGTAACAGCAGAGCATGACCTTTCCTCAGCAGACTGACCACCAGCCTCCTCCCACTGGATGCTGCCATTATCAGTCTGCTCATCACCCTGTAGAGGGCCGATGTCTCTCTCAAGGTCAGGCCGCTGGTCATCAGGCCTCTGGTCATCAGGCCTCTGGTCATCAGGCCGCTGCTTCTGGTCATCAGGCCTCTGGTCATCAGGCCGCTGCCTCTGGTCATCAGGCCGCTGCCTCTGGTCATCAGGCCGCTGCCTCTGGTCATCAGGCCGCTGGTCATCAGGCCTCTGGTCATCAGGCCGCTGCCTCTGGTCATCAGGCCGCTGCCTCTGGTCATCAGGCCTCTGGTCATCAGGCCGCTGGTCATCAGGCTGCTGCCTCTGGTCATCAGGCTGCTGCCTCTGGTCATCAGGCCTCTGGTCATCAGGCCTCTGGTCATCAGGCCTCTGGTCATCAGGCCGCTGCCTCTGGTCATCAGGCCGCTGGTCATCAGGCCGCTGCCTCTGGTCATCAGGCCTCTGGTCATCAGGCCGCTGCCTCTGGTCATCAGGCCGCTGCCTCTGGTCATCAGGCCTCTGGTCATCAGGCCGCTGGTCATCAAGCCGCTGCCTCTGGTCATCAGGCCGCTGCCTCTGGTCATCAGGTCGCTGCCTCTGGTCATCAGGCCTCTGGTCATCAGGCCTCTGGTCATCAAGCCTCTCGTCATCAGGCCGCTGGTCATCAGGCCGCTGCCTCTGGTTATCAGGCCGCTGGTCAACACGCCTCTGTTCATCTCTCTGGTCAGACCTCTGGTAATTTCTCTGGTCAGCTCTCTGGTTAGGCCTCTGGTCAGCTCTCTGGTCAGCCTTTTGGTTAGACCTCTGATCAGCCTTCTGGTTAGACCTCTGGTCAGCCTTCTGGTTAGGCCTCTGGTCAGTTCTTTGGTCAGCCTTCT
>CM060335.1:13632042-13639542 GCA_030674155.1 Stramonita haemastoma | reverse complement strand
TAGATGAACGGGTGGTGTGATTTATTAAAACAAAAACAAAACCAAACAAAAAAAGTATTTCATTCATTTTCGTTTTATTCTTTTATTTCGAGGATAATGAAATTAGCACTCATATGTCTATACACATATTCTCTTCTCTCTCTCTCTGCTCTTCTCTCTCTACTCTCTCCTCTCTCATCTCTCTCTCTCTCTCTCTCTCTCTCTCTGTGTGTGTGTGTGTGTGTGTGAAAATGCACAAGCTGTCGTTTTTTCATTATATCACCTGCTACTGTACTGTTGACCGGACTCATTACGAAATAATGAAACTTATGCTGTACATTAGGAAACTGCCGGCAGTTTTTTGCAGCTCTGGTTGAAACAAGGAGGGACCAGCATGGCGTGCGATGTCCTGTGGTGGTGGGGTCGATGGGGGGGGGAGGGGGGGGGGGGGGGGGGGGGGGGGGGGCTGGGAGGGGGGGGGTGGTGCCCTGTTTTTCCCCATTTCCTCTTACAATATGCATGTCGATCTCAAACTGGCTTTTCTTCTGCACACACTACACACAACGCGCGTCGGCACGGCACGCATAGCACGAGCAACGCACGACATGCGCGCGCACGTCCCTAGCATGCACGCACGCACGTACGTACGCATGCACGCATCACTCGACGCAGGCACATCACACACATACGCAAGCACGCGCACGCACACACGATAGATGACATGATTTACAAAACTGCATATACACGAGGACTGAATGTAAAAAAGCACATGAGTGCTTATTCCATTATCCTCGATATAAAAGAATAGAATAAATAAGTATAAAAGAATAATAAAACACACACACATACACGCGCGCACGCACGCACACACGCACGCACGCACGTACGCATGCACACACATACATGCACGTACGCACGCACTCACACACAACACACACACACACACACACACACACACACACACACACACACACACACACACACACACACACACAACACACACACACACACAACACCAAATGAATGCAGGCAGGCAGGCAGGCAGGCAGGACGTAGCAGGAAAGAGAATGAATTATAGACTACACCCCAACAAATCGTGAAGCACAGGCACCTGCATGTCGTCACCACCTTTGGCAAATTTCCCCCTCCCCCCCCCCCCCCCTCATTTAAAGCGATGAATGAATTATACCTGCACACACACACACCGCCGCGCGCATGCATGCACGCACACCACACGTAGGCACTCGTGCGCGCAAGCACGCACGCACACACTCGCGCGCGCGGTACGACACGCATGCACGCACGCACCCAAACACACATATGTATGCTATATAGCCTACACGACCACTATTTGAGTGTGAAGACTTAAATCGCCACACACCACACACACCTCAGAGAAAGACTGCAGGACTATAAGGTCTGCCTGACTTTTGGTTTTTTATATCTTGTTTGGTTTTTTATTTATTTATTTATTTGTTTAATTATTTATATTTTTATTATGTATTTGCATTCTACTGCTATGTCTGCACTGCCTCCACCACGGCCTGTCTCCATCCTGCTGTAAAGCATCTCTAATAGTTGTACACGCTACATTGTTAGACTTCGCTTATTGGTTTTGTATAGAACTGCTGTGCAAATAACAACGCTTGGTGCTCTCCCTCTCTCTCTGTCTCTCTGTCTCTCCCTCTCTCTGTCTCTGTCTGTTCTCTGTCTCTGTATGTCTGTCTGTCTTCTGTCTCTCTGTGGGAACAGGTGACATTTACAAAACTGCATACACACGATGACTGGATGTAAAAAAGCACAAGAGTGCTTATTCCATTATCCTCGATATAAAAGAATCAATCAATCAATCAATCAATCAATCAATCAATCAATCAATCAATCATCAATCAATCATCATCCTCTCATCATCTCTCTCATCATCTCTCTCTCTCTCTCTGCTCTTCTCTTCTCTCTCTCTCTCTCTCTCTCTCTCTCTCTCTCTCTCTCTCTTCTCTCTCCTTTCTCTCCTCTCTCTCTCTCTCTCTCTGCTTGCTGCTGTGCAATGTTTCCCGTTTCCTGTTCTCTGTGTCCTTCTGCTCTACTCTCTCTCTCTCCTGACCTCTCTCCACCTCCTTCTCCCTCCTCACCCTCTCCTGCAGCTCCTGTGCCTGCTGCTGTGCAGATGGTTTCCCGTTGTGGCCTGTTGCGTTGTGTAGCCATGGTGTGCGGGGTCTACCTCCTCCTCCTGACCTCCATCACGCTCCTTCTGCCCCCGAACCTCAACCCTGTCCTGCAGCCCACTGTGCCCCGGTTCAGTCCCCGGGATGCGGTGCCCAGACAGACAACGTCCAGCCCGTCTCTTACCACGGCTCCCCGGCCACTCCCCTGCCTGTGGCTGTGTCCTCCACTTCCCCCACACCCACGACGGACCCCGCGGTGTTGCCCGAGCTGACCAGAGGACCCCTGTCCACCTTCTGCCCTGTCAGGGTGACCGATGAGGACAAGGCCAGCGTGCGCGACTACTTCCAGCCCAGTCCCCGGCCCGTCACGCGCGTGGTGTCCTCCTACCTCCTCCAGCCTCCTCCCTCTTTCTGCAGCCCGGGGCTGGACATTCTCTTCCTCGTGCCCTCCTCGCCTTCCAGGGCAGACTACCGAGACGCCATCCGGGACACGTGGGGGTCCGGGGACTGGCCGTTTGTGGAGCGGAGGAGGAGGAGAAGGGAGCGGGATTCGAAAGCCGGGTGCTGTTCCTGCTGGGGCGGCCCGTGGGGGAGGGAGGGGGGGCAGCAGCGTGGGCAGGTGAGCCAGGCGGTGAGGGCAGAGGCCGCCACACGCCGCGATGTGCTGATGGTGGACGCGGAGGACGGCTATCGCCAGATGACGGTCAAGATGCTGGCCGGGCTGCTCTGGCTGTCCCGCCACTGCTCGCACGTGCGCTACGTGGCCCGCGTGGATGAAGACCACTTCCTGCACGTGCCGCTCTTCTTCCGCAGGGTGCACGCCTGGTTCCACAACGCCTCCTACCAGCAGCAGCAGCAGCCCGCCATTCTGGGCAAAGTGCTGTGTTCCATGACTTCCCTCGTCTACCGGAGTGAAAAAGCTAAGCATTACGTGAAATGTGTCAGACTACCCTTTAGCCTACTTCCCCACGTACATGGGAGGCGGGACTTACGTCATGCGGGCGAGCTGGTGCCTCGGTTGGTGAACCTGTCGTTGTACATGAAGACCTTCAGTGTGGACGATGCCTACATCACGGGGGTTCTGGCCCGCGTTCTGGACGTGCTCTTGGTCAACCTGCCACTGACGGTGACGGAGATGAATTCTGACGCGTTCATCCAAAGGTGTGGACTCTCCAAGCACCAGTCTCCTCCGTCAGTCATGCGACAGCTGTGGGCAATGCTGCGCGTCACGCAACATGAGTGCCGAAAACCAAGGCGTCCGCTCAGAACGTGTCAAAACTTGTGTACTACTCGTGACTACGTTTGGGAGGCTTGATCTTTTTTTTTTAAATTTTTTTTTCTTCTTTAACTAGTATCACACATACGCCCTGACAGACTGGCGGAAGGGGACGTGCAAGCAGAGAGAGAAAAACAGAAAGGGTGCTAAGGTGGCACGGCAGGTGGATAGAAGATTTCAAGCAACAAAAAGACGTTGTTAGCCTGCCATGGCTTTGAGTTACAGACTGGCAGGTTGCAAGGTTCAGATCTCATTAGTCATGGGGATTTTTCAATTTTTCTGGCCAGTCCTACCCCTATTGCTATGGGGTAATTTTTGGAAGACTTAAGACCACATAGTCGAGCTTCATACCAATTTAGATATGCGATTTTTGGAGTGTGCTTACAGGACCTGACAAACACTGCAGGTGATCTCAGGCCAGGCTGATGTAGAGATATACTTATTATGATAGTAAGCTTCCAATTCAACCTTGTCAGGGAGTCTCAAAGGGCATGCAGTTCCATAACGGCACTATTGCATCATCCTCATTGTCATTGATCATTATGCCATGAAAACAATGGCCTCGGATTCGGGAGGCCCAGTTTCTCTGGTATCACGGTGACCTCAATTTTAGTCTCCACTTTGTGATTTGTGGTTAGCCTTGAGGGTTGGAGGTTCATGGGAGAAAGTGAATCATAAGAGGGATGATGGGTTCTCGCCAGCCCGGCGGGAGCATCTCAGCTGAGCAATCTGGCTCCGCGACGAAGCTCTTACTGTCAGTGGTAGGGGGGACTGGTAAGCAGTGCCCTTTTGTTTTTTCATCAGGTGGACTGCTTCTCTCTCTCTCTTTCTCTTTCTCTCCTCTCTCTCTCTCTCTCTCTCTCCTCTCTCTCTCTCTCTCTCTCTCTCTCTCTCAGTCTCTTCTCTCTCTCTCTCTCTTCTCTTCTCTCTCTCTTCTTCTGTCTCTCTCTCTCTCTCTCTCCCTCCTCTCTCTCTCTCTCTCTCTCTCTCTCTCTCTCTCTCTCTCTCTCTCTCCCCTCCCCCCTCTCTCTCTCTCGCCCCCTCTCTCTTTTGTGTAATAGGTTCTTCATGCTATCTCATGTCAGTTATACATTTTATATTAGTTATTCTGAAAACGATATGCTACTCCTGGTGTTTCAAGTTTAGTTATCCATTTGGTGTTATTTTCATGCAATGTGTTACTTGTTTCATGCAATGTTAGCTAGTCATTTTGTGTAAGTTATTTTTACAGGATGATGTTTTACATATTCAATGTTAGTTGTTAATATCATGTTAGTTGTTTAAACGCGACAATTTCCTTGTGTTGTACAGTGTTAGTATTTTTTTTTTAATTCAATATGATTCACTATGTTATTTTTTTTGTGCTTGTTATTTCTTCGTGCAATATGTTTCACGTGTTATTCAATGGTAGTTATTCATTTTGTGTTGAATGTTTTTTACGCGATAATTTCCACTGTTTTCAAAGAAAGATACTGTAAATCCTATTAATAATAATTTGATGTAGTCAGTCTTCATGACACCATGATCATGTGCTTTTGTCATAAACATTAAGAATGCACAAGGGTGTGTGCGTGTGTGTGTGTGTGTGTGTGTGTGTGTGTGTGTGTGTGTGTGTGTGTGTGTCCGTCCTGTACCACAGAGCTAAGCTGTGGGGGAGGGGGGGGGAGGGGGTGTCTGACATGTGGTGTGGAGGTGATGTGAAGTAAGTTACCAGGACACTCTCAAGCTGAGGGGATATTTCCCCCTAGAGTCACCCTGGGGCTGGATAGCTCAGTGGTTAGAGCCTCGCTTTCCCCGAGTCAAGTTAAGCAGCGTCGAGCGTGGTCACCAGTTGGATGGGTGACCGTTTGCGCGCCTTGGCTTCAGTACAGTCCCCCCCCAGTTCCCCCAGCTGTAAATGGGTACCTGCCCTCTTCAGGGTCAGGGAAGGTAAAGCAGCGAGGGAGAGGAGATGGGCGCCGCCCTCAATATACTGGCCCCTAGAGAAGCTGAGGTCACTGATGCCTCGCTCCCCTATGACCACCTAGGCTATGGGACACCTTTACCTTATTTCTTTACCTTAGAGTCACCCTGGTTTCTTCGTCACTCGGCTTCAAGTCAGTCAAATGTTATGAGGCCTTGAACAACATCACGTGTGCGACCCTCGGAATCTTGTTCGTCGAACGCTCAGTCAGCAACTAGCGTCGGTCATTGTGGCGAAAATACGTTGCGCTGCTGCTGCCGTTAAGCGCCTGACAAGTCAGGCCCAGCGCACCCGACTTCGGTGTGGGAGAGAATTGTTATGATTTAAGTCTTTCTGAAAAAACAGGAGAATTCATTTATTTGTGTGGTTTTTTTTCTTTTATTTCGAGAATAGTGGAAGGGACTAAGAAGGCAGAAAAATAGACAAGAAAGAGGCGACTGGCAGAAGAGGAACAAGGCAGAAAGAAACAAAGAGAGGGATAGAAAAGAGGGAATTCCCAGCACAAAATTTCGTGGAAGATGGAGTACGCAAATTATACTGACAGGCCCCCGGCATTCCTACGGGGATACTCTTTATCTGAATCTGCCTATCTTGCGGCATATCGTTGTGAAAACCACCCCTCTTTAGTAGACGTGTGGGCCAGCCATCTGGACTGGCCAAAAGTGTCCTACAGGGAACAGGACAAGGAGGGAGACGAAGAGGCAGACAGAGAAAACAATGGAGTACAACATCAGAGAGTGGACTGGCTTTAAGTGGAACGACTTGCAACAGAAAGCTGAAAACCGCGAGGTGGTGGAGGAAGCTGGTTACAAAATCTTCAGTGGTACCCCACTGGTCTTCTAGACTACAGGACAGGTGTCGGTGAAGATGAAGGTGTGAAGAAGGACAGCCTGTTGTGGGCAGTGGACTGCAGTTTCCTCTTCGTTCGTCGTCGAACGCTCAGACAGCAACAATTGTCTGTCTGTCTGTCTGTCTGTCTGTCTGTCTGTATGTCTGTCTGTCTGTTTGTCTGTCTGTCTGTCTGTCTGTCTGTCTTCTGTCAGCTCTATCTATCTACTACTATCTATCACTACTACATCTACCAGCCAGCCAGCCATCCATCCATCCATCCATCCATCATCATCCATCTATCTATCTATCTATCTATCTATCTATCTATCTATCTATCTATCTATCTATCTATCTATCTATCTAGTATGGCAACCGTGGGGGCACCCCTGAAGGCTTCACAACCAGTTCCTTCATTCCTCTCCCTGTTTTACCTTTCTCAAAATTTGGTTGAGTTCTAGGCCTGTCCATTCGCTGATGTTGTCCCTCCATCTCTTCCTTGGTCTGCCTCTTTTTCTTCCTTCTTGGACAGTGCCTTGAAGTATTGTTTTTGCAAGTCCTTTTCATCTTGTGATATGCACCTACCATTTAAGTTTACTCCTCTTTACAATTGATAGGTTTTCGTAGGGACCAATGGTTTGCTGGATTCTGTTATGCACTTCTTGGTTGCTTCTATGGTCTCCGTAGGAGATGCCAAAGATCTCTGGAAGCATCTCATCTCTACCGCCTGTACTTTCTCTCCAAAAAATCAGCATTCTAGGTCCACGATTCACAGGCATACAGAAATACGGATATGAGAAGGGAGCACATTAGTCTGATCTTGGAGTTGAGTGAAATATTTTTTATCTTTCCAGATGGTGTTCAGTTTTGACAGTGCTGTTATTGTCTATGCAATCCTGCGTACTACCTCTGGCTTGGACCCCTTGTCTGATACAACAGCTCCCAAGTACTTGAAGCTTTGAACCGTTTCCAGCTTCTGGACATTGACCCTGATATCAGTCCTGATGCCTTTGGTGTTATTGTCATCAGTTTGGTCTTCTCTGCATTGATTTCCATGCCGTATGTTTTAGAGGCCTTGCTCAAGTGTTCTGTTAGGCTGGTATATGAGCGAAAATTAGAATTAGTTGTCTGTTATATAAGCGAAAATGTGTCACACTGCCGTTAAGCACCTGATAAGTCAGGCCCAGCGCATCGGACTTCGGCATAAGAGAGAATTTTTTTTTTAAGTCTTACTGCAAAAAAAAACAAAAAAAGAAAAAGGCTAGGAGAATGGACCAAGAAAGCAGAAAATA
>CM060335.1:13624542-13627042 GCA_030674155.1 Stramonita haemastoma | reverse complement strand
GCCAGAAGTGCGAAAAAGTGCGGGCGGCAAGGGCCGGAAAACGGCGGTTTCGTCACTCTTTTCCTTATGCTTCTTTAGCTTATACATGGGAAGGTGGGTATGCATGCGCGCGTGCGTGCCTTCGCTGTTGTTTGTGTGTGCGGTTTTTGTGTTTGTGCGTGTGAGGAGACCTGCAGATTGCTGTGGTGCATGATATTGTATGATATTGTTATTTGATGTGTGTTGTAGGGGTCATTTTGTCTCCACTGTACCATGTTTTGGGCGACAAACTTGGCTATGTACGAGCGGGTTGCCATCTTGGGGGCTGTGGTGTCGCCACAATTCCGTGCCACACAATGGGAAATGGTTGTAAAGCTTCCATGCATAGCTAGAATACGGTGGTGGTGCCGTGGGCCCAGAAAGTGCGAAAAAGTGCGGGCGGCAAGGCGGAAAACGGCGGTTTCGTCACATCTTTTCCTTATGCTTCTCTTAGTTATCATGGGAAGGTGGGTTGCATGCGCGCGTGGTGCCTTCGCTGTTGTTTGTGTGTGCGGTTTTTTGTGTTGTGGTGTGCAGGAGACCCTGCAGATTGCTGTGGTGCATGATATTGTATGATATTGTTATTTGTGTGTGTTGTAGGGGTCATTTTTGTCTCCACTGTACCATGTTTTGGGCGACAAACTTGGCTATGTACGAGCGGGGTTGCCATTTGGGGGCTGTGGTGTCGCCACAATTCCAGTGCCAAACATGGGAATGTTGTAAAGCTTCCATGCATAGACTAGAATCGGTGGTGGTGCCGTGGGCCAAAAGTGCGAAAAGTGCGGGCGGCAAGGCCGGAAAACGGCGGTTTCGTAATCTTTTCTTATGCTTCTTTAGCTTATACATGGGAGGTGGGTATGCATGCGCGCGTGCGTGCCTTCGTGTTGTTTGTGTGTGCGGTTTTTTGGTTTGTGTGTGCAGAACCCTGCAGATTGCTGTGGTGCATGATATTGTATGATATTGTTATTTGATGTGTGTTGTAGGGGTCATTTTTGTCTCCACTGTACTGTTTTGGCGACAAACTTGGCTATGTACGAGCGGGGTTGCCATCTTGGGGGTGTGGTGTCGCCACAATTCCAGTGCCAAACATGGGAAATGGTTGTAAGCTTCATGCATAGACTAGAATACGGTGGTGGTGCCGTGGGCCAGAAGTGCGAAAAGTGCGGGCGGCAAGGGCGGAAAACGGCGTTTCGTCACATCTTTTCCTTATGCTTCTCTTAGCTTATACATGGGAAGGTGGGTATGCATGCGCGCGTGCGTGCCTTCGCTGTTGTTTGTGTGTGCGGTTTTTTGTGTTTGTGGTGTGCAGGAGACCCTGCAGATTGCTGTGGTGCATGATATTGTATGATATTGTTATTTGATGTGTGTTGTAGGGGTCATTTTTGTCTCCACTGTACCATGTTTCTGGGCGACAAACTTGGCTATGTACGAGCGGGGTTGCCATCTTGGGGGCTGTGGTGTCGCCACAATTCCAGTGCCACACACATGGAAATGGTTGTAAAGCTTCCATGCATAGACTAGAATACGGTGGTGGTGCCGTGGGCCGAAAGTGCGAAAAAGTGCGGGCGGCAAGGGCCGGAAAACGGCGGTTTCGTCACATCTTTTCCTTATGCTTCTCTTGCTTTTACATGGGAAGGTGGGTATGCATGCGCGCGTGCGTGCCTTCGCTGTTGTTTGTGGTGTGCGGTTTTTTGTGTTTGTGCGTGTGCAGGAGACCTGCAGATTGCTGTGGTGCATGATATTGTATGATATTGTTATTTGATGTGTGTTGTAGGGGTCATTTTTGTCTCCACTGTACCATGTTTCTGGGCGACAAACTTGGCTATGTACGAGCGGGGTTGCCATCTTGGGGGCTGTGGTGTCGCCACAATTCCAGTGCCACACACATGGGAAATGGTTGTAAAGCTTCCATGCATAGACTAGAATACGGTGGTGGTGCCGTGGGCCCAGAAAGTGCGAAAAAGTGCGGGCGGCAAGGGCCGGAAAACGGCGGTTTCGTCACATCTTTTCCTTATGCTTCTCTTAGCTTATACATGGGAAGGTGGGTATGCATGCGCGCGTGCGTGCCTTCGCTGTTGTTTGTGTGTGCGGTTTTTTGTGTTTGTGCGTGTGCAGGAGACCCTGCAGATTGCTGTGGTGCATGATATTGTATGATATTGTTATTTGATGTGTGTTGTAGGGGTCATTTTTGTCTCCACTGTACCATGTTTCTGGGCGACAACTTGGCTATGTACGAGCGGGGTTGCCATCTTGGGGGCTGTGGTGTCGCCACAATTCCAGTGCCACACACATGGGAAATGGTTGTAAAGCTTCCATGCATAGACTAGAATACGGTGGTGGTGCCGTGGGCCCAGAAAGTGCGAAAAAGTGCGGGCGGCAAGGGCGGAAAAGGCGGTTTCGTCACATCTTTTCCTTATGCTTTCTTAGCTTATACATGGGAAGGTGGGTATGCATGCGCGCGTGCGTTGCCTTCGCTGTTGTT
>CM060335.1:13620279-13624442 GCA_030674155.1 Stramonita haemastoma | reverse complement strand
TACTGACCCCCCCCCGGGGCATCATCGGGGGAGAGCAAGAATCATTTGTTTCCCACAGACAGTCAAACAAACAGGCAAATTATCACACAGTCACTACAGGGGTAAGAAAGTGACAAACAAAATTTTCAAAAAAAAAAAAAAAGGCTTTACAAATTAACCAACCCCCTTTTCTGTCATCTCCTCTCCTCTTTTTCTGTTTTCCCCCCCCGGGTTAAAAATTCATAAATAAATAAAAAAGGAGAATTAGAAGTTCAACAGGCTTTGGTCAAAAAATTTGGGGAAATTTTTTTCTTTTTCAAAACGTGACAATTATGCAGGATCAAAAAGGGGGAGAATATTCACTTAAAAAATAAAACAGGGGCCTCTTGCTTAACCTTTTTTTTTTTTTTTTTTTGGGGGGGGGGGGGGGGGGGGAAGGTACTCACAACAAAAAACAACACTTTTGATTGAAATAGTGTTTTCCAAGCGGGCCACGGGAAATTGGGTGGGGTTTTTAGATTTTCTCATATGTTTTATATAGATTCTAAATGGATAGATAGCTTCTATAATTATATAAAGGGATACAAAAAAAAATTGGTGGGGAAATTTAAAAAAAATTAACACACAATATTTATAAAATATTTAACTTTTTCATTAAATTTTGGATAATTATTTTTTTTGGGACTTTAGATTCAAAAACCAATGTAAAAACATACATTACAATTTCTTCTTCACATATTGGAAGGGAACACTTTTGATATTTTATAAAAAGCAAAATGTCCTTTCCCAAAAAGGGGAAAAAAAAATCCCCACTTCGAACACTATTTATTCTCGCAACACACACACACACACACACACACACACACACACACACACACACACACTCACACATACACACACACTCACACACACATACACACACAACACACACACACACACACACACACACACACACACACACACACACACACACACACACATACACACATTCATTTCCCATATACAAAACTTTGCTCTGAAAAATCACTCCCTAGTCATTCATCTTTCTCTCTGCACCCCAGCATTAAAAATGAGACATCAGTCAAAATCAACACAACACGCACAATCCTTACACCATTACAGAAACTACATTGCACATTCCCTTTGAGGGCAGAAAAGGAGAGAAAAAAATCACCAAAACAAAAGGGTACAGAAAAAAAAGAGCTCACAGAGCACATACGCAGAACCAGGACTCAAAAATGAAATGGTCATTATGATTAATGTACGATTTTTATGGCGCTATCAGAGATATCACCAAAAAAAAAAAAAAAAACCCAACCCCAAATTGCTAAGAAGGAGGAATTATGGAATGATTTGAAAGGGTAAGAGGCAACAATGGCTTCTTGTCCTGTAGTCTTCTGACAACAAACTATTTTCCGACCAAAGCAGACATATATCTGTTATAAGGGGAGTAAGGCAAGAGGAGGTTTTCACAGAAGCCACTCTGTCATAGCATGGGCTTCAGCCCTTGCTTCCTAATCCTTGCATCTGCACTTCAAATGCACTTATCAGAAGTGAAAGTGCCTGACTCATTTCTTTCTTGCATGGAATGGTCTTCTCATATCCTCCTAGCTCTGATCCGAGGCACGTGACAGACAACATGATCTGACCCTACATAATCATTTCTCTGTGTTGATTTATTTATTTATCACAGGCATTCCACCAACAATTCCTTTCACAGAGTTAAAGGCTGCACTTAACACTGAGAACAATATACATACAATATCCACCCCCGCCATCCCCTCAGAATTCAACTTTCGTCATACAACAAAGGTCTAAACCGGAGACTTTGTAACAGACTGCATTGTTGATTCAGTTTACATGTTAAACTCAAGTTTCTGGCCTACACTGTTATTTGGCAAAGCCAAGTGGGGTGACTAATGTAGTTTATAGACCCTCCCCCCCCCCCCAATGTCTGACGTCATGTAAAGTGATGTGGATATGTTCAGGGCAGAATGACATTAGTGTCATTTCCAACACTATACATCACAGTACTTAGTGAGGGAAAAAAGGACATACCCAGAAATTTTATCCAGACCATACCATACTATACCATATTTTTTATAGCCCTACCCACCACGAAAGCCATATCAGGGATGTCACCTCATTCAGTTTCAGGTAGACAAATCATCCTCAAATACCTCACAATTTAATCAATAAAATATTATCCACCCCACCTTACAACTTGAATAACAATAGCGCTAAAACACACTCTCTCTCTCTCTCTCTCTCTCTCTCTCTCTCTCTCTCTCTCTCCTCCTCTCTCTCGATTCTGAAGACGGGGAAGAACTCTCTGGCTATCACTCTGATGCCAGCCAATTACGAGGCAGAGAGAACAGAAGTTATGGAAACCAGAGAAAATTCCATCACAGAGAAGGAGACAGACACACCAGAGGCAGACATTCCTTTGTTCCAGTAGTGCCGGGTGCACGCTCCTACAGTGAAGTCACAAAACAGCCAGCACCAACAAGATACAGAGCGTCAGCAGACAAGAGGCAGACAAGAGGATCAGCAGACAAGAGGATCATCAGGATGAAGGGAAGCTCCAACAACACAAACTCTGGACAACATTCCATCTCTGAAGGGACCACAAAGATCTCCAGTCTTGCCAGTGATAGGCAGGTGACTGAGAGGCAGCAAGTGCCATCCCATGGGGAAAGTGATCTTTGTGATTCAGATCTAAGTGATCATGAGCTGAATCCCACCCAGACGAGGGAAACTGATCTACAGTTGGACTCTGCAAAACAAGCTGGAAATTATGAAAATGAACTAGACCAAGGTGTGGTGACAGATAGCAAAGACTATTCCACCAGCTTAATAAGAGAAAGTGACATGACAGATGACAACATGATGACTGTTACAGGTGATACAAATCAAATGAGATGGGAGAACAATGACATTCATGATGAAAATCAAGTGACTCTGGAGGAAATAAGTGAAACAGAGAAATCTGATGAAATGCAACAACATACAGAATTGTGTAAAACAATTTTGAGTAATGCAGAACAGAACAAGACTGGTGACTCAGTGACAGAAGACATGACAGGACAGAATGTGACATGCGTAAGACAATCAGACAAACAGAACAACAGAAAGACTGGAGACAAGTCAGGACAAACAGTGACTGGACAAAAACGGAGCAGGTGCACAACAAGAGACCTGCGACCAAGAAGTACTGCTCCTTGTACAAGACGTGGTAGCCTGACTGGTGGTAGACAGCCCCAGAGATCGCACAGTCAGAGCAGTATAGTAGATTCTTTCAACAAAGCTATGACAGGGGAGCAAACCAAAGCCACTAATAAATGCATGTGTCCAAAATCTCATGGTGATGTGCAGACATGTACACACAGATAGGAACTCGGCCAGGCCACAACACCAAAACAAACACATGGAACATATAAGGAGAATAACGTAACATGCACTAATGGTCAGTCACTGACATCCATGTCATTAAATCATGCAAAACAGGGTGTACATAGTGTAAATAGGTCACAAATAAAATTTCTTAATTATAATGTTAATGGGTTGTTACAGAAATTAGAAAATGCCCATTTTGTTGAATACTTACTTTTGCATGATTTTCTTTGTTTGACAGAAACTTTTGTTAGAGACAATTTTGATTCACCTTTGTTTACTGACTACATCATATTCACATCAAAAGCAAAGAAACTCTCTAGACAGGGAAGATTTTCTGGAGGGGTCATAGTAATGGTTAGAAAATCATATGCTGATTTTGTACAGGTAATTCCACTGGCTATTGAAAATACTGTAGTTTTGAAAATAAACAAAGATTTATTATGTACAGACAAAGATATTATGTTTATTAGTTCTTATGTGCCCCCCAGCGACTCTCCTTACTGGAAATCAGTGGAGGGTGCTTATGGCATTGAAAGGATAGAACAATGTTTAATGGATCTGAATGAAATGTATGATGATTTTTATATTTTGTTGAATGGTGATATGAATGCAAGAACTGCTTCTGAAAACATGTGTTTCTCTGGGGATGTTACTGATTTTGATGAAATAGCTGTAAAAAATGACCACTTTTCAAGAAAGTCTCAAGATAGTCAAATGAATAATTTTGGTGCACAATTGATTGACTTGTGCAATATATTTGAATGTACCATTTTAAATGGTCTAAATGA
>CM060335.1:13610279-13615279 GCA_030674155.1 Stramonita haemastoma | reverse complement strand
TAAAATATATTAAAAAGGTAAGATAATTAAGTACATGATGACTTTCACAGCCAAAAATATTCATGCAGATTTTTTTTTTTATATATATATACTAGGCATTCTTTGCTTCAACTTGTGAACACACAAAGTATGTGCAGGAGAGAATAAAAAAAAATAAGAAGCAGACACATTTAAAAAAAAAAAAAAACCAACCTAAAACAAATCTACAAATAAAACCAACACAGGTTGGAAAGGGACAAGAGGTAACCAGAAAGACCGGTTCATCTCATCTCCTCCTTCTCTCTCAACAACTCCCCCCCCTTAAGATAATGGAATAAAAGACTGGTCTTTTCTTGAAAAATCTCCATCACCAAAGACTTGAGGCAAAGCAGCTTCACTGGTGGTGGTCAACAAAGTTATTCCATCTGCTGCCCTGGCCATTTCTAGAGATAAAAAATAAGATAGATCTACTTGCCAGTATTCACAGTAAAAAAAAGAAATTACACTTACTCTTATCGCCATTCTTAATACTGCTAAAATAAACCAAAACCCCACACTATCACAAAGCACAAATACTTGATATGCTTCCAATAATGTAAATGCTTCCAATGATGTAAAAAAAAAAAAAAGCACATGAGCGCTTATTCCATTATCCTCAATACAAAAGAATAAATAAAGAATAAAGAAATAAATAAAGAATAAATACAATTTTGTATATATCAATTTCTATAGGCAAACCTTATCTTTCACTTCTTCTTCTTCTCTTCTCTTTCACCTGATGTGTGTAGACAGCTAAGCCAGTGTGTGACACACCACACCCCATCCCACCCCACCACACCAAACCACACCACACCACCATACCCCACCCACCCCACCCCACCACACCACAACATGAATGTGCTCGTGATTCAACTTGCCACACACTGTGATGAGATACGTGTCTAAATGCAAATCAATCCAACTGTACGACACATCATAACAACACACGCGTGTTTTGACTGTGAACCAACAACGCCGAACATCACGCCAACATTTACATAGCCAAACTTGGAACGTTCAGCCTGTTACACAAACAAGCACACGGTGACTCTGTACAGTTTGGCTCCTGTGGTGAACAATGGGTGACACCAGGACGAGTGTTCACCATCCCTTTCTTCACATCATTCCACTGTGGGACCTGTGTTTCACTGTCGGGTGCAGTAACTTCCACATTTTCTGGTGGCCAGGATCTGTCTTTCTTTCTCCCTTCTTTCTGATGATGCTAGTGGCTCCAAACTTGTAAAGTATAAGAAGCTGGATGTCAAACTGGGTGTTACCCATGAAGATGATTATGACCATGAAGACCATTATGATCATGAAGGTGATTTTGATGACCATTATGACCATGAAGATGATTATGATGACCACTATGACTATGAAGATGATTATGACCTTTTGGGGCTGGCTGTGCAGATCATTGCTGAGGTGCTGATAATGGCTGTGTGTGTGTTAGGGGGGGGGGGGGGGGAGGGGACATGATGATCATGCCACTGTCATTATGCCATGATTATCATCATCACTGAGCACTGATGGCAGCATGCATTCCTTCTGCCCTTATGAATTTTCAAATAATGGTTCTCTGTGATCTGCAGGAGATGACAAAGCCACCGCCATCATCCCAGTGATCTGCCTCTGTCAGAGACCATGGTAGTCACTACCCAGTACCATAATCCTCATCTGTGCCACAGATAGTGATATGAGGCCATTATCATCATCCCTGTGTTTGAGATAATAATGAGGCCACTATCATAGTCCCTGTGCTAGAGATAATGGTAAGGCCATTATCATAGCCCCTATATTAGACATAATAATGAGGCCATTATCATAGTCCCTGTCTGTGCTAGAGGTGATGATAAGGCCATTATCACAATCCCTGTGCTAGACTGATAACAAGGCCATTATCATAATCCCTGTGTTAGAGATAATGATAAGGCCATTATTGTAGCCCCTGTCTGTTCTAGAGATAATGATAAGGCCATTATCATAATCTCTATGTTTGAGATTGTAATGAAGCCATTATCATAGTCCTGTCTGTGCTAGAGATGACGCCAAGGCCATTATCATAATCCTTGTCGTGAGAGAGTGCTGGCCATTAAAGTCAACCCCCCATCCCCCTATGAACCAGTGGTGCCCATGCTGCAGACTATGTGCTATGAATCCTGACTCCATGCTGATCCCCAACAGTCCAGCCTTCACACACACAACGCCCACCTTCCTTTCTTACTTCCTTAACTCTCCCCACCTGACAACTCCTTGCCCCCCCCCCCACCCCCCCCCCCCAAAAAAAAATATATCAGAGCCACACGAGATATCAGCCTCTCTCTCCATCTGAATATGTCTTTACAAAAAACATCACAACCACAGAAGATGTCAAGTCTATCTCCATCCAAAAACATCTTTCCCAGAAGACACCACAGCCACAGAAGATGTCCCCTCCTCTCTCCATTATCAGAAAATGTCTTTACCAACAAAAAAAAAATCACAACCACAGAAGACGTCAAGTCTATCTCCATCCATCCAAAAATATTGTTGCCAGAAGATGCCACAGCCACAGAAGATGACACCCCTTCTCTTCATTAATGAAAAATGTCTTTCCCAAAAGACATCACAACCACAGAAAATGTAAAGTCTATCTCCACTCGAAAAACGTTGCCAGAAGACACCACAGCCACAGGAGATGTCAGCTCCTCTTTCCATTTCAAAGACATCTTAGCCACAAGACACTAGTCACAGAAGATGACACCTCCTGTGTCCAAATTATTGGCAAACATCTTTGCCAGAAGAAAACACAGCCACAGAAGATGTCAGCCCCCACTCTCTCTCCATCAAAAAAGAAGTCTTTGCCAAAAGACATCCCACGAACACAGCAAGACGATGTTGGTTTTTTCTTTCTTGTGTGTGTGTGTGTGTGTGTGTGTGTGTGTGTGTGTGTGTGTGTGTGTGTGTGTGTGTGTGTGTGTGTGTGTGTGTGTGTGTATGTGTGTGTGTGTGTGTGTATGTGTTAGTTCTTCAGTTTAACGTCCTTCCACAAAACAGTGATATCAGACGTGTGTATGAGTGATTGTATGTGTGATCGTGTGTTGTGCGTGCGTGCATGCCCGCGTGCGTGCGTGTCTGCGTGCATGCGCGCGTACGTGCATGCGCGCGCACAACGCGCGCATGTTCCCTGTGTGGTCAGTTGGTGGTGCGCAGAGCGGCCATGGCCTCTGTGAGGACGCGGGTGAGGGTGTGGGCGAAGCGGTCAGTGGCATCCCATACCTCGGCCAGGTCCCCTGCCTCACACAGCTGAGTGATGGTGGACAGGGAGCCCTCACTGCTGATGGGGTACAGCACATGGCGAGGCACTCTGTGGGGGACATAGCATAGATAGCGCTGTTAGCTTGTGTGTGTGTGTGTGAGATATAGAGAGAGAGAGAGAGAGAGAGAGAGAGAGAGAGAGAGAGAGAGAGAGAGAGAGAGAGAGAGAGAGAGAGAGAGAGAGAGAGAGAGAGAGAGAGAGAGAGAGAGAGAGACAGTGATGGTGGACAGGGAGCCCTCACTGCTGATGGGGTACAGCACATGGCGAGGCACTCTGTGTGTGGGACATAGAACACAGACAGCGCTGTTAGCTGGCTTGTGTGTGTGTGTGGGAGACAGAGACAGAGATGGTGGAGAGGGAGCCCTGACTGCTGATGGGGTACAGCACATGGCGGGGGACCCTGTGGGGGACATAGCATAGATAGCGCTGTTAGCTTGTGTGTGTGTGAGAGAGAGAGACAGAGACAGAGACAGAGATGGTGGAGAGGGAGCCCTCACTGCTGATGGGGTACAGCACATGGCGGGGTACTCTGTGTGTGGGGGACATAGCATAGATAGCGCTGTTAGCTTGTGTGTGTGGGAGAGAGAGAGAGAGAGAGAAGAGAGAGAGAGAGAGAGAGAGAGAGAGAGAGAGAGAGAGAGAGAGAGAGAGAGAGAGAGAGACATACATATATATATATATATAGAGAGAGAGAGAGAGAGAGAGAGAGAGAGAGAGAGAGAGAGAGAGAGAGAGAGAGAGAGATACAGACAGACAGACAGACAGACAGACAGACAGGATAGAGATAGACAAAGACACAGACAGAGAAAGAGAGACACGAGATAGAAACAGACAGCAAAAGAGACACAGAGACAGAGAATGAGAGACAGAAAAAGAGACAGAGACAGAAAGAGAACCAACAACCCAATAATACAAAATATTTTTTTTTAAATATTTCCACAAAAACCTCATCAAAACTATACAATCCCCATCCCACCCAACCACACCCCATCCCCACACAACCCCCCCCCCCCCCCCTCCCCCCAGTTCCCCCCATCCCCCACCCTTCAACACAACACAGTAAGTAACCCACCCTCTGGAGGTGGTGAGGAAGATGCGTTCAAAGAGCAGCTTGACGTCATTGACCATGCGGTAACCCTGGGTGTAGTGGCCCTGCTTGTACAGGTCTATCAGCTCCTCAAACACTTCTGCTGTCTGCTGCAGTTCCTTGGACAGCCTCAGAACATGCTCTGCATGGGAAAACAGCAGATCAAAGGTGTCAGTGATATCCGCCATACATCAGACACACATACACACCATACACCACATACATGACACATACCACATACCACACACACACACCACACACACATTACCACTCACAAACACACATACCACACATACATCACACACAACACTCACTACACACACATGCCACCCATTATCCTCGATATAAAAGAATAAATAAATATATAAATAAAATAAACCACACACACACACACACACAACACACACCACATACACACACACATCACACACCACACATACAACACATACCACACCCACAACACACACACACACACACTACACACACCACAAAACATCCACACACACACACCACACACCACACACACACACACACACACACACACACACACACACACACACACACACACACACACACACACACACACACACAACCCCA
>CM060335.1:13595279-13600279 GCA_030674155.1 Stramonita haemastoma | reverse complement strand
GCAAAAACACAGACCAAAACTGACGGATGAAAACGAAGACCGGAGATCTACCGGCAACGCACTCGTCTAGGAAGTGAAAGGTCACCAGTTCCATTCCTGTCTCAAAACCGGGGTGGACTTTTCCCCAGGTCTACCCACTAGACCCAGACCATGAGCGGTGGTGGCCTTGCTGTGGAGGGATCAATCCTGCTTCGTCACCAGGCAGCCGCCTTAGTGCAGTGCTGTCTCATGGTGACCTCAGATTCGGTTTCCCCATACACTTCTATGCCTGTGGTGAGTTTTGTGTCAAAGCCTTTGGGGTTGGAGGTTCACGGGGTAGGCTCGTTGGAGGGACGTTGTGGTGATCGCCACCTCGGGTAGTCGACTTACTCAGTCTGGCTTATCGACCGAACTGATTACTGTCGTTAGTAGGCGGTTTAGTTGGTGATGTCCTGCGTATGTTAGCTCAAAACAGGTACCACTGAACACCAACAAAGTGACCCAGCAGCAGTGCTGGGCCTCTCTGGCTGGTGGCCCCACAGCGGCCTAACATTCATAAGGCTCTCTATGGAATTCCCACCATGAAGATGCGGGATAACGAATCAGGGTATGTCTGTGGCAGAGACTGAAATGAGCGCTGTGAGAACAGCACAGCAGAAACAGCATAGAAGATGAGGCCGCCCCCCCAAAAAAAAAACCAAAACAAAATGCGGCTGAGTCATTACTGAGGTTCTTTAACCTCCTTCTTCTCAAACTATGTCAAACTGACATTATTATGGTCGTTTTTGTTTTCTTTTTACAGTGTCATCAAGGAATGGTTGCACGCACACACACGTGTGCATACACACACACACACTCACACACACACACACACACACACTGACACACACACACACACACTGACACACACACACTACACACACACACACACACACACACGCACGCACGCACGCACGCACACACACACACACACACACTGACACACACTGACACACACACACACCTGCTCCCAGAAAGCTTTCACGGGCTGAACACCTGAACTCTCCACACAGGTATACATACAAACGTTGCCCCTATAATATAAAAAGCAAGACCCTCCCAGTGAAACCAACCCCTCCACCCTTTCCACAGGCATGCGTGTCAAATCAAACAGCCCCCACAGACAAGCAGGCGAGTAGGAGCGCTCCCTTTCAGCAGACAGAAGAAGAAAAGACTCGTTTTCACCTCTGTATGTATGCGCGCACACAATGCAAACTGTCTTATTTGCCCGGACCACCGTTCCCCCCTTTAGCATAGCACACGCGGGGGGTCAGCGCCAGTGAATGGGCCCTGAAAATGATTCAACAGAAAGATTCAACAAGTTAATTTCCCCGACGTGTCCTTCTGTCGCCTGGCCCGCCTCGGGTTTCAGCGATTCAGTTTGCACAGTGACAGACGAAGGTTATTGCAAGGCGAGTTATGGCCTTTTACAGGGGCCACTTTTAGCCACCTCTGCAAATGGGATGGGGGAATTGTGGCTTTGGAAGCTGCGGTTAGGCCTTCCAGTTAGCCTAAAAGGCCGGGTAAGGTGGGAGTGGGACCCATGGTTGTGTTGTATTGCCTTGCACTGCACTGCTTCGAATTTATTTGCAGTGTGGGGTATTCAATTCAGGCTGCTCTCTTTAGGAAGAGTGCAGTGTCACCCTCTATTTTCCCACCTAGCTGTTGATGCTACTGCGACTACTACTGCTGCTACTGATGTATTGCTGATGACCATTTTTTTTAAAGCTTTTATATCTTTTTTAAAGCACAGAAGCTTTTGGGGAAAACCCCACTATGATGAGAGAAGAATCCCAAGTCATATATTTAACAAGTGTAACTTAACAAAACCATTTGCTACCGTTATGCAGAAACTTAAACCTCAATGCTATCCCAAGGTCTATAAATCAGAAGTACACTACCGGGTCACAGTCAAATCAAACTGCACTACTCTCACTGTACAAAGCCACACACACATGATCACAGAAAAAACACCACTGGTCTGGGAAGGCAGACCATAACGATGACACTACATCAGTACAGTCACCCTGGTGGCAGACATGCAATTTGACTGACTCTTACTACGGTAAAGTGCTGGATGGATAGTAGCGATGGTTCGTGCACAGCATCATTAGTATTACAACTGCGAGGCATTCTGTACCTCAGTTGAAGAACACTGGCATCTGACACACCCAGTCTGAATCTAGCTGCTCTTGTTTTGAAATGCATGGTATATCTTTTTCAAGCTGTGAATCAGGTTTGACGTCATGTGCAAAGGCTTATGAATTGTTGATAGGTTTTATATCTGTCACCTGATTGTATATGATTGTTCCATTGGTGCCAATGAACATGATTGTTCCATTGTTGCCAATGAACATGATTGTTCCATTGTTGCCAATGAACATGATTGTTCAATTGTTGCCAATGAACATGATTGTTCCACTGTTGCCAATGAACATGATTGTTCCATTGTTGCCAATGTATATGATTGTTCCATTGTTGCCAATGAACATGATTGTTCCATATTGTTGCCAATGAACATGATTGTTCCATATTGTTGCCAACGTATATGATTGTTCCATTGTTGCCAACGTATATGATTGTTCCATATTGTTGCCAATGTATATGATTGTTCCTTTGTTGCCAATGAACATGATTGTTCCTTTGTTGCCAATGACTGAGACTCTTTACATTGCTTACTCCTCGCATACAATTGATGCTGAGATTATTAGCAACTTAGCTTTATACTTACACAACGCCTTCAGAATAAGAGATATCATTATCTCATCTGTTTCATTTCTATTGTTGTTGTTTTCTCCAGAAGTTGTTAGCACTGGCTATAGATCTGTTTCGCATTTGCCTGTCACAGCAGTGCCTTGAAGTGAAAGTACAGGTACCCAGTTACAGCAGGATGAAGTGGGGGACTGTACTGAAACCAATGTGCGCCCATCCACTTGGTAACCACGCTCGATGCTGCTTAACCTTAGCTTTGGGAAAACGAGTGCTGTGACCACTGAGCTATTCTATCCCGGCCCCGTGTAGGCAGAGGGCGGGGTAATACAAGACGCTGACAAGACTTGTACCATCATCTGTAGGGATGGGGGAGGGGGGGGGTATAGTAAGGATTGCTGGCAAAGAACGGGATTAGAACAGTCTGTCACGGATCCCCAAGAGTCAAATCTTCTTCTCCTTGCTCTCAGAGTCTGGTTGCTGAAATGAAATGTCAATGTCGGGGCCTTGCGGTCGGCCTGTGAGGTAACTGTAAGCCTTCTTCTATCTCTTCACATCCTCCTCTTTCACTCCCCACAATTTACATGAGACAATTTCTTTTTTCAAGTTGAAAAAGAAAGGGAGAAACATCACATCTTTTTTTCACCCTAGGCTCGAGCGCATTTTCTCCAAACTACTTTAAATTAAACCTGGAGAAATCTTTCCAACGAAATGCAGAAAACTTCTCCCCTGTGTGTGGGACTTTTGCAGACGTGGTGAATTTTTTGCTTCTGATCACAAGAGCTCCTCAGCTGTGTGATTCTTGTGGACAAGGGATTTCTGAATGGTCTGGATCCTTTCTAATCTGGACACAGGCAGAGAACTGGAATGCTCCACTTTCAGCGTCTGAGGTGCGTTCTGGGGATCTCTCTCTCTCTCTCTCTCTCTCTCTCTCTCTCTCTCCTCTCTCTCTCTCTCTCTCTCTCTCTCTCTCTCTTTCTTTCTTTCTTTCTTTCTTTCTTACTTATAACTTTCCTACTTTCTGTTCTATAGGCTGAATTGCTTCTTCGCGTGACAGAGCTCGCTAACTTGTCAAGTGAAACACGGGTGATGGAAAATCCTGACTTGACACAAGTGTGTAAGTAAGGTGGAGGAGTTCCATACAACAAAACCCACTTCGTTAAAAAAAAAAAAAAAAAAAAAAAAAAACCCACCCTGTACTGTCTTCGTGTTGACAGTCCCCCTTCTCGCCTGGCTGACCAGTGTACTAATTATTCAGATGTGGAAGGACAATGAGCAACCAGCCTCTTACCTCAATATTGGTATCACTGCCGCAGTGAGTAAGCGAATCATAAGATCGGTTGTTGTTGTTTTTTAATTTTCGAGAGCAAGGCTGAGATTCAAATAAAATGAACAAGCATACGTCTCCGTTCCATCCTTCACTTCCCCATTATTACCTTATACCTTACCTTACCCCCACCCCACCCTGTACCCTTACACCCCCACCCCCCAATCCCCTACCATCACCCCCCAAAAATTCAATTTTTTCTCTCCACCTCCCAAGCGAAAACTTGCAGATGATATATGGGTGTGCTCTGTGAGCTTGTTCAGGCTATCCCTGTTGACAGTGCGCGTGACAGGCGTTGCAATTACCCTGTCCCTCTTGCTCTGTGATCTGAAACAGGCTGCCAATCACCGCCTGCCTAGTGTCCCAACAACACGTACAGAATGTATACGTACACCACTTCATCATTACATTACACTATACTACAGTCACATATCCCTTTGACTACTTTGACTGAGCACCCACTACAAATACCTGGACACCTAATTAGTGTACAGATACTCGTTAAAAAGAAGAGAAAAGGGAAAGATAAGAACGCCAATAGTGGGTTGGGGTTTTTTGTTGTTGTTGTTGGAGTTCCCTCCCCCCCCCCCCTACCCTGCGCAACCACAGGGTACTTAAACACACGCTGTACCGCACTACACCCAGGCTGTGGTGTATTATACTGCATGAATATGATGCGCTGTGTTCTATTTTACCATGGTATTCTTTAACACAGTATTGTATATTAAAAAAAATTAAATTTATAGTATACTACTATCCTTTATTGCAGTGCACATCATTGTACTACACTGCAATGCAATGTTCTGTTCTGTGCTACTAAGCACTGTGTAGCACTGCGCATCACCGTAAACTTTATGGTGCTATGCTGTAGTGATACAGCTTTCTTTTGCAGTGTTCTTTTCTCTATGTATAGCAAAGTGCCTACCTGATTGTTATACACTAAAAA
>CM060335.1:13578997-13588997 GCA_030674155.1 Stramonita haemastoma | reverse complement strand
TGGCCTGTCTGTCTGTCAGTCTGTCCCTCTCTTTCTGTCTGTCTGTTGGCCTGTCTGTCTGTCAGTCTGTCCCTCTCCTTCTGTCTGTCTGTTGGCCTGTCTGTCTGTCTGTCTGTCCCTCTCTTTCTGTCCTGTCTGTTGGCCTGTCTGTCTGTCTGTCTCTGTCCTCTCCTGTCTGTTGCCTGTCTGTCAGTCTGTCCCTCTCTTTCTGTCTGTCTGTTGGCCTGTCTGTCTGTCAGTCGTCCCTCTCTTTCTGTCTGTCTGTTGGCCTGTCTGTCTGTCTGTCAGTATGCCCCTATCCTTCTGTCTGTTGGCCTGTCTGTCTGTCAGTCTGTCCCTCTCTTTCTGTCTGTCTGTTGGCCTGTCTGTCTGTCAGTCTGTCCCTCTCTTTCTGTCTGTCTGTTGGCCTGTCTGCTGTCTGTCCTGTCAGTTGCCCTATCCTTCTGTCTGTTGGCCTGTCTGTCTGTCTGTCAGTCTGTCCCTCTCTTCTGTCTGTTTGGCCTGTCTGTCTGTCAGTCTGTCCCTCTCTTTCTGTCTGTCTGTTGGCCTGTCTGTCTGTCAGTATGCCCCTATCCTTCTGTCTGTTGGCCTGTCTGTCTGTCTGTCTGCCCTCTCCTTCTGTCTGTCTGTTGGCCTGTTCTGTCTGTCTGGTCTGCGGTTTGATCAAGGTATATAGCGGCTTTGGGATTAAAGTGGCGGAGGGATCAGTGTCGACTCCTATGGTCATATACAAAAGTGCTCGTGGACTTTTTTGGGGGGGTCCTGTCTGTCTGTATGTCCGCCCGTCCACGTGTTTCCTATCTCTGTTCGTTCTTGTACTTTATCGTTTACTCCATCCTTCTCCTTTTCTCTTCTCTCTCTCTCTCTCTCCTCTCTCCTCTCTCTCTCTCTCTCTCTCTCTCTCTCTCTCTCCTCTCTCTCTCCTCTCCCTCCTCTCTCCCTCCTCCTCTCTCCTCCCCTCCTCCTCTCCCTCTCTTCCTCTCGTATCTCTCTCTCTCTCTCTTCCCCTCCACTCTCTCTCGTCTCTCTTCTTCTTCTCTCGTCTTCCTGTGTAGTCGTGTAGAGGATAGAGAAGAGAACTGGGGCTACACTAGCTACTATGGGGGTGGTGATGGGGTGAGGTAGTGTTTATGGATAGACATCAGTGAAGTGGACTTCTCTGCACTTTTAAGGCCTGTCTTCCCCTTCGCCTGTGTGTGTGTGTGTGTGTGTGTGTGTGTGTGTGTGTGTGTGTGTGTGTGTGTGTGTGTGTGTGTGTGTGTGTGTGTGTGTGTGTGACTGTGTGTGTGTCCGTGTGTGTTGTGTGTGTGTGTGGACTGTGTGTGTCCGTGTGTGTGTGTGTGTGTGTGTGTGTGTGTTGTGTGTGTGTGTGTGCATGTGTGTAGTGTGTGCGAGTGCAAACAGGGTAAGGGAGAATGAAGTGTCTGAGACGGGGTTTTATTTTTGTCTATGGTGATGGCACAGATCAGCAGTAGCGGACTGTGTGATTTCTCAGTCTGCTTGTCTGTCTGATTATCTCTCTGTCTGTCTTTCTGTGTGTCTTTGCGCCCTTTTGTGTGTGTATGTATTGGTGTGTGTGGTGTGTGTGTGTGTGTGTGTGTGTGTGTGTGTGTGTGTGGTGTGTGGTTGTGTGTGTGTGTGTGTGTGTGTGTTTGTGTGTGTTCACACGACGTGAGCAGAACAGCAGAGTAGGAGAGAGTCAGGAATGGTATTTATGTGACATGCATCAGTGGTACTAGAAGACTTTGCAGTGTCTGCCTGTTTTCCTGCCTGCCTGTTTGCCTGTCTGTCTGCCTGTTTGTCTGCCTGCCTGCCTGTCTGTCTCTGTGTATGTCTGCCTGCCTGCCTGCCTGTCTGTCTGCCTGCCTGTCTGTCTGCTTGTCTGTCTGTCTTCCTGTCTGCCTGTCTGTCTGCCTGCTTTCCTGCCTGAATGTCTGTCTTTCTATTCGCCTGTTTGTCTCGTGTGTACCTATGCTGACGTGAAACAGAGCTGAGTGGGAGTGTTAGGACTGGTATATATACAATGTGACCGACATCAGTGGTTCTAGAAGACGCTTTGCAGTCTGTCTATCTATCTATCTATCTATCTATCTATCTATCTATCTATCTATCTATCTATCTATCTATCTATCTGTCTGTCTGTCTGTATGTCTGTCTGTCTGTCTATTTATCTATCTGTTTATCTATCTGTGTACTATCTATTACCTATCTATCTATTTTCACTATCTATCTACTATCATCTATCTATCTATCTACTATCTATCTGTCTGTCTGCCTGTCTATCTGTCTGTCGGCCGGCCAGTCTGCCTGTATGTCTGTCTGTCTGTCTGCCTGCCTGCCCCTCTATCTATCTGTCTGTTGGTAGGTCTGTCTCTCTGTGCCATGGGGCGCTGAGCGGGTTGGGAGTGTCGGGGACAATGTTTATGTGACATACATCAGTGCCTGGAGAACAGTCTCTCTCTTCTCTCTCTCTCTCTCTCTCTCTCTCTCTCTCTCTCTCTCTCTTCTCTCTTCTCCTCTCTTCTCTCCTCTCTTCTCTCTCTCTCTCTCTCTCTCTCTCTCCCTCCTCTCTCTCTCTCTCCCCCTCTCTCTCTCTCTCTCTCTCTCCCCTCTCTCTCTCTCTCTCCCTCCCCTCTCTCTCTCCTTCTCTCTCCTCCCCCCCCTCTCTCTCTCTTCTCTCTCTCTCTCTCTCCCCCTCCTCTCTTCTCTCTCCTCTCTCTCTCTCCTCCTCTCTCTCTCTCCTCTCTCTCTCTCTCCCTCTCTCCCCTCTCCCCTCTCTCTCTCTCTTCTCTCGTCTTCTCTGCTCTCTCTTCTTCTCTCTCTCTCTCTCTCTCTCTCTCTCTCTCTCTCTCTCTCTCTCTCTCTCTCTCTCTCTCTCTCTTCTCCCTCTCTCTCTCTCTCTCTCTCTCTCCTCTCTCTCTCTCTCTCTCTCTCTCTCTCTGAGTCTGGAACAACTCTTAGGAACTAAGGGACAGATGATTCAGCCAAGACGGTTTTCGTGTGTGTGTGTGTGTGTGGTGTGTGTGTGTGTGTGTGTGCATGTGTGTGTGTGTGTGTTTGGAGGGAGGGAGGAGGTAGAGGAGGTGGGGGTGGCTGGGAAGAAATTAATTAGTTGGATAAGTTTACCTAGCAGGGGTGGGGTATACAATGGGTAGTGGTAGTAGGAGAGGGAAGGGGAGATGGGGGTGTAGATCTAAAGGATAAAAAATGGATAGCCTTTCGTCTTCCTGTCTTTTTCTTCCTGCTTTCCCTCCTGACCCTCTTGTTTACCCTCCCCCTCTTTATCTCGTTCGTCTGTCTTGTTTGTCTGTCTGTCTGTTTGTCTGTCTGTCTGTTCTGTCTGTCTGTCTGTCTCTCTTCCTGTCTTCTCTCTGTCTGTCCTGTCTCTCTCTGTCTGTCTTCTCTCTGTCTCTGTCTCTGCTCTCTCTCTCTCTCTCTCTCTCTTTTCTCTCTCTCTCTCTCTCTCTCTCTCTCTCTCTCTCTCTCTTCTTTCTTTCTTCTCTTTCACTTTATTTACAGTTAAACATACAGATATCCATCTTCTTTTTATCAGTTTTACAGTACGATGCATTACAAACTGGTTTAAGAGTCTGGATGTAAATGAGAACAGGCTACCTTTTAAGTCTTTCAACTTACGAAGGCGTTAAAAAAATTAGATGTTTAGTGACAAATTACTGGACGACACAAATACGTACCTATTATGTCAACTTAATTTAGGATTCGTTTCGCCGCTGAATCAAAGTGTCTGAAACTGTAAAGGGTTTATTTATCGGTTCTTACACAAAGACTAGACTGCCGTATGCAGCAATGCAGTGATCGTATACAAAGCAAGTTACATTTCAAATTTATTATAGACAGTTTTCAAGTTCTCATGATGATCAAACCTGTATTAGGCTTGATATGGACTTACATTACAGTGCAATATATTCAATAAATACAAGTGCTATACTCATTATGTAAGCAATCACTTGAAGATAATGTCCATTCTGTGTCGTATTTCTCGGAAGTGGCGGTAAAATACAATAGAATGCCTAATTTATCCACTCTCTGTTCACCCCATGGCGACTGTTACCGTCAGGTCGTTCGTGCGTCGCTTTTTATCATTCATTTTGCTAATTTTTTTTTTTTTAGATGAAAAGATCATGATATCCTCCCCAGTTACAGTTCTTGCACACTGACGACTCTCGGTACAAATCAATAATCAATGTGTTATGTTCCATGCTGTTTCTGGTTCCTTTTTTCCCCCCTTCACTCACTAAAGCGCTAAATAGTTCGACAATCCCTTTCATGTATGGGCTAATGGCCTTTTTGTTGAATAAATCATTGCAGTTTGAGTCTCTTCCCCCCCCCCCCCCCCCCCCCCCCTCCTCTCTCTCCTCTCCTCTCTCTCTCTCTCTCTCTCTCTCTCTCTCTCTCTCTCTCTCTCTTCTCTCTCTCTCTCTCTCTGTCCTGCCAGGGAGTTCATGAATATTGGATATAGTTTTAGGTCAGAACGAAGCAAAGCGATAGTTGTACCAGTCATCACTAGAGACGTCGCTATGTTTGCTCTGTTATGCTCACACACAGACACAACAACATGTACAACAAATTATAGCCTGAAAAACAAACAAAAAACCAAACTGCTTATCATAATAGCAAGGTCGTTTCATTTTTTTTTCTTGTCTCATGAAATGCTTTATTTCCATAAGGAAAGTTGGTGGTTTCCATAGTAACAACAACATTAACGACACCATCATCAACAAAGAGAACAGTAGTTGTTATGATGAGGAGGAGGCGGACGGACAATTATGATGATGATAATGGATGATGATGACATGATGAGATGATGAGAAAGATGATGATGATGATGATGATGTGATGATGATGATGATAAGAACAAGAGCAAGAACAAGAAAGTGTCCGTTAACCACACTACAAAACTTTCCCTCATTCTTAAAAAAACAACAACAAACGTATCCGTTTTAGAATCACGTCTGCAGAATAATCAGGAAAGATCTCCCTCTCCTCACACCCCTACCTCCCTCTTTTTGTTTTACATCCTTACCTCTCGATTCTTTCCCTGTTTCTTCTGGTGTTCTTATTCTTGTTATCTTGGATAAACAAAGTATGGACAGTGGAGTGGATCAAAAGTATGGAAGAAAACATGCGAATCAGCAGATATCGTAGGAATCCTGCAGGAATCCAGATCACTGTGATTCTGACAATGCTGGGAATTAGGTATTGGTGACCACGTTTGGCGCTGGTTTATCACGTCCCTGAGTCCTGTCTGCTCGTCTGTCTGTCTGTCTGCTCGTCTGTATGTCTGTCTGTCTGTCTACCAGTTTTACTGGCTGGCTTGTTGTCTGTCTGTTTGTTTGTTGTATGTCCCATGCGGCTTTTAAGCTCCTATTTGTTGGTTGGTCTGGTCTGTGTGTCTCTGAGTTTTTGTTGTCTTTTTGTCCACTTTTCTCTGACTCTGCCCGTGTCTTCTCCTCCTTTACGTGTTGAAATAAATTATCGTTATTATTATCATCATTGTCATATTTATCATCACCTTCTTGTTCTCATTGTTCTTGTTCTTCCTTCTTTTTCTTGTTTTTCTTCTTCTTGTTCATCTTCTTGTTCATCTTCTTTTCATCTTCTTCTTCTTCTTCTTCTTCTTCTTCTTCTTCTTCTTCTTCTTCTTCTTCTTCTTCTTCTTCCTTCTTCTTCCTCATTGTCGGTATATTTCTCTCAAGATTTAAAAAAAAGAGTCTGTTAACCCCCACCCCTACCCCCAAACTGAACACAAACGACGATTGGTTTTGTTAAAGAAGAGAGAAAGAGAGAGAGACAGACAGACAGACAGACAGACAGGACAGACAAGGACAGACAACAGACAGACAGACGAGACACAGAGAGAGCAGAGACAGACAAGACGACAAGAGAGCACAGAAAGAAGAACAGCAGAGGTTTTGGTTTGTTCCAGTGAATGTAATCTCGTAACAAGTTCACGGAGAATGTTGTCTTCATTTATTTTGTTTTGCCCTGTTTCTAAGATTGGTGGTGGTGGTGGTGGTGGTGGTAAAAGGTTCAGTGGGCGAAAAGCATTGATTAACTCTAACAATACGAGTCCATTAACCCAACAAATACGCAGCAATTGAACCACGCCGTTAGTTCCACCCGCAGATTTTGCTCTCTCCATCCATCACCACCCTAAAACGTTAAGTTTATCGGTTTTACGTAGTTGTAGGGGAAAGTTTTGGAGTCAGAAAACGTCTTTTTTTTGATTTTTTATTGATTGTTGCTATGGGTTTGTTTTTTTTTCTTCAACACAATTGAAAAGGTTTTTTATTTTACCAGGAATTTTGTTTGTTGTTTTGTGTTATTGTTTTGAATTGGTCTTGCTTTCATGGTGATTGACTGTAAAAAGCTGTCTTTCTCGTGTTTGGGGATTGTTTTTTATTTTTGTATATATATTATAGTATATAATATATATTTATATATATATATATATAAATATATAAAGTATATATATAATAATTTTGGCTTTTTCAGGATTGTATTATAATTCAAAGAGAAGTTATGTAGACTATTTCCTTGTTTTGAATTCGTTTAATGATAAAACTGCTTTGTTGCTGTGTCTTTTGTAGATTAATCATTGTATTTGGCCTTTTTTGTGGGATTTGCGATTTTCGGTAACATATTACAAATTCCTGTACGCCTAATTATGCATGATTCTTAAAAATTAATAGGTGCAAAGTTACTGAGATTGATACTTGATAAACACTTTGTATATGCAAGTAACTATAATCACACGATAATAGTTTTGTCTTTAAGAATGATCCACTTGCAAAACTGTCTTTATAACTAAACAAATATTCTGCCCCTAATGTGTAACGGTGTATCATTAAAATAAACGAAACATTAGTTCAAAACTTTTTGACACAAAAGAGTTCCATACATCCATGAACTGTTCATGGGCGGATACGTGACGATGTTCTGCGCGGTCACTGGCCCATGTCCGCGTGACGTACTTTTGCATTATGCATGAAGATGACGTCTGCTGCCCTACTGTGGGTTCACTGGCAGGGAATCTGGGAATAACGGGAACGGTAACTTGTACAGCAGAGTCTGCTGTTTAAGTACTGCGCCACAAGTTCATTGTCAGTAGTTCCCAAAATTAAGAAAGACTATCATTTGTGAAAGTGCCCCCCCCCCCCCCCACCCCAAGTAATATAAAAAAAATAACTGTGCCATTACTTTGGAGATGGAGAATGGTTTCAGTTTGCCAAAAGCCTCATCATAGTCATGTAGAAAAAAAAATTGCTTCAGTTCATTTGACGAACCAAGAATTGGGCTTATCGTTTTAGAGAGCCCTTACAAAGTCATAAATATATATAAATATATATATATATATATATATTAGTTATAATAAATATGTATGTAAGTATGTTGTATGTAATTTGTGTGTGTGTGTGTGTGTGTGTGTGGGTGTGTGTGTGTGTGTGTGTTGTGTGTAGGTAAAGTTTCATAGGTAAAGTTTGAGTTCTTCTTTTAATGTGTAAGTCGAAACTTTGTAAGAGGTCTAAGGAAGATGTGTGTGAAAAAGTTATTCCCTTGCAGATGTATGGGGAAATGTTTCTGTTGGAAAGACCGATAAAGAAATGGAAGATGCTGGGTTTGTTTGCTAGTTGTTTTTTTTTGGGGGGGGTGTTCTTTTTGTTGGTGGTGGTGTTTTCTTTTTGTTGTTGGGTTGGGGCTGTATTTGGTGGGGGGGTTGTTGATTTTTTAAAAATGCTAATGGCACCAGATGCTTGCGGTTTTACTTTTTTTCATCATTTTTTTTTACCGGCACTCGATGGCCTATTCTTCCGAAAGGTAGAACAGGTTTTTACCGTTATGCACAAGATGTTCTACATGCATTCACATATGTGACCTCGGTTTATAGTCTCACAAGGAAAGATTTATGTGGGAGTGCAGCCGATACTGATGTTAACTCCAAGAAAGAATCCTCTCAAATGGGAGAGTTGATGGCTTGAAAAAGAAATTTGAAGATATGTCAAAAAAAAAAAATTGTTTGTAAATTGATCCAACAAGCATCTCAAAAAATAATTCAGAATTTCTTGACAATTCCCGAAGATATAAATAAACCACCGTATCATTTATAAGTAAGATTCAGGAGAAAGTGGTCATTACGTCCAAAAGAACTGTAAACCAAATTTATTGTTGATTTTTGGAACGACTCATTTTTTGTAGCTAGCCGCGAAAAATTACGCAAACTGAATTAGTCTTACGCTCTTTCCCACAAAAATATTTTGGGTTCGGAGAATTTTTCTCTAGAGAGAATGATGAAGTGAACTAACAAGATAATGATTGATCTGCACTGTGTCACACCTCTGTGAAAGAACTGCATTGGAATCATGACTGCAGAGCACTGGGATCGCTGGCAGTTCAAAGGCTTGCAGGCTTTAGTAATTGGATATATATCCCTCCTCCAAGGATTGATAAGAAGTCCAGCATCCTCTCTCTGTGGACTAGGTAACCCCCTCCTTGTTTGCTCCCCCTCTCTCCAATCTACCACCAAATCTCTTTCATCTTCTCCCTCTTGACTTTTTCTAAGGGTAGGGGGGGGGGGATGTTATTGGTTTAGGAAATGTTTAGCACTTTTGTCAATTTTCAAACATTCACATGAGCACGCACGCTTGTGGGCGCCCAGAAATACAGAGAGAGAGAGAGATGGGTGTGTGTGTGTGTGTGTGTGTGTGTGTGTGTTGTGTGTGTGTGTGTGTGTGTTGTGTGTGTGTGTGTGTGTGGTATGAGAGAGAGAGAGGTCCGTGCGTGCGTGCGTGTATGTCTGAATGTCTGTGTGCGTATGTGTTGATATTATGGAGAAGGAAAGGGCGGAAGTGGTTATCTCCCGTTGCTGTACGGTTCTGACCAATCAGCGGGAAGGGAAACATGGGGCCATTGCTTCTAGGCCCTGACAGTGGCAAGAGGAGGTCCGTTAGAAAGGCGATATGATAGCTAGCTAGTGTGTGACACTGCTGCTGCTGCTGCTCGATTCATTATTCACCAGTAGGTGTCGATGTTCTGTACTAGACCGTCCCCGTCCACCCCCCTCCCTACTTCTACTAAAACATACAGATACGCTTACACGCACGCACACACTCACACACACGCGCGTGCACACACACACACACACACACATGCGGAGATAGAAGGGGGGGGGGGGGGAGAGAGAAAGAGACATACAGACAGACAGAGAGTTTCTCATTCACGGGGGGAAGAGAGAAGAAACAGACACATACAGACAGACAGAGAGTTTCTCATTCACGAAAGGATTGACAGTAGTTATTGCATAGTCCTCATTGCGTGTGAAAGTCTGTCCTTCTGTAAAATATTCTCTGTCTCTGTCTCTCTCTCTGATCTCTTCTCTCTCTGTCTCTGTCTCTCTCTCGTCTCTCTCTCTGTCTCTCTCTCTCTTCTCTCTGTCTCTCTCTGTCTCTGTCTCTGTCTCTCTCTCTCTCTCTCTCCTCTCTCTCTCTCTCTCTCTCTCTCTCTCTCTCTCTCTCTCTCTCTCTCTCTCTCTCTCTCTCTCTCTCTCTCTCTCTGCTCTCAAGTAGTTTTAAGTACTAGTATTCTTGTTGATGTTTGATTCCGATGGGAGGAGAGGAGGGGACAGAAGAGGAGTCAGAATATGAAAAATCGAACTTGTGAATAACTTTTCAAAAACATAATCGACCGTAAAATTTAAAAACTGCAACATCCACCCACCCACCCCACACTATCACCACCACCACCAACAACAACAACAAACATAAAAAGCAAGTATGCGAAGCACAATATATCGATATTATAAACGTGCATTATACATAACCACCGTGAATTTCTCCGCTGTTGTTGTTTTTGGTTTGTTTTTTTTAGAGAGAATAAAGTATTTTGAATTGAATGAAACGTGCGTGAATATTATGAAGTCTGGCCCAACTTTACTCCACTTTTATAACCTACAGTTGTTGATACCCTTCACGCTTCTCAAAAC
>CM060335.1:13568997-13573997 GCA_030674155.1 Stramonita haemastoma | reverse complement strand
CTGTTAGCCTTCGAAAGAGAACCAGCAATAAAATAGAGTTAGTTGTCCCCGTCAAAATTGTGCAGAAATAAAGCCACTTTCATTGGGAAACATACAGACGCATTCGCTTTCAGGAAAGTAAATGAAATAGGTGGAGTTGGTCTTGTGGCAACACACTCTTGTCAGAGAGAGAGAGAGAGAGAGAGAGAGAGAGAGAGAGAGAGAGAGAGAGAGAGAGAGAGAGAGAGAGAGAGAGAGAGAGAGAGAAGAGAGAGAGCACGCTTATTCCTGCAGATAAATCGCTGTGACTGGTAGTGGTGTACAAAACCATACAATCAAATAACTACAACAAAAACTGTTCAATATAATACATCGCTTTCGATGACTGCCCCGTTTCTCACTTTTATATCTCAATTCTATTGATGAGTAGATAAAATTCATCTTTTATCGAAGCCATTCTTCCCAGTACCTGCTGTTGAGTATTTTATTACAGTGTTATCGAAGAAACGATTTGTTGGGGGTTTTTTTCCCCCTAAACAAGGTAAACCTGCTGCTGTAGAGTATTTTATTGCAATGTTATCAAAGATAAGATCTGTGTTGTTTTTTTTCCCTCAGCTTGGTTTTCAAAGCGCACTGGGCTATCAGCCCTGGGTTCAGTGTGGCAGACATCGTTCTGCCATCTGCCCTGATGACAATTCCCTGCACACAATTCCTCATTTCCGCTTGTGCGCACGGAACAGAAAGTGAAGAGGAGAGAGAGCATTTCAAGGGACATTGTCCATGGAATTATAGTTTGTTCAGCGCGCGCGCGCGTGTGTGTGTGTGTGTGTGTGTGTTTGTTTTGTGTGTGTGTGTGTGTGTGTGTGTGTGGTGGGGGGGGGGCGATTGTAGTGTGTGTGCGTGCGTGCGTGCGTGCGTGCACGCGTTGCATGTGGGATGTGTGTCTCTGACCTGACAGTCAATAATTTCTGTGTCTCTTGTTTTGTTTGGTTTGCGTGTATATATATATATATCATATATATATATATATATATATATATATATATATATATATATATATATATATTACTTATACATATACATATATATATATGTACATACATATAATATATAGATGTGTGTATATATATGCATACATACATATATGATGTGTGTGTAATGTGTGTGTGTTCGTGCGTACAAGTGTGCGTGCGTACGTGTGTGTGTGTGTATGCGCATATGTGTGTATGTGTGTGTCTGTGCGTGCGTGCGCACGTGTGGGTGTGTGTGTGTAAGCGCAGGCCAGCATGCGGGAGCATGCATGTGATCCTCTTATGGTTTTCTAAGCTTGTGTCCTCTCCTTGTGCCTGCCTGTCTTGTATTTCTCTCTCTTTCTCTCTCAATTTCCCAATTATTTTTCTCTCTTGCCACCTCATTGATTTTTAGGAGGCTTGATCCTCTCCAAGCGTCGACCTGTTTGTTTGTCCGTCTCTCTGTTTGGTTGGGTGGGGTGGGTGGTCTGTCTGTCTGTCTGTCTGTCTGTCTGTCTGTCTGTCTGTCTGTCTGTCTTCTGTTTTTCTGTATGCTGCCTGCTTTTCTGTTTGTGCTGTTTGGATCTCTCTCTCTCTCTCTCTCCTTCTCTCTCTCTCTCTCTTCTCTCTCTCTCTCTCTCTCTCTCTTCTCTCTCTCTCCTCTCTCTCTCTCTCTCCTCTCTCTCTCTCTCTCTCTCTCTCTCTCTCTCTCTTCTCTCTCTCTCTCTCTGTCTCTCTCTCTCTCTCTGTCTCTCTGTCTCTCTTCTTCTTCTCTCTCTCTCTCTATCTATCTATCTATCTATCTCATCTATCTATCTATCTATCTATCTATCTATCTCTTTCTCTTTTCTATCTTTTTCTTGCTCTCTCTCTCTCTCTCTGCCTCTGTTTCTTTCTCTCTGTCTGTCTGTCTGTCTGTCTGTCTGTCTGTCTGTCTGTCTGTCTGTCTTCTGTCTTCTCTCTCTCTCTCTCTCTCTCTCTCTCTCTCTCTCTCTCTCTCTCTCTCTCTCTCTCTCTCTCTCTCTCTCTCTCTCTCTCTCTCTCTCTCTCTCTCTCTCTCTCTCCTCTCTCTCTCTCTCTCTCTCTCTCTCTCTCTCTCTCTGTAGAAATAAGATTCGCCATCATCCTTTTTTTTTTCTTTTTTCCAACTACCTAGTATGTTAACACTCTTCAAACAACAGAACTGCAATTATGAAAGACCACATCACCTCCACCACCACCACACCATCATCACCATCACACCACCACCATCATCATCATCTCGTCATCATGATCATCATCATCGTCGTCATCATCTTCATCATCTTCATCGTCATCAAAATTATCAACATGACCAAAAGTTGATGAAAATTGGTGGGAAGCTGAAACGTTTAGCTTACAGCTGACTTTAGTTCCTTTTGTTTTCTTTTTTTTTGGGAAAATCTCATTTAAGATAGGATGTTAATTCCAATTTTTTTAAACAAACCAAACAAACGTCACAGCTACCACCACCACTCCAAAAATTTAATTGAAATTTGTGGGAAAAAATATGGAGTTGATTTGAGTTAGTGTTTCTTGTAGGAAATGATCAACTTAGCAGTGGATGATAAACCACCAGTTACCCACCACCACCACCATCACCACAAGCAGCTACCATAAAAATGTCATGAAAATTGAATGACAGAAATGTGGACTTTACTGGTGTTTCTTGTCGAAAATCGTTCAGTTCTGTTTGGGGAGGATAACTCCAGTACCTCCCCCCACCCCCACCCCCCATCTATCACTATCATCAGAACCGCCCCTCTCTCTGTTTCTGTCCGTCTGTCTGTCTGTCTGTCTGTCTGTCTGTCTGTCTGTCTGTCTGTTTCTCTCTCTCTCTCTCTCTCTCTCTCTCTCTCTCTCTCTCTCTCTCTCTCTCTCTCCTCTCTCTCTCTCTCTCTCTCTCTCTCTCTCTCTCTCTCTCTCTTCCTCTCTCTCTCTCTCTCTCTCCCCTCTCCTCTCCTCTCTCCTCTCTCTCTCTCTTCTCTCTCTCTCTTCTCTCTCTCTCTCTCTCTCTCTCTCTTTCTCTCTCTCTCCTCTTTTTTTCTCTCTCTCCTTTTCTTTTTGGCAGTATGCACGAACAAATGGCCGATAAATGAAAACCGAATTTGTATGTGTTAGTCTGTATATGTGTGTCTGTTTATCTGTCTGTGTGTCTGTTTGTCTGTGTGTGTTCGTGTGTGTGTGTGCGTGCGTGCGTGCATGTGTATGTGTGTGCCTACACACACGCCTGCACACCTATGTACATGTTTCTCACTGCACCCTAAAGATGTCCAAGAGCTAGATGTAAAGAAAAAAAGGGATAACATATATTCTAAGCTTATTCTATTACCCTCAAGAAAGAAAAACTCGCCTGTCGGTTCGTTCGTTCGTTCGTTCTGTAAACCAAATTATAAACCAGTCAACGTGTGTATCGATGACGAGAAAAAGGAGCAGGGAAAAAAACAAAGAAAGAGGAAAAAAAAGCGAAAAGGAAGAAAAAAAAAAGAACTATCGACTGACAGGCTACGCCATTGCTAGCAAGCTACATGCAACAGGACTCCCCCTCCCCCTCCACCCCCCCCCCCCCACCACACACACACACACACTCACACTCTCCCTCTCCCTCTCCCCTGGGCACAAAAATGGCGCTTAATTTCCTGAGGGCCCCAGGATAGCTGCAGTGACATGTTGCAGAGTCTGCTGCCACAAGAGATGTTACAGGGGTCGAGGGTTCAATTCTGGAGATCGCTTTGTGGGCCATTATCGAACGCTTGTTAGGGTTCTTTTGGTCTTAGCGGTCCCCCAACCGTTCATATTGGCCTAGACGTTAACAAGGCTGTGTTCTGATTGGCTAACGAACTGCTTTCATTTCAGTGACGTGCGCAGCTTTATATAAAGAGAGGAGGGGGGGGGGGGGGGGGGGGGGTGCAAAAAAAATGTTCACTTGTTGCTTCGAAATTTACAAACATTTTTGGGGTGGCCCGAGGTGCTGAGGTGGGAGAGCTTGCGGGAGCGTGGGACCTCCGACTTTCTGGCTCCCGGCTGCAAGTCCTGATATCAGCTTCTGCTGGAAAGGACTATAATCCTACTGAAAGAAGAAGAAAAAAGTGTGAGAAAATTTACAGCATGATCGAAAATCAGAGCTATAAAGACCCCATCCTTCATCCCAGTTTTAAAAAAAAAAAATGACATGAAGCAAAGAAACCACCCGAACGATTCATAGAACCGTGGATATTTTATTATTTTTTTATTATATATGTTCATGCATTTCGGTACATTGGTCCCATACTTGGATGAAGCGAAAGCAGAAAGAACAGAGTCAAAGAAACAAACAAAAAACAAAGCCCAACAAGTACTAAACAAGAAGAAAAACAACAACAAAGAAACGTGCTTTTAGGGACTATGTTAAATCGTTTGGATTAGGTATCAGGAGACACTAATTATGTATGATGTGTGTTGTGTGTGTGTGTGTGTTGAGTGTGTGAGTGCTGTTGTGTGTGTGTTGTGTGTGTGTGTGTGAAAGTCAAAGTCAAAGTCAGTTGTGTTTTTTTTTCAGATGTACTATTGAATAAGCTATGATTTGTGTTTTTTTCACAAGCCATCTATATAGGAACAAAAATAATTTCATCAGTGTGTGTGTGTGTGTGTGCGTGCGTGCATGTGTGTTTTGTGTGTCTGTGTGTGTCTGTGTTAGAGTGTGTGTCACTGTGTGTATGAGCACAGGCAAGCCTTTCTGCAAGTGTATTTCTATCAAGCAGGCGCATATATGTGCGCGGGAGCTTGCTCGTGCGTGCTTGCTAATTCGGAAGAGTAGGCCATTATGTGCGGTAGGGAACAGATGACAAAATGTACAAAACTGCACACACATAGGGACTAGATGTGAAAAAAGCACACGAGTGCTTATTCCTTTATCTTCTAAAATAAAAGAATAAATAAATAATAAAAATTGCTTGCACGCGTATAAGCTTTTCCAGCCGCAGCGGTTAGGTCCGTCTCCTGTGTGGTAGGACT
>CM060335.1:13556497-13558997 GCA_030674155.1 Stramonita haemastoma | reverse complement strand
AAAAACTTGACAGAAAAAAGAAGAAAGACAGAAAGAAAAGAGAAAAAATAAAAAACAGAAAGGAAGCCAACCCCTCTTACTGACCCGTGCTCCCACATACACATAATATAATATGTGACCACTAGACAATCAAAACAAGAACAGAAAGAAAGGAACGACACACGTGAAAGAAAAGAAAGAAAGGAAGAGAGAAAGAAAGAAAGAAAGAGAAAGGAAGGAAGGAAGCAAGAAAGAAAGAAAGAAAGAAAGAAAGGAAGGAAGGAAGGAAAAAAGGAAGGAAGGAAACAAAGGAAGAAATAAACAAAGAAAGAAAGAAAAAAGCAATCCAGAAACAAAGAAATAAACTAAAAAAAAGAAACCAAAGAAACAAAGAAAGAAAAGAAAAAAAAGCCAATCTGGTTAAAGTGACCATGGCCCCCTTTTAATGGCCAGTACAGGCTTAATCTCATAAGCAAATCCATTTCCCCATTCCCCCCTCAAAGAACGGACAGGCAGCAAACCGGTACGTACCCCATAATACACAGTGATATACACCTTTCGTATGGGGCCACCCGTCTGTCAATATTAGTTCCATTATACCCTCCCCCCCACCCTACCCCTTTCCCATGGCCTTTTCCCCACCCCTTCCTCACTTATGCCTTGATTTTCCATGTCAAAAATTGGGTACGACTTCTTTTTTTCTTTTTTTCGCTTTGAGTAAAAATTCGGACAAGAGAAACCATGACGTCATCGTAGTGCGGTGACGTTTACGAAAAAAATGTTGGCCTGTGAAATAATGGTCTGAGTTGAGGTGTGTGTGTATGTGTGTGTGTGTGTGTGTGTGTGTGTGTGTGTGTGTGTGTGTGTGTGTGTGTGTGTGTGTGTGTGTGGTGGTGTGTGTGTGGGTGTGTGTGTGGGGTGTGGGTGTGTGTGTGGGGGTGTGGGTGTGTGTGTGTGTGGTGTGTGTGTGTGTGTGTGGTGTGTGTGTGTGTGTGTGTGTGTGTGGAGGGTGGGGGGTAGGGTATGTGTGTATGTGCGTGTGTGCATGCATGTATGTATGTATGTATGCATGCATGCATGCATGCATGCATGCATGCATGCATGTATGTATGTATGTATGTATGTATGTATGTATGTATGTATGTATGTATATCTGTGTGTATGTATGTATGTATGTATGTATGTATGTATGTATGTATGTATGCATGCATGCATGCATGCATGCATGCATGCATGCATGTATGCATGCATGCATGCATGTATGTATGTATGTATGTATGTATGTATGTATGTATGTATGTATGTATGTATGTATGTAATGTATGTATGTATGTATACAGTATGCATGTATGTATGCATGTATGTATGTTTGTTTGTATGTATGTATGTATGTATGTATGTATGTATGTATGCATGTGTGCAAGCATCCAAGCATGCACGCATGTATATAATCTAAACATTTTACAGCATTTCATTCATTACACTCTGCATCTTCAAAACTAATCCACGAAGAGTAGCAATAAGAAAAATTAATAACAAAGTTTAAAAGTAGCAGTCTAAGAAATGCACAAAATTTCACAAGGGAAGACTGGACAGGGGTGGGGGGGTCCAGTTTTAAGTGGTACACCGGTCCTTAGTCCAGGAGGATCATGTCTATCAATAGATGAAGTACATGTTATACCTGTAGTCACTCCCCACCTAGCCCATTATAGCTCCTGGATATTTGTTCCATCGATTGTGTGAAAGGTATGATTTTCTTCTTTTTTTTATCCCTGATTCTTTTGTAATCTGGTAATGATAATGATAGGTGGTCTTGTAATTGGGTAGTGATATGAAGTATGTAGTCTGTCACGATGTTATGATGTCATGGGGAGGGAGAGAGGGGGGGGGGGAGGGAGAGAGAGAGTGCGTGCGTGCGGTGTGTGTGTGTGTGTGTGTGTGTGTGTGTGTGTGTGTGTGTGTGTGTGTGTGTGTGTGTGTGTGTAATCTATAACCAAGACCATCATTTTTTACTTCTGATAGAAGATGACTTTAAATAGAATAGGGGCGGTTCCTGATTAATATTTAACAATAAATCGTATTTGATACACTACAAGGTTTCAGTGGTTTTTAAAAAAACAAACAAAAAAAACGTTGCACCTTTTCTCTGCTAAAGCTGCTTGATATTGATGTTTTACATTGATGTTTCATATTGTTTTATTTGGATTTTTTATGCCATGAGTACGCTACTCCTACTCCTAACCTTTACCACATTCATTAATTCATCCTGATCCCCCCCCCCCCCCCCTAATATCGAGGATTCCCTCACCTTTACCTACTATCACCACCACCACCCACCATCCCCACCCCACCCCACCCCACCTACCCATTCCTCTCCTTCTGCTCCCCCCCCCCCCCCCCCCCCGACTCTTCCGAGTCTTCTTAAATACACACAGGAAAGAGTCTGATTTTCAAGAAGTCTGTTTGTTATGAAATATATTCTTTATTTGAAAACGTCTGTATTGTGTCTAAGCAAGATGAA
>CM060335.1:13548997-13551497 GCA_030674155.1 Stramonita haemastoma | reverse complement strand
CTGTCTCTCTCTCTGTTTCTCTCTCTCTCTCTCTCTCTCCTCTCTCATCTCTCTCTCTCTCATCTCTCTCTCTCTCTCTCCTCTCTCATCTCTCTCTCCTCTCTCTCTCTCTCTCTCATGCAACATTCTAGTAGAAAGTGGGCTTCATTTTCAATTTTCGTTTTACAAAATGGACACAATCTGTCTTGAATATTATCACTGTATCTATACACATTATTATTAAGAGGTAAAACGTTAAACCTTGCTTGCGTAATTAATGTACCATTACCAGATCTGCTCAGAGTAGCAAATGATGAGTACATGCATGGTTTGTCCAGATATATCTTTCATTCTATTAACAAAAGGAAAACAATGTTGTCTCAGGCAGTTTATTGAATTACTGTTATTTTTTATATGTATTCAATATACATGAATTTTCCCAAACACAATAGTCTTTATGTGATTAGGTTATGGTTGATTTGAGATTTGTAATCAGGAAAAAGAGTAAATGTGTGTTTTTCTTTTCTTTTCTTTTTTCATCAGTGAAAAATCATTATTTGTGCATTTGCTTCATAAATGATATGGAAGAACGTATTGGTACACCCCAAGCCCAGCCAATGTATTGTGGTCCAAGGCCAATGTACATTAAATCATTTCAGTGTTCAGTGTTCAGTGTTGTTCTCTCTTCTCTCTCTCTCTCTCTCTCTCTCTCTCTCTCTCTCTCCTCTCCTCTCTCTCTCTCTCTCTCCTCTCTCTCTCTCTCTCTCTCTCTCTCTCTCTCTCTCTCTCTCTCTCTCTCTCCACACACACACACACACACACACACACACACACACACACACACACGCATTTTAGGGTACATGAACACTGCCATGATGGTTTGTGTGTGTGTGTGTGTGCATTCGTCAATGTGTCTATCCGCCTGTCTGTCTTTCTGTCTGTCTACCTGTCTTGTGTGCCTATGGCTATTTATGCATAGATCTATATAAGCAACAATTACAAAAAAAACATTTAAATTAAGACATGACTCCAACTTGAACCCACATAATTATCACGATCTCATCTGTGGCTTGATCAACTTGTAAACCTTATGCAAAACGTGTGTTGATGCAAATCCAGACATGTTCCCTTTTCCAACGATTGGCCCCCTAAGTGACAATGCGTATATTTGATTGGCTGCTGTGGGAGTTTGATTGACAAGTGGTGAAGCCCTCAATTTCCGTCTGTCTGTGTAAAGAAGTTGGCAGACAAGTAATGGTGTTGTGGCAGGAGTGCTGAGACACACACACCACACACACACACACACACACACACACACACACACACACACACACACACACACACACACACACACACACGCACAGGGGCATCATGGCTGTGTAGTGTTGAGGCTGTTCTTGTGATCTCTGTGTCAGTAGGATTTGTGTGTGTGTGTTTGTGTGTGTGTGTCCTTTGATTTAACGTCCTTTTTACGTGATATTAGACAACAATGTGTGTGTGTGTGTGTGTGTGTGTGTGTGTGTGAGTGTGTGCGTGTGTGTGTGTGTGTGCGTGTGTGTGTGTGTGTGTGTGTGTGTGTGTGTGTGTGTGTGTGTGTGTGTGTGTGTGTGTGTGTGTTCTTCGCTATTTTGTTTTAGTGTGCATGTAAGTGTATGAAACCCAGGCATTGGCACACGATCGCCATAACTGAAGAAACCTGGTGTCTTCGTCAGTGCATGACCCCCCTCACGACCACTCTTTGACTAATGTAGGTGTATAGAAATATGATACAATATAATGTTTAGCACACGTTAAACCCTCGCCGAAGAGTAGGCCATTGTGTACCAGTGGGAACGGATGAAAAAATTGATAAAACTGCATACACACAGGGACTGAATTTTTTTTTTAAGCGCATGGGTGCTTATTCCATTATCCTCGATATAAATAAATAAATATTGTGTAGAAAAAGTCTTTCCTCTTTCATCGTGTGAACATAATGAACGATAAATACATTATTGTTAAAAGCCATCTCTATTGATGAGCATGTTGACCTCGTTCATATCAGTGCCATGCCAACATAATGTGCAACGTCATATCCAGAGAATTAGCACGGATAATTGGCAGAGAAGGGAGTTAACAAGCTGAGGAACACGGAAATACCCCCCCCCCCCCCCCCTTTCCCTCATAGAACCGAACCTCCTCCGAAGGGACTAAATTATCGGGGTAAATATAGAACCACTTGTCCGGATTAGAAACAAGGGGTTATGCAAATCTGCTACAGCCATTTTTCCGCGTCCCTTGTCAACGATTGGTCTTGCTGACCGTGCGCGTTTTGATTGGCCCCTGTGGGGGTTGAGTGAAGGGGGGGATCCTGCGTTCAGATTCTGCTTGGTCAGGGAGAAAAAGAATGGCGGAATGCCTGCCGCTCTGTTGGGAGGGGAATCCAATCCTTGTAATTTGGCTGATTGGCTGGCTGTCTGTGCTTGTTACATAAGATGGTTTGTTTTATGTCCTGTTTTGTTGTTGTTTCCTGTTTTTTATG
>CM060335.1:13541497-13543997 GCA_030674155.1 Stramonita haemastoma | reverse complement strand
ATGATTCGGTGGTTCTTTTGTGGCGTGACCTATGCCCCCTAACCCTGTCCTTCACAGTATAGCCGAGTGGTTAGGATGTCGTTCTTGTGATCTGACGGTGACTGATGCATGCAGGTTGGAGTTCGAGTCCCCCCTGAGATGTTCCATGCGGTGGGATTCTGTTTTCTGCAGGAGTAAACATGAGTGGTAACTTCACTTCCCTTAGAATCCACCGGCTGAAACTATGTACAACATGTACTCGCGTTAAAAAACAAACAACCAAACCATCCACTGTTTGTATTAGAGTACGCCAGCTAAGGTCAATGGATGACAGGGACGTACCCAGCATGCATGCTATGAACTAGCAAGGAACGGGCACTGTCGGGTTTCACTTGCCGTAGAGACAGTCTTAAAAAAAGAAATCAGTGCATTGTCCCAGTGACTCCTTAATCAAGAAAGTATGAGAGAGGTCAAGTTTGGAATGACTTGTTATCCGGAATGACCTTGTTAGATTTCGTTTGGAAGAAAATGTCTTTCCTCCGGGAAATGAAATAGGTTTCTGTTAGGGTGGAATTGACTTTCCTTTTCAGTGTGTTGTCATTGCTGTCAGACAATCTGCTTTTTTTTGTTTTAATGATATGTTTTATTTTTAAAATAATGTCATTTCTGTTGCAGGACTTTGTCATCTAGGGATTTTGTTGGTTTGATTTGGTTTTGCTTTATGTTTTTTTTATGATGATTCGTTTAAAAGAATTGTCATCATTTCTTTTGGAGGAAGTTGGCGATCTTCTTGTAATTGTTTTTGAAGGAGTTGTGGACATCCCTTTAGGGAGAAACTGTTGAACCAACCTTTTTTTTTGTTTCTGGAATGAATTTTGTTTGGTTGTTGTTGCTTGCTCTCTCCTCTCTCTCTCTCTCTCTCTCTCTCTCTCTCTCTCTCTCTCTCTCTCTCTCTCTCTCCTCTCTCTCTCCTCTCTCTCTCTCTCTCTCTCTCTCTCTCTCTCTCGCTCTCTGTCTCTCTCGCTCTCTGTCTCTCTCGCTCTCTGTCTCTCTGTCTCTCTGTCTCTGTCTCTCTCTCTCTCTCTCTCTCTCTCCTCTCTCTCTCTCTCTCTCTCTCTCTCTCTCTCATGCCGTTCTATTTCCGTCCGTCCCACCAGAGATGTCCAATTTAGGCACTCATTTTTTCTCTTTTGAGGACACCTTTGGAATAAATTATCTGTTCCAAAAAAACAAAACAAAAAAACATCGGATCCGTGTTCTTATTTTTTTTATATAAATGTATTTCCAGTTGTAAGAAGGAAGCGTTACTATCTTATCCTGGTTTATTTTTTACGTACTTTTTTTTTTAAGATATAAATTAGCTGTACTCTCTGGTCCGAATGATTGTTCTTCCTCGCGGAACTGATAGATGGTCGTAGTTTTCCTTTCGGAAGGAGTTGTCGCCCTTTGTGGCCCGGCACTGACAGGTTAATTGGCCAACATGGCGTCTGGGGCACTACTTTTTTTCTGACGTCACAACCGGAGGGAGAGGTGGAGGGGGGGGGGGGATTTAGGAGCGCAGTTGGACATGCTTGCTGTGGTCGGGCTGCACTGCACCGCTGTCGGGCTTTCTCTCCCTTTGCTGGTTAAGGGATAATACTCTTGATGGCCCCCGATTGCCAAATTGTCTCCCTTGGCTGCTATCTCTCTTCTGTGTCTTTGGGGATGAAGGGGGATAAAGAAAGGGGGGGGGGGGTGGAAAGGAGGTGTGAGGGGGGGGGGGGGGGGGGGGGGGGGGTGGTAGGATTTGGGATGAATTACGATGTTGTGGTCAAATCTTCTCTTGTTGTTATTTCTGCTGTGGTTGGTTGGATGTGTGCGAGGGGATGTTGTTAGTGTGTTGTGTTGTTGTCATTTTTGTGTTTTGTTTTGTTTTTTGTTTATGGTCTGTGGAAAAGAAAGACTCCATGCCGTGTGTCATGTCAGATATGTTCCTAACAATTGTCCGACTGTGTGGAATATTTTTTTCATGCTGTTGTGTGTGTGTGTGTGTGTGTGTGTGTGTGTGCGCGCGCGCGCGCGCGCATTCGTACGTACGCTCTCATATAATGCATAATTATATTTGTATATTTTGAAACAACTTTCACAACAAAAAAAGCTTACCATATGATATTAAGCTCTTTCTTTTGGCTAAACTTTGTTCTTTTTAATTGCTTAAGTTTTAGACACAATGCTTTTTTTGCAGTCATTGTGGCATTATCTATTACTTTAAATAAAAAAACCGAAATGGCCCTAGATTTTGATGATGGGAATAGTTATAGTTTGCTCTTCGTCCGCTTGAAATCTGAAACTGCCCATTTGTCTGTCTGTCTCCCTGTTAGCTTGTCTAACTGTCGGTCGATCTGTCTGCGTGTGAGTAATAAATGGACCGCGTGATGTTGCATGCTCAACAGCTTCGGACACAAGTTATCCCCTGCATGAATCTAAATGATGGAGAGACAGGAAAAGCAAACAGACAGGCAGAGACAGGCAGACAGACAGA
>CM060335.1:13528997-13533997 GCA_030674155.1 Stramonita haemastoma | reverse complement strand
TGTGTGTTTCTGTCTTTGTACGTTCGTATCTGTGAATGAGCGCGCGTGTACACGTACGACTGCGTGTGTATTAGCAGACACATTTTTTTTGGTAATAAAATTATGCAGAGCTTCTTCTGTGTATGTGGAATAATGTGTTAGCACACGCTTCCACAATTCACGTATTCATTTCTGAATCTGCATAGAAAAGCTTTAAGTGTGAAATAGGCTTTTTTCTTCTGTGATTATGGCGTGCGATCGTTTGTTATGCATATTTGCATATATACACAGTTATGGAGTGTGTGTGTGTGTGTTTGTGTGCGTGGGTATGTGCGTGCGTGTATGTGTGTGTGGGGGGGGATCTGTATGGGTCTGTGTGGGTCTGTGTGTATGTGTGTGTGCGTGCGCGCGTGTGTGTGTGTATGTGTATGTGAGTGTGTGTGTTTGTGTGTGTTTGTGTGTGTGTACTTGAAGTTCTGCATGCAATCATTCCCGCGTGTTTGTATGAATGTAGGTGCATAAATATGCCTGTGCACGTATGTGTATGAATGATAAGTGCATAGGTGTGTGTGTGTGTGTGTGTGTCTATGTGTCTGTGTGTGTCTGTGTCTGTGTGTGTTTGTGAGTGTATGTGTGTAAATATGATTACACCATATGCTATAACGCTTTTTTTTGTATGGACATAGTAAGTGCATATTGTCTTGCATGAAAATGGATATGTTAAATGCATCTGTTCGTGCATCTATGTCCACGAATAATTATGATCAGTAAACATTTTGTAGTTTTATGACTATGAATATGATAAGTGCATATATTTGTCCGTCTGCATTTATGAATATGACCAATGCATATATTTGTAGTCGCATGTGTGTAAATGTGATCAATGTACATATGTTTGTGTGTCTCTAGATATGAATATGATGAGTGCATATGTTTGTTGTCTGCGCGTATGTTAGGGCGTCAGTGATGACCAATTTGTCTGCCAATTGCCGAGGCTGTAGGAGGTGTGTTGTGTGTGTGTGTGTGTGTGTGTGGTGTGTGTGTGTGTGTGTGTGTGTGTGTGTGTGTGTGTGTGTGTGTGTGTGTGTGTAGTGTGTGTGTTGTGTGTGTGTGTGTGTGTGTGTGTGTGTGTGTGTGTGAGTGTGTGTGTGTATGTTAGTGTGTGTGTTGTGAAATGCGTGTGTGTTTGTGTGTGAATTGTGTGTGTTAGAGATGTGCTGTGGGTTGTGTGTGTTTGTGTATGTTTGTGTTAGTGAGAGATGCATGCATGTGGGTGTGGGTGTGTGCGTGTGTATGTGTCTATGTGTGTGTGCGCGCGCGTGTGTGTGTGTGTGTGTGCGCAATCAGCGTACATTCAGTGTGGGGGTGACACTGCTCAAACATTCATTGATCTTTAGCAATCTTCCTCTTCTGATAGACAGGGAGAGAAGAAAGAAAGAAGGAAAGACATAAAGACCGATCAAAGTGAATGCTGACACGGTTTAATAGAGAGAGAAAGACAGACAGACAGAATGTGTGTGTGAGAGAGAGAGAGAGTGCGTGTGTGTGTGTGTGTGTGTGTGTGTGTGTGTGTGTGTGTGTGTGTGTGTGTGTGTGTGTGTGTGTGTGTGTGTGTGTGTGTGTGCATACAGAGAAAATGCGAGCGCCTGCATTTGCGAATGTGAATACCGATCTATTTTGTATGAGCTGCATTGTGTTATGTATAACCTGAAGTCTTCTACCCAAAACAAACACAGACACACTCACACACACGCATGCCCGCAAACTTGCATGCACGCACGCACGCACGCGCGCGCGCGCGCACGCACGCACGCACGCACACACACACACACACACACACACACACACACACACACACACACACACACACACAAGCAAAAAACACACTTACAAACAAAAACAAAACCCCATAAAACAAGAAAATGTTGTTTTTTTTCAAACTTCCATTTGTGTTTCTGTGTTTGTTTTTAGTCGCTTGGATTTATTTATTCCCTTTATTTTTCTAGTAAGGTTGATGTGTTTGAGTTTAGAATTTACGTGCTGTAAATCTGTGTGGAATATTTTTTTAAGAATAAGGAGGGAGAGAGGGAGTGTGGAGAAGGAAGAGAGGAATGAGGGAGAAGGGGAGGAAAGGGTGGGGGAGTCTTGTTGAATTATGGGAGCTCCTTGTGTGTGTGTGTGTGTGTGTGTGTGTGTGTGTGTGTGTGTGTGTGTGTGTGTGTGTGTGTGTGTGTGTGTGTGTGTGTGTGTGTGTGTGTGTGTGTGTGTGTGTGTGCGTGTGATCTCATCCTCCCTGCTGTGGTGGCAAATTCCCATCCAATCACCTTGATTTTCTGCCCTAACATATTCCTTCCTTCTCTCTCTCTCTCTCCTCTCTCTCTCTCTCTCTCTCTCTCTCTCTCTCTCTCTCTCTCTCTCTCTCTCTCCCTCTCCCTCTCCCTCTCCCTCTCTTCCTCCCCTTTCGTGTAAAATCTCAAATGTAGACAGACAGACGTTGTTAAACTGAAAACTACTTCATTCATGTCACAACTTCTATGAATCACCCTTGTCTTTTTTTTCTCTCTCTCTCTCTCATTTGTTTCTTCTTCATCCACACGATCGTTCCTTCTTTTTTTTGTCTCTGTCTTTTTCAATAATGTTCAATTCCCTTTCAAGACTCTACTCCCCCCTCCCCACTCTGCAAGAAGCAAGTAGTGAAGTGTAGTGAAGTGTAGGCCTCGCCTAGTCAGTCAGCTCTCTCAGAGCGCCACGGCGCCCCGACCTTTGCCGACTAGGCCCGAACATAGCCGAGGTGGAGCTTGTCAGACAAATCTTGCAAGCCGCTTATTGATTGGTCGGGCCGCGGAATTCGCAACCTATGAAAAGCCACGAACTGTTTTCAGCAGGCTTGTGTTGTTTTGGGTGGCTTTTTTTTTCTTTCTTTCTCTCTCCTCTTCTCTCTCGCTTTTACTCCTCTCTCGGGCTACCTTCTTCCTTCTGTCCTTCCTTGTTTTGCTTTTCGTGCGTTGTGTCAGCCCTCCGGTGATGGTAGTAGTGGCGGTGGTGGCGGTGGTGGTGGTGTTGTGTGTGCATGTGTGTGATTGTGATGGTGAAGTTTCAGGAGTGGATGGATGGTTCCTTGGAAAACGCGGTCCCAAGTCTAGCATGTGGTGAAGTTTTGTAGTACTTACGTATCGTACGTGCATGTGACAGCGGAGGACGGATCGTGTGTGTAGAGAGAGAGAGAAAGAAACAGGGGAGAGAGAGAGAAAAAAGGAGAAAGAGGGGGGAAAAAAAGTGTGAATAAACCTGTGATTGTGATGGTGGTCGTCGAAGCATCGATTGAAATTGTGCAAAAGTGATTTTTTGTTGGATTCCTTTTTCTAAGGAGAGGTTTCTTTTTGTCGTAGGTGTGTTTTTAAAAAGAAAAAAAACAAACTAAACAACTTTGGTGTCATTGGTGCGCATAACATAAATCTAAGAGTAGGCTGTTTGTTTTTTTCTTGTATTAGTTTCTTCAAGAGTGGGTATCATTTTCTCACCTGAAAGTAATGCTTAGTCTCCCTGGCCTGATTGCAGACCGCATCAGCACTGAAGCATAGAAGCATTGAAGCCTTCAGGCAGGCAGGCAGTTGTCAGTGATTGCCCAGTTATGGATTACCTGTCCCTGTCATCTGCCAATTCGAGTGCACTGTAAGCAAGGGAGAGAATCCCTGCTTTTTCAGGATCGTTACCAAACGCCCAGGGAATGTACTAGGAAAGTTCGGGGCAGGCGTATTGAGGGGAGGGGGGGTGGGAAGAGAGAGAGAGAGAGAGAGAGAGAGAGAGAGAGAGAGAGAGAGAGAGAGAGAGAGAGAGAGAGAGAGAGAGAGAGAGATGGCCTGTATAGGAAAATGGAAAAGCCACACCGCTCTTTCTCTGTCTCTGGCCAGAGAGAGAGAAATCGATGTGAATGGACACGTAGACAAATTTAGTGACAAACTTGGCAGCGACAGTGCCACAGTGTTGTGAGGTTCTCTCACCCCCCCTTCCCCTACTCTCCCTTTCCACCCTCCTCCTTCCGCCGGACCTTTGGCACACACACACACACACACACACACACACACACACACACACACACACACACACACACACACACACACACACACACACACACACACACACACACACGCCCTCTCTCCACCCTCACCCGCCCTCATTCACTTTCTGTCTCAGTGATGCCAGACTTTTCTCCTCTCTCTGTAGTGTGTGTAGTGAAGGTGAAGTGTAATGTACAGTTACGCGCGTGCGTGTGACTGACTACTCCTGTTAAGTTTGTATACAGTACAGAAGTAAAGTCCGCTTCCCCGTGAAGTGCAGTGTTGTTTTCACGCTGCTGGGCCGGTGGCCTGTTGGACGGCAGACATGGGAAGGGGGGGTAAGGGGGGTAGGGGGTAAGTGTGTGTAGAGTGTGTGCCTTTGAATAACAGAGGCCAGCAGACAAGCAAACGGCAGACCTGCCACCCCCCCCCCCCCCCCCCCATACTCTGCTATACTAAATCGATACAGCTGGTTAATGGGGGTGGGCGACTTTTGACCACCCCATTCTGCCTTTAGGGGGGTTGGGGGGGGTTCGGACAGGGGGGGGGGGGGTGGAGATGGGGGAATGCGACTTGAGAGGGGGGTGGTGGGGGGTGGTAGAGAGGAGAAGACAAAGGTATGGTTCGGAGAATCTGTTTTTATTGTCTATCTCCCCGCCCCGGTCAGGAATTGAGGACATTGTTCGAGGAGAAAGGCGAAAAATGCTTTGATGTAGTGTGAGTCACAGGATCCACTGCATGGTCTAGGTAGCTGGGAAAGAATTGTTCAGGAAACTTTTCTTCAGGCAGGAAGATGAAGGGTAGACAAAACAAAAAAACAACAAAGAAAGAAGGGTGGGCCAACAACGCTGGACGATGGACATAAGACATGACAGGGCATTGACAGTATTGCACTATACACACAAGACGTGACAATGTATTCACAGCATTGCACTATAGACACACAACATGACATGGCATTCA
>CM060335.1:13511497-13518997 GCA_030674155.1 Stramonita haemastoma | reverse complement strand
AGAGAAGAGAGAGAGAGAGAGAGAGAGAGAGAGAGAGAGAGAGAGAGAGAGAGAGAGAGAGAGAGAGAGAGAGAGAGAGAGAGAGAGAGAGAGAGAGAAAGAGGGGGAGTGAATGTGTATACGTGAGAGAGAGATAATGTGTGTGAGTGAGTGAGTGAGTGAGTGAGTGAGTGAGTGAGTGAGTGAGTGAGAGAGTGTGTGTGCGAGTGTGTCTGTCTGTCTGTGCGTCTGTGTGTGTGCCTGCCTTCCTGCCTGTCTGCGTGTGCGCGCGCTCGAAGCAATCTTTGCAGGTTTGCAGGTATGCTTGTGTTCCGAAAAGTCAGGGACTTGCACGCAATCGCACAACTGATCGGGGTATAAACCATGCAAGTTTAATTGGATTAAATCAAAAAGCAACACTCCCGACAGAGATATTTCTCTGTTCTTTTGAATTTTTCAATAGCATCGTAATGAAATTGTCGATTACTTTGTGGCTTCTGATACAAGGAGAGAGAAAGAGAGACAGACAGACAGACAGACAGACAGAGGCGAACAGACAAACAGAGACAGAGAGATAGACAGATCCAAGTTTTGCCAATGTTAATAGGAGAGAGAGAGAGAGAGAGAGAGAGAGAGAGAGAGAGAGAGAGAGAGAGAGAGAGAGAGAGAGAGAGAGAGAGATATCAACATGTACCGACAGAGTTCAAAGAGTTATTGCATTCTACTTCGAAACAGTTTTTTCTCTTTTCCATTCGCGCGCGCGCGCACGTGCGTGCGTGTGTGTGTGTTTAAAAAAATATATTGTTATTTTATTCTTTTATATCGATGTGTGTGTTGTGTGTGTGTATGCGTGCGTGCGTGTGTGTTTGCTTTAGCCCATCAGGTGGGAATATGGCCTTCATGATTTTTTGTTTGTTTTTACAATGGAGCATTTTTACTGTTTTCTAGTTCAGAGACAGAACTATGGAGCAGCTATGCTGAAGATATGGCCCAAAATGGCCAAGGTAGATATGCCCAAAATGCCAAGGTAGATAGGCCCAAAATGGCCAAGGTAGATAGGCCCAAAATGGCCAAGGTGATAGGCCCAAAATGCCAAGGTAGATAGGCCCAAAATGGCCAAGGTAGATAGGCCCAAAATGGCCAGGTAGATAGGCCCAAATTGGCCATTAGTGAGCTGCCGCTTCACTTCACTGTGTTGTGTTGCTGAAGAATAAGAGAACACAGATGGGGAAGTTGGAAGAAGAAGAAAGAGGGGAAGGTGGAGAAGGGGAAGGTTGGAGAAGTGTGGGGGGGGGGGAGGAGAGGAGGAGCGCGAATCTTGTTTGACATTCTATTAAGCCTCCTGTCAGTAAGTGGTGTGCTGTTTCTGAACAGTTGTCTGTTAGTTTGTCCGTCTGTCTGTCTCTTTGTCTGTCTGTCTCTTTGTCTGTCTGTCTCTTTGTCTGTCTGTCCTCTTTGTCTCTTTGTCTGTCTGTCTCTTTGTATTTCTCGTCTGTCCGTCTATCTATCTGTCTGTCTGTCTGTCTCTTTGCCTGTGTCTTTCTCGTCTGTTTTTTAGGCTTTCTCTCCAAGTTTCTGTCTGTCAATATATCAAGTTGCGCTCTCTCTCTCTCTCTCTCTCTCTCTCCTCTCTCTCTCTCTCTTCTCTCTCTCTCTCTCTCTCTCTCTCTCTCTCTCTCTCTCTCTCTCTCTCTCTCTCTCTCTCTTATTTTATTCCATGGTTACATAACACGAGAGAACTGTGTGAAAAGTGGACTAGAATGTTGTGTACATAGTTGACTTCAGACGATAAAGTGAACAAAGAGAAGACTATCGAAATTAATGATGTGACTAGAAAATGGCGAGATGACAATGTTTGCTAATGCTTGGGTTCCTCATAACCACTAAATCTCCCCATAAAATGTTTATAAAGTCAAAGTTACTGCAGAAAAAACCCTTTTAGGGTGCATGGAATGCATACACAAAACCATCTAAATCATAATCAATTGAGCTTGCGATCATCTAGCCACAGAATGATCACTCTCTAAAACAAAAAACTACATCCACAACACTCATAGAGGGAATGTTAGTGCTTTATGTAGGCTGATAAGTATACGAACTTTACTAAGTAGCTTAACAGAGAAGCTAGATATAGCAGAAGTCTTCGTTTTTGTAATGGTCACATTTCATGTATCACTCACTAAAGTTTCGCGAGCTTCATGACACAAACAATAGTGTTATTCTGAAAGTAAGTATCTGAATGATTTCCAGGATAATGTTAGGTACTCTGCGTTTCTATGATTTAGTCAGTGGTATAAAGGTTTGGGTTTTCTTCTCTTCTTCGGACCAGAAACCATTTTAGCCTTCAATCAAAAAAAAAAAAAAAAGAAATAAGTGAATGCAGCAAGATTGTGTTGCAGATGAGATTGAGCGAGGCTGATGTCACTGCAATAGGGATATAATAACCTGTTGCTTACGGACGTAAATGACAGTCTGCACAAACTGGAAAGGATTTTTCGGTTGTTGTTTTTCTCTCTCTGTTCGTTGTGTTTTGGATACAAATGTGAAACATCTGTGTGGATCTGGAGTAGAAAGGTCACACAGGAGCCGAGATATTAACCCAGCACCTCCAGGGATAAACAGGAACGCTTCCACTTTTATCTGCATGGCAATATCCTCTTCAGAACTCCTAATCACCAGGGCTGTGAACGCTCTGACATACTGTGACCTTAAGCAGCCCTGGAAGAAAACAAACATTTCTTGAAATAAAGAAAGGTTTCTATTCACAAAAGAGACGCCATCGTAATCACTGCTCCAAACTTGTGTAATGCTAGCATGCAGCTGTGTGTTCTGTACCTACCGAACCAGTCGTTCAAAAAGTCTTTGAAAAGAGAGGTGTGCATTTCTAGACAGGTGTATTATCACCATGTCTGCTGTGATCTTGAATAGTTCTACGACACCGCTGTTTTTTGTGGCTGGATCGGGTATCGTTGTTGGTTATGGACCATATAGCATTTCCCTGCCAGAGCGTACAGTGCCATGTGCCTTGTAAACACCTCCCACCTTCACACAATACACACAGGTGATGTTAAACCAAGCCAGCAGTGACAGGTAGGGCTGTTTGAAAGCTGTAAAAGAGAGAAGAGCAGGAAGGCTGTAAAGGAAAGGTGTAAAAGAAAGCAGCAAAGCTGTAAAAGACCAATAAAGACGCAGAATGATCATGTGTCTGGCACGGTGAAGAAAGAAGTAAGTCTCTCTCTCTCTCTCTCTTAGCTTGTCTTGTGCCGCTAAACCTGACAGGAGAGAGGAGGAAACAAGATTCTGGCCTAAGTCTGATGCCCCCTTCAGTTCAGTCAGAATAGCAGTGTGCTGCATGTACCAGTGTCCTCTCTGTACTGTGGCTACAGTATTTGCTGATAGACCAGGTCCAGCCGTTTCTCTCCTGCATATATACTTTTCCTTCAACGTCTTTTTTTTTTCTTTTTGCTGTAGATGCGTTTGAGCGAAGTGAAGGACGATACCTGCTCATTGTTCCCGCCAGTCACACGAGTTCTAGGGCGCAGTAAAGGTTTTAATAAGACATGAAACGTGCTTAGAGAAGAAAAAACATATTTTTTAAAAAAGGGAAACTTAATACAAAAAGATACAAAACACAACATCATAGAACGTGATAACTTAAAAAAAAAAAGCAAAACAACAACAAAAACTGAGTAGTTCGTCCCCCCAGCCCGCGGAAGGATATGGTCTTTCTGGCCGCAGTGCTCCGTCAGTGCCACGCCCTTCTGGACACTGTATCGCTCCGCTGCTGCCCCCGCCCTCCCCTCACCGGCCCTTCCTCCTCCTCCTCCACCCCCCTCCTTCACACCCCCACTCCACCCACCTTACTAACCACCATCACCACCAACAGCAGCAGCAGCAGCAGGTGGGGATGAGTGCTCACGCGGTGGATACGTTTTTGCAAGGTAGGCACGAGCGCGCCATGATCCGGCTGTGTGCCCTGCTGTGGATCCTGAAGCTCGAGGAGGACAGGGTCATGTGGCCCAGGAAAAGGCCCTCTGTGGATGCCCCCATCATCACCATCATCACCACAGCAACAGCACAGCAGCAGCAACAGCAGCAGAGCAGCAGACAGTGACAGCAGCAGCAGCAGTTACATCCTGATGCTATTGGTCACCTGGAGCCTTGTTGTCTTCATCGAATGTGGGTGATGATGGTTTTGCTGTTGTGAGGATGGTGGGGTGGTGGTTGTGGGGTTTTGTGGGTTTAGGGGGGGTGGGGGGGGGGAGGGGGTTACTTTGTTTTTTAGAGGTTTTTGTTAGATTTTTTGTGTGTGTTTTTCTGTGTGTGTGTGTGTGTGTGTGTGTGTGTGTGTGTGTGTGTGTGTGTGTGTGTGTGTGTGTGTGTGAGAAGAGAGAGAGAGAGAGAGAGAGAGAGAGAGAGAGAGAGAGAGAGAGGAGAGAGAGGGAGGGAAGGCTGTGGAATACTGTAGGTCTTTTCTGGCGTGTTTGTAACGTTCTCATTGTCGGCTTATTATCAAGTTTTGGGTCATGTATGCATCTTTGTGTTTTGTTCTTTTCCTTCTGTTATGTACTCTCTCTCTCTCTTCTCTCTTCTTCATTCTGTCTGTATTCATTTTTTCTTCTCTTCTGTCTTTCTCTCTGTCTCTCTCTGTCTGTCTGTCTGTCTGTCTGTTGTTGTCTGTTGTAATGTGTGGTTGTGTGTGTGTGTGTTGTGTGTGTGTGTGTGGGATGTGTAGCATTTTCTTCGTGCATATTCTCTTAGTTCCATTGTTTTCTTATGTTCGAGTTCTTTTGCAAACAAAATGAATACAAAAAAACTCTTCATTACCCCCCCCCCCCCCCCCATCAAAAAAAGAAAAAAAAGAAAGTTCAACTTTCCATGACACACTGTCAGAAAACTTCACTGCGGAGCTCCAACAACTCCTTGGGAAGTTAAGGAAGAAGTGAAGGGAAGTGAAGTGAAGTGTTGGTACCTGCAGCCAGAACTGCCATCAACAGCTGCCACTCTCTTTACATTACAGCTGTCGTAGCTTACGTCAGTGTGAAGTGTGCAGCTAACCCCTCACTCTCCTGTAACAGATAATACAAGGCAGCTGCCCACTTTCCTGTTGCTTTCTCTGCTTTTCTATACCCCCATACTACAGAGAAACAGACAGGATAAACAGACAGACATGGACAGACAGAAGACAAACAGACAGAAGGTCAAACAGATAGAAGGACGGACAGACAGACATAACGACACACAGAAAGACTGACGGACAGATAAACAGACGAACAGACAGACAGGACAGACAGACAGAAGGACAGACAGAAAGACAGAAGGGAGACAGACAGACATAAGGACAGACAGAAGGAGCAGACAGACAAAAGGACGGACAGAGAAACAGACAGAAAAGGACAAGACAAAGACAGACAGACAGACAGACAAAAGGACAGACAGAAGGATAGACAGGCAGAGTGACAGACAGATAAACAGGACAGACAGACAGAAGGACAGACAGGACAGAAAGTGGAAGGACTGACAGACAGACAGAAAGGCAAGTAGCCACTTTGAACTGCCATGCCAAAAGCATACAACCTCTCCAACCTTGTCACATTTGAAACGTGCTTTCTGCCTCTCAAGATTTTCTTCATTTGTTTTTCTTTCTTTCATCCTGCCATCTTGACATTCTAAAATGGCATAATGATGACCCCCATCATGCTGACTCTAGGCTGCTGCTGTGTCTGTCTGGCTGGTGTATGTTCAGTCCTCTTGAAGTCGGGTAAGACGTTACGTCACTTGCAATATCGACATCATTTTTCCTGTCCAGGGAAAAAGCTGACAGTACTCAGGTAAACATATAGAATTCATGAATTTATGCTTACACATTGGAAGGGGAAAATGTATGTATTTTCCACATCATTTTTTTATAGTTTAAATAAATGTGGATTTTGTCAGTGACATACTTATTCACTCACTTGGTTGGATGCTGTACTTAACGCTACCTAGACTTTCTCACCATTGCAAACAGTGCCCATTGGAAACGTAACCATTTAAGAAATGTACCTGTTTATGATTTTACCATTTGAGAAAGCACCGTTTAGGAATGACACGTTTCATGCTGGGACGTCGAAGACGGCTTAATGAGTGGTAATGGAGAGGGAAGGGGGGGGGGGGGAATGGAGAAGGGGGTTATTGGAAAGAGAATGGATGTAAAGAAAGAGAATTCGGTGTAAAACAGGAGGCTGGCAGCACGTTGATAAGCCGGTCATCTCCCCTGCATTCGCTCTTTCTCCCCCTCCCCCCTCTCCCCTCTCCCCTTCCCAATGTTCTTTTCTTTCTCCAACGGAAGGGGAAACATGTTCATTGATTGGGAAGTGGAAGGAAGGAAGGAAGGAAAGAAGAGAGGGAGGAAGGAGGAGAGAGAAATAAAACAGGGCTGCTGTTTTCAGTCATGATGCTGCATTACCATCGATGTCCTTTTTTTTGTTCTTTTTTTTTTTTTTTTTTTTGGGGGGGGGTAGGGGCTGGGGGGTGGAGTATAGAATGGGTTAGGAAAGGTGGGTCTGTATCTGTCCGTTGTCTTTTTTGTGTGTTGTGTGTATGTGTGTGTGCGCGCCTCTCTCTCTCTCTCTCTCTCTCCTCTCTCTCTCTCTCTCTCTCTCTCTCTCTCTCTCTCTCTCTCTCTCCTTCTCTCTCTCTCTCTCTCTCTTCTCTCCTCTCTTTCTCTCTTCTCCTCCTCTCTCACCTCTCACTACTCACACCCACACACCACACACACACACACACACACACACACACAACACACACACACACTCACACACTCAACACATACACACACACACACACACTCACACTCACACATACCACCACCACTCACTCACCATACATCACACATTACACACATGTGCGCTATGCACATGCTTTGTGGGGTGATGGGAGGTGGTGTGTGTGTCGTTTTTTATTTTTTATTCTTTTATATTGAGATAATGGAATAAGCGACTAATGTGCTTTTTTTACATCCAGTCCCACGTATGTATGCATTTTTGTAAATCTTGTCCTCTGTTCCCACTGGCACACAATGGACCTACACTTACGAAAAATGGAACAGCATTTATAGTGTAGTGTGTGTGTGTTGTGTGTGTGTTTGTGGTGTGTGGTGTGTGTGTGTGCGTGGTTTTTGCGTGCGTGCGTGTGTTCGTGCAGGGCTTGTGTACTCGCATGTTTGAAAAGTTATGCATGTGTTGATTCTAACTTTTGCAAACGACAGATGAAAGATGTGATGATCTGTGCCGCTTTTTCCACAATTTCAGAAAATAAACAAAACATAGGTGGGTGGGTAGAATGGGATGGGGGGGGGGTGGGGTGGTATGATAGATGGTGTGAGAAAGGGAAGTAGATATAGATCTAAGTGTGTGTTGGGAAGGCGGGTAAAGGAAAACATATTTTTATGGTTAACGAAACGAGATGTGTGGAACTGATAGTTGTCCGCTGAAAAATGTAAGCATTAATTTATAAGGGAATGGGTGTGATTAGGTAACG
>CM060335.1:13498997-13501497 GCA_030674155.1 Stramonita haemastoma | reverse complement strand
AAAATGACGTCCAATACCATGAAAATACATACCCATAAAAAATGACGTCCAATATCCTGAAAATGACAATACCCATCCATCATTCCAAATATCTACTCGTAGTTCCAGGCACAGCAGTCTCGGTTTAAAAAGTGGATTGATTCAAGGGAAGGCACTGATATCGGTTGGTGAAAGAATGTGTAGTATGTTGTTTCCCTTTTGGATGAGAGAAGTGGGGGGGGGTTATTGTGCCGGCCCTTGTGTAGATGCTAGGATCTTATTTAGTGATTGTGCCTTCGATGTTATTTGATTCATTGAAACACGCGCGTACCACACCAAACACACACACACTCAAACACACACACTTCACATAACATACACACACACACACACACACACACACACACACACACACACACACACACACACACACATTCCCCATCCCATCCCCACCTACCCTCACTCCCACACCAACACGCTAACATTTTTGTTTGTTATAACGATGAAAAAGGCACCGGGGTTAATATTTCAGGGAGGTGGCATGCAGAGAGAACAACGGAGCGAAATGTCAGCACCCACACAGTGGGGTATTATCCTAATAATGATGATTCATGTGGTGGGTTTATAACAGCTTTATCATAACCATGATCCTGCATTGATAGGGTTACCCGAATGATCATTGTCACTGTATGCATGATCTGTGAAGGACGGCTTTGTTATGATAATACTAATCATATCCAATATCCGTCATCTTCTTTTCTTCTACTTCATCAAACGCTCAGACAGCAACTATTGTTGTCTGCCATGTGAGCGAAAATGCGTTGCGCTGCCGTTAAGCGCCTGACAAGGCAGGCCCAGTGCATCCAACTTCGGCGTAGGAGAGAATTGTTATCTTTTTTAGTCTTTCTGGGAGGGTGGGGAGGGCAGGAGAATGGACCAAGAAGGCAGAAAATAGACGAGAAGAGGGTGACAGGAAGAAAAAGAACAAGGCAAAATTAAGAGAGGAACAAGAAAAAGAGCGAAATCCTTGCACAGAATTTCCAGAAGGTGGGGATGCTAACTAGGATGGCAGACCAAAAAGAAAAAAAATCAACCGAAACATATGCACACATATGTTGTGTTTTAACATCATCCCCGAAGGTGAAATGTGGCTGCTTTATTGATGAGAAAAGGGTTACATACAAGGGGAAAATCTCATCAGGAATAAACCTCAAGAATTCTAACCGAGGAACGAAGAAAAAAAAGTTCTAAAAAAGAGGGTGGAGGGAGGGGGGATTTAGGAAAGGATTCTACGTTGGTGTCACTAGCAAAAAAACAATGATCTAGAAAACGGAGAACTCAGTGGATTTGAACCTATCTATCTATCTATCTATCTATCTATCTATCTATCTATCTATCTATCTATCTATCTATCTATCTATCTATCTATCTATCTATCTATCTATCTATCTGGTCCTCTTTTGTGCTCAGGTAGCACATGAGGCCTCGACTAGAGCCCACCACTGATGTCAGTTGGCTGAAACACGCTCCAGACGGCCCCATGTCCAACCCTTTTCCTTCATCTCCTTCTCTACTGTTCTCCTCCAAGTTTCCTTGGGGCGGCCTCTCTTTCTTCGACCGTCTGGAGTCCATCGTAGGGCGATTCTAGTTCTGGATATGGCTGTCAGAAACTAATTCCCTCAACCACCAGACTCTGAGTGTTGGGTGCTTGCCAACCGTTGATGAGAGATGACAAAAACTTAAGTCCTGAGTGCAGCATGCGTAAAAGAACCCACAGCAACACATGAGATGTCTCTGGCAAACTTCTCTTGGGGGTGGGTAGGGGGAGGGAGGGGCTGTCAGAGTGAATAATAATTTTTATATCTATTTAGGATCCCTACCCCAACCCGAAAAATCGCACAAAACAAAACAAAAACAAAAAAAAACGGAAAACAAAATGATGGCGCCACACTTACAGAAACGGGCACTTTCCCTCCCTCGGGATGGCAGACCAAAATTGACGCAGATAAACGTTTTCTCCGAAAAACAAAAAAGAAAAGAAAAGATTGAGATGGACAATCCCAAATAATGACACTTTTATTGGGGGTGACAGAGACTCGAACTCCCAACCTTTACAGTCCCTGTGGTCTGTCATCCGAGATCTTCAGGGCCCCGATAAACCTCCAATCACAGAGCACGGGATGACGTAGGCAGACGAAAACTGATAGGAGGGAAAAGGGTAATGGGGGACGGGGAAGGGGGGTGAGGGGGTAGTGAGAGAGTTTGGGGGGGAAAATGGAGAGAAAAAGCATCCCTTTGCACAGGTGAACGATTATTGATTCCAGTTCGGAGGATGCCACCACCCAAAACAACCTGTGTACATTTTGATGTTTGTCGTGAACTCTTGCCTGTTTGTCTGTTTGTTTGGTTTTTCTGTCTGTCTGTTTCTCTCTGTCTTTCTGTCTCTCTGTCTCTGTCTCTCTGTCTATCTCCTTGTCTCTTGTCTCTGTCTGTCTGTCTGTCTCTGTCTGCCTGTCCTCTG
>CM060335.1:13493997-13496497 GCA_030674155.1 Stramonita haemastoma | reverse complement strand
AGAGAGAGAGAGAGAGAGAGATCAGACAGAAACAGGAAACAACAACTAACGGAGAGACAGACAGACAGACAGACAGACAGACAGACAGACAAACAGGCAGAAACCAAACAGGCAGGAAAAACAAACAAGCAACCAATGGAAAGGGAGACAGAGAGAGAGAGAGGGAGGGGAGAGACAGACAGACAGACAGAAATACAGACAGAGAGAGAAAGGGAGAGGGACAGATGGAGAGAGAGACAAACGGGAGAGAGAGGGAGGGGGGGGTGTTCAGACAGAAACAGGGAAACAAACAACTGACGGAGAGAGACAGGCAGGCAGGCACACAGGCAAAGAAACAGGCAGACAAACAGGCAGAGTCAAACAGATAGAAAAATATGCAGACAGACAGACAGACAGAGGACAGCCTGTAATTCAATCAGGGATGGTCGCAGATCGATGCCAAGGAGAACGGCCACGAATTGGAAAGAAACATCCCCCTCCCCTCTCTCTCCCCTCCCCTCTCCCTTCCTACCCCCACCCCTCTTCAATTCCCCTACCCTAGCCTGTCTCACTCTTCCTTCTCTAATCCCATCCCTCCCTCCTCCTTCCCCCTCCTTCTGGCGTGAAACGCATCCACTTCCTTCCTATTCCTCTCTCTCTCTCTCTCTCTCTCTCTCTCTCTCTCTCTCTCTCTCTCTCTTCTCCTCTCTCTCTCTCTCTCCTCTCTCTCTCTCTCTCTCTCTCTCTCTCTCTCTCTCTCTCTCCTCCTCCTCTCTCTCTCTCTCTCTCTCTCTCTCTCTCTCTCTCCTCTCTCTCTCTCTCTCTCTCTCTCTCTCTCTCTCTCCTCTCTCTCTCTCTGCAACCCCTCCCCCCCCCCACTGCTCCCTCAGGACATCAATGGGGAGGGTGCTTTTCCCTAGAGTTGCGCCCTGCCCTAGGAACCTGACCCCGGATAACTTGGGGGCCCAGGAGAAAATAGTGTGGGATGTCTGTGACTGTAGGAATTTACTGTTATGTTGTGGGACTGATAGCAGCGAAGATGATTCATGCTAAGCCCTACTACTTTTGCTGCAGAATATAAAAAAAGACTCTACGTTTGGTGGTTGAAGCCCGCGTGTGCGTACACACAAGCATGCACACATATACGCACATGCATACGCACACGCGCGTGCTGGCGCGCTCGGGTGCGCACGCAAACATACATGCGCACGCGGGGTGTGCGCTTGCATCACGCACATGCACATGCATGCACACACATATATGCGTGTGCGCATACATGTACTCATGCATGCATTCATACACACTTTCACACACACATGCATGCACACACACACATACTCACTCAATCACACACGTGCGTACACGCACACATGCATGCACACACACACATGCACACAAATACACACGCACACACATACACACAAATACACACGCGCGCGTGCAAACACGCACACACACATATACACACACACCCGCGCGCGCGCGCGCGCACACGCACACTGTGGTCTGCATATATATGTAAAAATCACTATCATAAACATTCAGAATAATTGGTAATAAATTTCTTGCACAGTATTGTTCTGTGTTATAGCAAGAGCACGAAGTTCCTTTACAACGAGAATTATCGATAACGCCTGTATGAATAAAAATAATGATACCTACTTGAGAGAATTTTTCATTAAAAACAAAAATATTCCTGTAGAAAGGCATGCTACAATCATGAATTATACCCCCCAAAACTGTTCAAAATGCATACACGCACACACGCACGCACGCGCACACTCACGCACACGTACACGCACACACGCGCACACCTACGCACACACACGTATGCATGCATCCAACACATACACAAACACCCTCTCTTTCTGTCTCTCTGTCTCTGTCTCTGTCTCCGTCTCCGTCTGTCTGTCTGTCTGTCTGTCTGTCTGTCTGTCTGTCTCTCTCTCTCTCTCTCTCTCTTCTCTCTCTCTCTCTCTCTCTCTCTCTCTCTCTCTCTCTCTCTCTCTCTCTCTCTCTCTCTCTCTCTCTCTCCTCTCTCTCCTCTCTCTCTCTCTCTCTCCTCACACACACACACACACACCACACACACACACACACACACACACACGCACCACGCACCACGCACACACACACACACACACACACACACACACACACACACACACACACACACACACACACACACACACACACACACACACACACCATAAACTATTGTCGGATTAACTGGATGTTGCACACAGAGAGATAGGGAGAGAGAAAGAGAGACAGACACACAGACACACAGACAGAGAAAGAACAAAAACAACCCCAAAAGAGAAACAACCAAAAACGGAAAAACACAGGAGGAGAGATAAAGCTTATGCAGCAGATATAAGCAGACAAACACGTCTTGATGCTCATTTTTTTTGTCTTGAGGGGAAGAAGAAGAAAAAAATTAAATAACAAAACACTAAAACAAGCAGGACGTATCGATTTTTTCGTCTCTGTAGAATGTTGCACACTGGGAGAGTCTGCG
>CM060335.1:13478997-13483997 GCA_030674155.1 Stramonita haemastoma | reverse complement strand
TGGTGTGTGTGTGTGTGTGTGTGTGTGTGTGTGTGTGTGTGTGTGTGTGTGTGTGTGGATGAGAGAGAGAGAGAGAGAGCGTTGTTGTTATTGTTGTTGTTGTTGCTCCGATTTTACGTCTGTTCACTCAAAGTGTTATGAAACGATGTGTGTTGTTGTGTGTGTGTGTGTGTGTGGTGTGCGCGCGCGCGCCGCGCGGAGGGGGGAGAGGGTCTCTTCAAAGAAGGGGATTGTTTGGTGTCTTTCTTTCGTTTCTTCTCTTTTCTTTCATTTACTTTCTTTGCTCTTTCTTTCTTTCTTTCTTTCTTGTTCTTTTTGGGTTTTTTTTCTTTCTTTCGTGTTACTTCTGTCTTCCTTTTCTTTTCATTGTATTGTCATTTCTTTCTTTCTTTCTTTCTTTGTTCTTTCCTTTACTTTCTTTAACTTTGTTTTCCTTTCTCACTTTATTCTTTTTTTCTGTTGTTTTTCTTTCCTTTCTTTACTCTTCTTTTTTTTTTCTTTTTCTTTCTTTTATTGTTCCTTTTCCATTCTTTGTTGTTTGTTTTTTTTTTTTTTTTCCTTTTTTTCCTTCTATTGTGTCCTTGCTTTCTTTTTTCGCTCTTCTTTTTTCCTACTCTTAGGAACAGGAAGGTGGGAACAGAAGTAGAAAGAAGTTGTCAAAGAAATTATGGAATCTTTTATTATGCATTTTCTTCCTTGCATACACCCCCTCCTCTGTCCTCCTTTTTTTTACTTATATACCTGTTCCTTTTTTTGTCACTGGAAACAGGTCACGACTTTACTTCTTCCTTAGGTGAAAAAAGATCGCTTCATTTTCCCTGTTAGAGGACTAACAGATGATGATGATCATGATGATGATCATGATCATGATCATGATTCATGATAAGTAGTAGTAGTAGTAGTAGCAGCAGTAAGTAGTAGTAGTAGTAGTAGTAGTAGTAGTGTGTAGAACTAGTAGTTTCCTCCCAAACTTGCGTAGATACCCATACACATCATCCTGGTGTTTTCTGATTGGCTGTTAACGCTGATTCGGCCGTTAACTCTGATTGGCTGTTAACGCCGATTGGCTGGTACACCTTTACCTGTTTCTGATTGGCTGTTACAGGTAGCAACTGTTTGCTGTTTGATTGGTACACGTGCTGCGATTCTGTTTGGGGTTTTGTTGTATATAGAGCCTGGACTGCCTTTTGTTGTTCTTGTCCCGTGTTTGAGTTGTTTTTGCTTCAGTATATTATAGTCCTTCAGATTTTCATATCAGATTATTTGTTGTTGTTGCTGTTGTATAAAGTAAAGTCCCAGCGGAGGTTTTCGATGTAGGGACACTGAGTGTGTTTGAGATCAGGGGTTTGTTTTCTATTGTCAGTGAATGATGTATCATTCAAAGAGCGCATACATGTCATGGGTTGATACGCGCTGCATAAAGAGGTGATTGAACGGAGACACAAGGATGGTTTCATTCATGAAGTTCTAGAATTGTGACTTTGGTGGCGAGTGGAATGGAGAATGCGAAGGTGGACTCGACTTTCTGGTTTGACTACAGTCTGATATCGAGAAATGAAAGACTAATCGACTAACAAAAAAGGGGATAGAGCAGGTATGAAACGATTTGTAGAACCTCCCAAGCAGAAACACACTACCATACAGTATAAAAAATACCCTGTCACATCCGTCTGCACACTCACGCACGCACACACGTACGCAGGCACACCGCCACTTACTCGATGAAAGAAAATAAATAAAACGTAGTGCGCGCGCGCACGCACGCACGCACGCACAACGCACACACACACACACACACACACACACACACACACACACACACACACACACACACACACACACACACACACACACACACACACACACACACACACACACACACACAATACACACACACACTCACTCACTCACTCATCACTCACTCACATGCACGAAACAGCGTCTAAGTACAATTGGTTTAGCGGAAAATCACATGGAAAATCTAGATTATCTCTTTTTGTCATTGAACCTTTCGTCATATAAAATGACACAATGACCAGTGTTGAAAGCTTGGGTCGTGAAAGTAAACCACGGATATTTTTTTAAACACCGCCTGTAAAATGGCTCGTTGCCTTTTTTTCCTCTACAAGAACTATGGATTGCGCCTGGAGTTTTTATGTGTAACGAGAATCTCTGACAATTTTATTCCAGCAAAATGGACGTCTTATGCTAAGTAAGGGCTCTGTCACATTGGAGAGTTTCCCTGTAAGAGGTGTGTTTTTTCTTTTTACTTAGATATAACGCTGTCAGCTTGTCTTTTCAGAGTGTGGTGTTTTGTTTTTGTTTGTAGGTTTGTTTGTTGTTGGGGTTTGTTTTTGGCTTGATGTACGTTTCTGGGTGGTTTTTTTTTCCTGAACTAGACCCCATATCAGTGATACAGTGTGGCTTCTTTAAAGTGTCGAAAAGGCTGAAAAGGGACAATGTGACAAACATGTGTTCGGGTCGAAAACTTTCTTCCTCTATTTTCGTTAGTTTAATTTTAGGAAACACGTTTCGTGGGAGTTTTCTAACTTTAAAAAAAAAAAGCATCTTATTTCACGCAGACGCGAACGTGTCTGGAAACCCATGTCAGCAGAAGAAAAAAACTGCCGTGCTTCCCAAAATGAAAAAACGATGTTCCAGAAGCGGCAGAGGAGCGGTGTGTGTGACAGGCCCCTAAAGAAGGACACCCCCACATTGATGGGAATGCTTTGCCCCGAAACATCTTTCTTCAGCCTCACATGTAGACTACCTACCTACCAACCTACCTCGTTCTTCTTTCACCGCTTCTTCGATTCTTCAAAAAAACATAACCGGCGATTCTGTGGACAGTGCCTGCAGACGACACGAGCGCTTGGAGCAGTATTGATTGAGTATTGATTGCCAAACGTGGCTGTCCTCTCCATCCCTGGTTTAGTGGGGCATAGGTCGTGTGTATGGAAGTTTGTTTGTGTCAAAAGTCTGCGGTATGATTCCAGCATGAGAAAGTTTAATTTTTTCTTTTTTTAAAAAAAGTAAACCCAGACTTATATGCTATTACTTAACATTCTGCCATAATTTATTGGGCTTTTTTTTTTTTTTTTTTTTTGGGGGGGGTAAAATATATTACTTACTATCTTTAAGATTTGGGGATGTTAAACTTGAAGATCTCACCTATAAGTTATAGCATATCAGTAGATACAGCAGTAGCAGGAATAACAGCAGCATTTTGATGTAAGTTGTAGTGTAACGACTTCATTAAAATCATGATAGTGAAGAAGCACCACTGTTTCCAATCCTTTCCTGAATCACATCAGACATGATGTTATCTTTACAATAAATAATATGTTTTATCCAGCCTTGTATTAGTTAAATAAATTTTATTTGTCACCAAAAAATGCCCTTTAGAAAATGGAGGGGGTTAAAATGTGTGCGTTCGAGTGTTTCTGTGTGTGGTGGTGTGTGATGTATGGTGCATGATGGGTATGGTGTTGTCTGTCAGTGTGTGTGTGTGGTGTACGTTTTGTGCGCGCGCCGTGACAGAAAGTGGTATGCAGTACATTATTTGGGATGTTTTGACACGAACGGTGTACCATAGCTGTAAGTAAGGTGCCAAACGGAAGAATATGGATGGCACTAACTCCTTTCCTTGTCTGTCTTGGAGGGAAGTGTTGATTTTTACAGCTTGCTGTGTGTGTGTGTGTGTGTGTGTGTGTGTGTGTGGTGTGTGTGTGTGTGTGTGTGTGTGTGTGTGTGTGTGTGTGTGTGTGAGACACAGATTTGTGCTGACTTCTTCTATGATGTCTACTGTTACGACTGAACACAATGATCATAGTAGATGGTAGTGTAGTGTAGTAGTAGTAGTAGTAGTAGTGTGTAGTAGTGTGTGGTGTGTGTGTAGTGTGTGTGGTGTGTGGTGGTGGTGGTGGTAGTGTGTAGTAGTAGTGGTGTAGTAGTAGTAGCAGTAGTAGTACGTAGTAGTAGTAGTAGTACTAGTAGTAGTGTGTATCATTATCAATCTCATCGTCGCTCGTCATCATCATCATCTCATCATCGTCATCATCATCATCATCATCATCATCATCATGTTCTTTTTATCATCGTTATTATCATTGTTGTTATTGTCATTATCATTATCTCCATCATCGTCGTCATCATCATTATCATTATGATTGACAACAATGGCAAACAGAAAATGGAGACAGGGGGGTAATTCGTTTATATCTAGTGCAGAAAATCATGACAGTGAAATTGTCATCCGATCCGAAAAGAGAAAATGCAGAGGACAGAATCGATGATATGGCAACATCAGCTATAAAAAGATGACATGGTGTGACACAGAGGGCACGAAGCAGAAGGAAACGACAGAAAAATAAAAGATACGCAAATAAATAAATAAATGAATAAGTAAATAAATAAAAAGATAATTTCTTGCAAAGACTTTCCGGATTAGAAATTTTGAAGAAAAAAAAAAAGACAAAGCACAGACAGAAGAGAGAGAGAGAGAGAGAGGAGAGAGAGAGAGAGAGAGAGAGAGAGAGAAGAGAGAGAGAGAGAGAGAGAGAGAGTTATTTCGTTTTATTTACTTATCTTATATTTCGAGGATTGTGGAATAAGCACTTATGTACTTCGTTACATCCAGTCCCTGTATGCATGTGTTTTTTTGTTGTAACTTTTATCATCTGCTCCCACGAGAGAGAGAGGGAGAGAGAGAGATTTTTTTTTTTTATATACGAGGATAACAGAATAAGCAATCATGTGCATTTTTTCATCCGGTCCCCGTGTGTATGCAGTTTTTGTAAATATTGTCATCTGTTCCCACCGGCACACGATGGCCTACTCTTACGAAAAGCGGAACAGGATTTAACGTGTGCGCAAGATGTTCTGCGTGCGTTCGCACACGGGCCTCGGTTTAAAGTCTCATCCGAAGGACTTTTGGGGAGAGTGGAGTCGGCACTGATGTTAACTCCAGGAGAAAAATTTCCTCGACCGGACTCGAACCC
>CM060335.1:13458997-13466497 GCA_030674155.1 Stramonita haemastoma | reverse complement strand
GTTAGCTGCTGTGGCTGTTTTGACCTTCGTCATTACCGGTGTCGTCATTATCAGTTCATTTTTTTTAACATCTCTGTCTCTGTCTGTCTGTCTGTCTGTCTGTCTGTCTGTCTGTCGTCCGTCCGTCCGTCCGTCCGTCCGTCCGTCCGTCCGTCCGTCCGTCTCGTCTCTCTCTCTCTCTCTCTCTCTCTCTCTCTCTCTCTCTCTCTCTCTCTCTCTCTCTCTCTCTCTCTCTCTCTCTCTCTCTCTCTCTCTCTCTCTCTCTCTGACAGACACATGGTTGCTTAATATGGATACCAAAAAAAATCACAGATATACTCTATATTGATTTGGCTAAAGCTTTCGATGTTATTGACCAAAAAATTCTGCTACAGAAGCTTGCAGTCTATAAACCGTCTTCTAGTATCCTCGAACCTATTCCATTATTCCTATCCAAGAGAGAGTAAAAAGATCTAAACAACACTTCTTGAAGTTTCCTTCTTAATAGTTTTGGAGTTCCACAAGGATCAGTGCTTGGTGATCTGCCATTGAGTATAAAAGTACATAACGAGATATTTGCAGATGACACAACTCTTGATACTAGCCACAAAACCCTCTTCAAATGTTCTTAAGCTTACAAGAGAATGTGAGTTGCTTTGTTGAATAGACTCAAATGAACCATATGGCTCTTCATCATCGTAAAACAAAGTTAATGCTATTATCAACAAGACAAAAAAGCAAATCTTGATATAATCTTACCTTTCCTTTATATCAACAGGGTCAAAATTGAAGTTTTTTGTCACAAAATGTTAGGGGGGAACATCGATAATAATTTGTTTTGGTCTGTAATATATATATATATATATATATATATATATATATAATATATATATAATATATATATATATATATATATATATAATACGTACGTACGTACGTACGTACGTACGTACGTACATACTATACATACATACATACATACAACATACATACATACATACATACATACATACATACATACATACATACACATACATACTCTTACAAAGAAAATTGCCTCCAAAACCTACAGTTAATAAGATTAAACACTTTTCAAAATCTGTATGCTTGGAAATGAAATGATACATTTCTATTTATTCAATCAGTCTACTGTGGACTGTGCATCCACACTACGTGATTTAGCCAGTAATAACATATTTAAACCATAATCAGTATTCTAGCCAAGCAAAAGATGATTCAGTTAAACAACATTTGGAAAGACAGCGGCATACCAAAATATCTCAAAATCATAAATGTCAAAACACTGAAATAGCCTGTATTGCCGGCTAGAATTGCTGTATGAGTCAAAAGCCGGGACACTGCGGAAACTGGAAAGAGAAAATATAAACACAGCCGAAATGGAGTTCCTACAAGCAAGTTCTAAGAGCCAAAATGGTCAGACAGAAGAACAAATAAAAGCACTCTTGATGAACTCTCAGTGCAAAGACAAATGTTGGCTGAAGCTGATAAGCACAGACTGAGATACGTTGGTCATGCAAACAGAGACACACAGACAAATCTGATGACGACAGTTCTCCAAGGTAAGGTTGAGGGCAGAAGGAAAAGAGGCAGACGACCAACATCCTACATCGCTAACATCACTGAGATCAGGGGTCTGGGAGGGCTACAGAAGATCGTAGAACTCAGCAGAGACAGAGAGAATGATTCTAGCCTTGACGTCTTGTAAACAGGAGCTATTAATCGCTTTCGCAGAACCTAAATATTTGAAATTTTGAACGTATTCCAGATTTCTTCCATTATTTCAGAACACACAAATTGGTATTTGTTTTTATCTTTATTTATTCTTTTATTTTGGAGGATGATAGAATAAGCACTCATGTGCCTTTTTCACATCCAGACCACGAGAAGAAGGGAGGTTGATGAAGATGAAATCTTCGGTCCCCCGGAATGAACACAGCATACACTTGACTGCCCCGAGGAGTGGATGGGACACTGCCTTGAACATTTCAGTCAGCGGGCTATGTCACCAGAACATTGAACCTGGCACAGGAGGGGGAGGGGAGGGGGAATCTACCCCTCTGAAGGTAGCAGGGTGTATGCCAGGGTATGTTCTTGTCCTTCATGTCTCTGGCTATAGCTGGTCTGCACTTTGCATGATGTTTAATTCATCACCACCATCACTTGTAACGCCAGCCTTCTTTTGTTACGGCTGTTTATGTAAGTCTGCCTTTTTCTCGTCGTTCATATGCCATGTGTGTGAGTGTACTTGCTCCTGTTTCTGTCGATCTGTGTGCAGTATGTACTTGTGACAATATCTGTGTGCGTGTACAAAATGTTTAATGTTTACGTATAACATTTGTGGAACTCTTTGAAATAATAGACAAAACCAACAACTAAAAAAAACCCACTAACAATGCTCACAACTACAAACGTAACTACAGCAAAGGAAAAAGCAAAAAAAGAAAAGAAGAGCATGCGATTCCATCAAAATATAAATGTGAATATCAGTAGCACAAGCAGGAGTAGGCTATATAGCGCTACGGGGACCTTTCCACTGTTTACACCCCACCAAGACAGCCAGCCAGACAGCCAGGCAGGCAGATAGTTCTAGATATCGGTCCTTTTAGCTGGGGCTTGTCGGCCAGTGTCCCATCTCCCATTAGCGGAGATTGGTCAATCTCATGACAACAAGGAGATTCCTTTCGCGCCAACGGGTGTTCGTGTTAACTACCCCCCCCCCCCCCCAACACACACACACACACACACACCTTTCCTCCCACCCCCCTCTCTTGTCTGCCCCAGGTCCTCGACCTTCACAGCTAGGCCTAATGCTCCTCTGTACTCTCTGCATACAACAGGGCCCTCCGGGAGAATGTATGGTATGCTTTTGGTGTCATAAATCTACTTTTGATTTTGTGTTATTTCCCCCCTTGTCCCCCAAATTGGTTTTTTTTTTTTTTGGGGGGGGGGGACGGAGAGGTAAACATGTTGATTCTTCAAGAGAAGAGAGCATAGCAGTTTTACCACACGATCCATGAGTAGTCTTGGAACAATTACAAGCTTGGAACTTATACCGTGCTCGATCAAAATAGTGGTCGACGCTGATTCATGCAGTGATGGAATATTTGTGTAATTTGTCATTCATAGGACCAAAAGGGAAAGATTTATTATTGCACAAATGAAGGGGTTCCGGTAACAAAAAAATCTTCAACACTTTGAAAGAAAATAGTGTTTTAAGGAGGATCGAAAATATAGATAACAACGACTTGATATAAAGGAAAAAAGGTGGGGAAAAAGAACGAACAAGAAAAAATCTAAACCATCGGAGGCAATAAGCCAGTGTTAACGAGACAGACAATACAGAGAGAGAGAGAGAGACAATGACAATGACAATGACAAAAGTTTATTGTTATAGGCAGGATGCCCATTAACAAGGGGACAGTGGGAGGGGGGCTGGGCACAACACACAAAATGTCATGTACTTAGAATTTCCTTAATCACAACCCAAAAGGTCATCATGTCATGGATAAAGAGAGAGAGAGAGAGAGAGAGAGAGAGAGAGAGAGAGAGGAGAGAGAGAGAGAGAGAGAGAGAGAGAGAGGAGAGTTGTTCAGGCTTAGGTTACTTCATCTCTTTAAGTTCTAGATTATTAGTTAGTCAATCATTAACGTACACCAGTGTGTCTGAATAATTATTTTACAGGACCGTTAGAATATGCATAAGATGATTTTAAACAGAATAGGTACGCGTAGAGCTTAGAATGTTTTAGAAAGCGCAATAAATATATGCCAAGTTTTTGAAAAAGCTAATTTTCTGTATGACTGAAGCCTAGGTCTCCACCCAATTTGGAAGTAATGTTGCGGGGAATATTGGCGAGGAGAGCAGAAATGGTATCATTGTATTGTAGGCGTATTCTCCAATGTGATCCTACTGGGGACATGGTAACAAAGATCGCCCAGCTGTCTTTTCATAGAACCACAGGAACACTTGGCATCCCAGCAGAGCTAGCGAGGACCCAGTTCCTGACAGTAAATCACTTATACCCAGACAAAACCCACAATGGTTGGACTTGAATTGTTCACTTCTGTATTGCCTGTAAAAACATTAGTAAAAGAGAGAGAGAGAGAGAGAGAGAGAGAGAGAGAGAGAGAGAGAGAGAGAGAGAGAGAGAGAGAGAGAGAGAGAGAGAGAGAGAGAGAGAGAGAGAGAATAGGGAATCGCCTGGGAAGTAACGTTTCTGTTTTCGCTAACAAATGGAGTCACACTATCTGGAGGTTAGTCCACAGTTCCGTTTCAGACGAAATTAAGGAAAAAGTTCACGTTTCAGCAGAAAGAGATTTTGTCCACAAGAAAAACAATTTCCCATTGTAGAGTTTGTCTTTGTCCTGAATGGAGAGAAGTGTGATAGTGTAGAGAATATGCTTCTGTCTTGGCTCACTGATAGTGGAGGTAATTAGGATGGCCTCTGCCGTCAGCTTGACCATACAGTGCTTGGAAGAATGAACCTTCAACCACGTAAATTACTAGGAAGCTGTAAAAAGTACATTCACAATATATGTGAATTGATTATCTTGACCTATGACAATACATACATACATACATACATACATACATACATACATACATACATACATACATACATACATACATACATACATACATACATACATACAACTACACACATATATGTATATTTTATAATATATATAATATATATTAATATATATATAATATATATATATATATATATATATAATCAAAACTGCAAGTGATGATGATGTTGATACCATTATCATTGTCATCATCATTATCCGTATCATCATCATCATATCATCATCATCGTCTCATCGTCTCGTCGTCGTCGTTTGTCGTCTCGTCATCATCAAAAACCAAAGCACCTAATGACTGTCTTTCAAGGTTGTAACAAACAAAACCAAAACAAACAAAAAAACTGAGTGGGTTAATTAAACTTCAGAGTCTTGAAGCCTCAGAGAACTAGTTGTGCATTCAAAGGACACAGACTGCAGACACTGAATTTAAAGGGTCCATGTTTCTTTCTTTCTTTTTCTTTTTTTTTTGTTCAATCCATTCCACAAAGAGGGCAAAGAGGGTCAGGAAAGGGACAGTTAGATGGGGTTAGTGGGGTGAAGGGGAAGAGGGAGGAGGTGTGATAACGCTATTTGTCTGGGCACTTTTTTTGTGTTTTTTTACATCAGAGAATGGTTCGTTGGTTTCTCTGTTTGGTCGAGGGTTCTCCGTTTGGTTCATGTAGTACATACAGCGTGGGTTTTATGTTTTGAAGGTTCTGGGTTCCATTCCCCGTCACCCCTTGTTGAAAATGTTTTCTTGTGCGTGCCTGCCTGTCTGTCTGTCTCTGTCTCTGTCTCTCTGTCTCTGTCTCTTGTCTCTGTCTCTGTCTCTTGTCTCTGTCTGTCTGTCTGTCTGTCTGTCTGTCTGTCTTCTGTCTCTCTCTCTCTCTCTCTCTCTCCTCTCTCTCTCTCTCTCTCTCTCTCTCTCTCGCTCCCTCTCTCTCTATCTCTCTCTCCTCTCTCTCCCCTCCCTCTGTCTCCCGACAGAATACTTCAGTTTGTAACCTAGCACAATTGCTTTTTGGGCAAACTGTCAACAGAGCTGAAAGAATGCTACTAAAGAAAATGTGCATGAAAACTACACAAGACAGATAGACAGAGTTCACAAACAAAGAGACAATGGGAAGTAGAGAGAGAGGGGGGGAGGAGAGAAGAGAGAGAGAGAGAGAAGAGAGATGAGGGGAGAGAAGAGGAGAGTAGAGAGAGGGGGGAGAGAGAGACAGAGACACGAGAAGAGACACAGAGAGAGGAGAGAGAGAGACAGAGACACAGAGAGAGAGATAGGAGAGAGAGAGAGGGAAGAGAGAGGAGAGTAAGAGAGAGAGAGATAGAGAGAGAGAGAGGGAAGAGAGAGAGGGAGAGAGAGAGAGGAGAGAGAGAGAGGGGAGAGAGAAGAGAGGAGAGAGAGAGAGAGAGAGAAGAGAGAGAGAGGAGAGAGAGAGGAGAGAGAGAGAGAGAGAGGAAATGGGAAAGAAGATGAGAATAGACGAAAATAGAATGAACTTGAGAGGAAAAATTCGGAAAGGAAAAAACTCGTTTTCAATGCATGTGTTATTGCGTTGGTAAACAGGCTGCAATCATGTGCACTCTTGCTACATGCTGGTTGTGTGTGTGTGTGTTGTGGTGTGTGGTGTGTGGTGTTGTTGTGGTGTGTGTGGTGTGTGTGTGGGGTGATTGTGTGCGTTTGTATGTTGTATGTGGTAGTGTCGTTGTGTATGCGTGTGGGTTGCTGTCTGTCTGTCTATCGCTATGTTTGTGGTGTGTGATGTGGGCGCGGCACGTGCCGGAAGACAGACAGAGAGAGAGAGAGAGAGAGAGAGAGAGAGAGAGAGAGAGAGAGGAGAGAGAGAGAGAGAGAGAGAGAGAGAGAGAGAAAATATGCAAGCAAACAACAAACAAAAAGACTTCGTGTTGACGACTGAAGAATTTGGCATGGGGGTAAAGGGTAAACAACAACACACACACACAACACACTACAACAACACACACATCACACATGCATCTACACACACACACACAACACACACATGCACACGCACACACAAAGCATTTTCAAATCAGGAAAGATTCACTTGAGAATGGAACATGTAACTATATGTACACTGTTGTGTGAATGTGAACTCCATTTGTATGGTTTATGGCCTAACAAATAAATTATTTGGACTTTGACTTTGACTTTGACACAACACAACACACACACACACACATAAACACACCTCACACACGCACACACACACACACATGCACAACGAAACACACGAAACACACAACAATACACACAGACACAAAATAACATACAGCACAACACACACACAACACACACACCACCACACACACACACACACACACACACACACACACATCACACTGTATTACTGTAGACAACACAAGCAGGGATAGACTCAAATTAACAAGGAAACTACACCAGAAGAAAAAGTTGTTTCAGTTAACTGCTTCAGATGTAAGTCATCAGCTTCTACCTAGCTAACTCCTCTCTGGGCCAACGACCTACCACACAATTCCCTCATTTACAGCAGTTTACAACAATTTTCTCTTTATTTTCTCTCTCCCCCCCCCCCCCCCCCCCCCCACTTCCCATCCTCTCACTACCCCCCACCCTGTTTTCTTCTTGTCTTAATTCTTAGAGCCTTTCACCTCCTTCCCCTTTTTTTCCCACACTTGTTTTTGTTTCATAAATTATAGTCCTTTCCACAGAAGCTGATATCAGGACTTGCAGCCGCGAGCCAGAAGTCGGAGTCCCACGCTCCCGCAAGCTCTCCCACCCCACACCTCGGCTCCCCAAAATGTTTACAATTTGTAGAAATTGCATAGAAGCAACAGTTGAGATGAAAACTGAAGTCACACCCCTTCCCCCACCCCTTTATGTTGATCAAATGTTGTCTTTCTGTAGAGTTTGTCCTGCAAATGTAGG
>CM060335.1:13441497-13448997 GCA_030674155.1 Stramonita haemastoma | reverse complement strand
ATACTGACTTGGGAGCGGGAGGGGCACATAGTCCACCCAGACAGACAGACAAACACTCAGACAGGCAGACAGACAGACAGACAGAAGACAGAGACACAGAGACAGACAGACAGAGAGACAGGCAGAGAGAAGTATGGCGGAGGGATGGTGGCAAAGTGATGGGAAAGGCCCCGGAACGGGCTAGCAGACTGAACTGGTGCCAGCAGCTCCCAGTGCGGAGAAGACCCTGCCTGTTATGTATTGCTCTCTATGTTCCTTGTTATGTACTGCTCTCTGTCTGCCTGTTATGTATTGCTCTCTATGTTCCTGTTATGTACTGCTCTCTGTCTGCCTGTTATGTATTGCTCTCTGTTCTGCTTGTTATGTATTGCTCTCTGTCTGCCTGTTATGTATTGCCCTCTGTCTGCCTGTTATATACTGCTCTCTGTCTGCCTGTTCTGTATTGCTCTCTGTTCTGCCTGTTCTGTATTGCTCTCTGTTCTGCCTGTTATGTATTGCTCTCTGTCTGCCTGTTATATATTGCTCTCTGTCTGCCTGTTATGTATTGCTCTCTGTTCTGCCTGTTATATACTGCTCTCTGTCTGCCTGTTATATACTGCTCTCTGTCTGCCTGTTATGTATTGCTCTCTGTTCTGCCTGTTATATACTGCTCTCTGTCTGCCTGTTATATACTGCTCTCTGTCTGCCTGTTATGTATTGCTCTCTGTTCTGCCTGTTTATATACTGCTCTCTGTCTGCCTGTTATATACTGCTCTCTGTCTGCCTGTTATGTATTGCTCTCTGTCCTGCTTGTTATGTATTGCTCTCTGTCTGCCTGTTATGTATTGCTCTCTGTCTGCCTGTTATGTACTGCTCTCTGTTCTGCCTGTTATGTAATGCTCTCTGTTCTGCCTGTTATATATTGCTCTCTGTCTGCCTGTTATATACTGCTCTCTGTCTGCCTGTTATATACTGCTCTCTGTCTGCTTGTTATGTATTGCTCTCTGTTCTGCCTGTTATGTACTGCTCTCTGTTCTGCCTGTTATATATTGCTCTCTGTCTGCCTGTTATATACTGCTCTCTGCCTGCTGTTATGTATTGCTCTCTGTTCTGCCTGTTATGTACTGCTCTCTGTTCTGCCTGTTATTATTGCTCTCTGTTCTGCCTGTTATGTATTGCTCTCTGTTCTGCCTGTTATGTATTGCTCTCTGTTCTGCCTGTTATGTATTGCTCTCTGTCTGCCTGTTATGTATTGCTCTCTGTCTGCCTGTTATGTATTGCTCTCTGTTCTGCCTGTTATGTACTGCAGTCGAGAGCGGATTGCTTTGTGCTTTTGGCCTCTGTTAGGGGAGGGGAATGGACCGATTGGTTTTTGTGTTTTTGGTAACTGTTGTTTTTCGGGGTGTTGTTTGTTTTTTTTACACTTTTGTCCGCCATAGCACATGTGGGAAAGAGAGAATAAAGAGAAACAACTTGGAAGATTACCTTTTCTTTACTGCAAACCCGCCATTTGTTCTTCTTGTTCTTCTTGTTCTTCTTCTCGTGCTTCTTCTTGTTCTTCTTGGTCTCTTCTTGTTCTTCTTGTTCTTCTTGTTCTTCTTCGTTTCTTCTTGTTCTTCTTCTTCTTCTTGGTCTTCTTCTTTTCTTGTTCTTGTTCTTCTTTTCTTTTCTTCTTCTTCTTCTTTTCTTCTTTTCTTCTTCTTCTCTTCTTCTTCTTCTTCTTCTTTCTTTTCTTCTTCTTCTTCTTCTTCTTCTTCTTCTTCTTCTTCTTCTTCTTCTTTTAATTTTTTTTTTTGTTTTTTTAGATGAAGTTACTAAAAGTTGTAAATTCCCTGCTTTGTAGCATTTAAAGTGTAGCATGTATGGCGTGTTGTCGAGAGAGAGAGAAGAGACGAGTAGAGAGAGAGATGAGAGAGAGAGGTAGAGAGAGATGAGAGAGAGAGAGAGTAGTAGGGGTGGGGCATTGTAGCCCCACCCACCCATTCCCCAAAAAAAGTTGCAATGAATTGTGAAGAAAGCTGAAAGTTGTCGGATGTAAGAGAGAAGGAAGGTCGGAGGTGGGGAGTTGGCAAAATGGTATGTGAGAGTTGAAGAGATGAAATTAATGAAATCGAGAATAAAGAGTTGTCATAGATCTGTCTGGTCTGACAGTCTGCTGCTGGTCTGGCAGAGGGTCGTGGCTGTCGGTCTGCTGCCTCTCTCTCTGCTCGACCGATCTCTGACGCTACAATCTGCTTTCTGCAAATCCCCCTCTCTTCTTCTTCTGTCTGTCTGTCTGTCTGTCTGTCTGTCTCGTCTCTTCTCTCTCTCTCTCTCTCTCTCTCTCTCTCTCTCTCTCTCCTCTCTCTCTCTCTCTCTCTCTCTCTCTCTCTCTCTCTCTCTCTCTGAGAAAGAAACAGAAGAAAAGAGAAGAAACGCGTGTGTGCGCACGTGAGGTTGGGGGGGGGGGGGGGGGGGGGAGGGAAGGGAGGTTAGTTGTCAGCGAAGGACCATAAAGGCATTAGTCAGTGTATGAGCTAGGAAAACCAAGCTGCTAAGCCTATGCATGGAACTCGCGCATTTTGTCACAATGGTGGTTTCGCACACAAACACACACAACACACACAAGTACTAATACATCACAGACCTCAGGCATGTTTTGGGGGGCAGTTATGTTTGGCGCGTGCCTAGCTAGGCTACCTTACATCTCTTCCCCAAAAAAGTGCGCCTGAAAGCGTAAACGCCATCACATGTGCGCGTGCTGCTGCGAGCCAAGGACATCATGCACGTTCGCCAACCCGACCCATCATTTCAACTCGCGTGCGTGCGTGCGCGTGCGTGTGTGTGTGCGCGTGTGTGATGCTGCTGCAGTGGTGGTGGTGGAGTCGAGCAGAATTTGTCGACAAACTCGCCCCGAAACCACAAGCGGCTTAGCCCTACAGAGAGAGAAGAGAGAGAGAGAGAGGGAGAGAGAGAGAGAGAGAGAGAGCATGCACCACCAGTAGTAGTAGCTAGGCTAGGCTAGGTTTGCTACAGAGAAACAGCGATCGTTCCAGCCAGCTTTTAGTCTAGCCAAGCCAAGCCCAGAGTGCGAGCTCTGGGCCTACTAGGCTAACAGCAAAAGAGAGTGAGTGAGAGTAAAGAGAGAGAGAGAAGAAGAGAAGAGAAGAAGGAAGGAAGACGAAACCATATCGTTCTTAGCTGACTTGACTTGCTGCTTGCGACAAAGAAAGATTTTTAGTTGTATAGGGTTTATTCTAGTACTCGGTGACTCTCTCCTGTGTGTAGTTTGTCAGGTCTAGGCCTAGTTCAAGGCGATTTCTTTCTCCGTGCCTGTGTTGTGTCGGTGTGTTATAACTATGATGTCAGTATTGCGTGGATTGTGATCAACAAGAGCTGGAGAAGTGGCAGCAGTGTGGTGTCCAGCAGACTGTTGTTCTGTAGTGCCCGCCTCACCATCGCCTCTCTCTCTCTCTGGGGATACTGACAGAGAGGGAGAGAGGGAAAAGGGGGCGGTGACCTTTCTTTTCTTTCTTTTTTTTTTTGGTTGTTCTCGCAGTATTGGCGATCAGTGTGTTTTTTTGTTCTTTTGGAGTCATTCTGTGGAATTTCTGGGACATTTTTTTTGGTGCTTTTAATTGTGTGAGGAGGGGTCTTGGTCTCTGCGACGACCTGCTTAGTTTGGGGTGAATTTTGTGTATTGTGATGTGGTGGTGGTGGTGGTGTGTGTGTGTGTGTGTGTGTTGTGTGTGTGTGTTGTGTTGTGTTGTGTTGTGTTGTGTGTGTGTGTGTTTGTTCTCTCTCTCTCTCTCTCTCTTCTTCTCTGCTCTGTTCTCTTCTCTCTTTCTTCTACTTCTCTCTCTCTCTCACTCATCGCTCTCTGGGTGGGGTGTGTGTGTGTGTGTGTGTGTGTGTGTGTGGTGTGTGTGTGTGTGTGTGGTGTGTGTGTGTCCCCATTGAAAAGTCTTCGGGACATTTTAAAGAGAACGCGAATTTGAATACAATCCTAAACTTTGTATAATGGTATTCTGATGAGCTAAGTTGAGCACGATTTGATTTGATTTCAATCGATTTACTGCTTTTTCTCACGGCAGATTTCTCTCTTGAAATTCGGGCTGCTCTCCCCGAGGAGAACGTGTCGCCACAAGAGCAGCACCACCCTTTAATGTTTGTTGTTTTTTTTAAATAATTCTTCTTGTTTCACATGAACTTTTTGTCTGTGCAGTTTTGAACTTCTCATCCGTATTTAAACTTCTTCTCCAGCCACTGGACCAAGAGTGATGGTCTGGGTGCTAGTCTTTTGGATAAGATGGCTATACACTGATGCCAGTGCTAAGTGCTTTGAGAAGGTGGAGCCTGTTAGAAAATAATGATGTCGAAGTTGACGCGTCTTACCAGAGGGTTTTCACAAACATAAGCACGCACGCTCGCGCCGCATGCACTCTGTTCTGTCTCTGTCTCTCTGTCTCATCTCTCTGTCTGTCTCTCTGTCTGTCTCTCTGTCTCTGTTCTCTCTGTCTGTCTGTCTGTCTGTCTGTCTGCTCTCTCTCTCTCTCTCTTCTCTCTCTCCTTCTCTCTGCTCTTCTCTTCTCTCTCTCTCTATCTCTCTCTCTCTCTCTCTCTCTCTCTCTCTCTCTCTCTCTCTCTCTCTCTCTCTCTCATTTATTCAAACACCTACCCACCCACCCACAGAGAGAGAGAGAGAACGCATCGCCACAAGTGCAGCGCCACCCATTACTTTATTTTCTTTTCCTGTCTGTAACTGTATTTGTTTCCCCTACCAGAGTGGCTTTTTTCTACATAATTTTGCCAGGGACAACCCTCTTGTTGCTGGTTTTTTTTTTAAGTTTGCTAAATAAGGATGTGTAACTCACAGGTACTCGGTTTATTGGTCTTGTCCAAAAGACTAGCACTCAGATCACCACTCATGGTCTAATGGATGGGGGAAAAGTTCTGGACCCAAACAGGATTTGAAACCACCACACACTCCGACTTGTACTCTGTGCTGTCTAGACAGGTGCGTTACCTCTAGACCATTAATCCATTACACTGCAATCACTTGTCTTACACTGTTATCATCTAGTTTTTACATCACCATCACTGTAATCATGAGTCTTTACACTGTAATCATCAGGATTTTTTGTTTTACGTATCCATCATCATAATCACTGTCTTTTCACCATAATTACTGTCTTTACACCAAAATCATCTGTCTTTCCACCATAATCACTGTCTTTGCACTGAAAGGACTGTCTGAACTCACTGTCTTTACACCGTAATCACCTGTCATCACGCCAAAATAATCTGTCTTCATATGTATATGTGTGTGTGTGTATGTATGTATGTATGTATGTATGTATGTATGTATATATATATAGATATATATATTATATAATATATATATATATATATATATATATAATATTATATTATATTAATCACAACTGTCACTCGACTTAACTTCTCCCTTAACTTCTGGAGGAGTCTTCAGTGCAGTGCAGTGAAGTGAAGTGAATCACTTTTTTCAGGCAGTGTGTCAGGGTCGAGTTGACTTGTCGGAGCCCATTGTCCATTGCTGTGATCATCTGTATATCGGGTCCTCTCTGTCTGTCTGTCTGTCTGTCTGTCTGTCCTGTCTGTCTGTCTGTCTCTGCTCTTCTTCTTCTCCTCCCCTCTCTCTCTCTCTCTCCTCTCTCTCTCTCTCTCCTCCTCTCTCCTCTCTCCTCTCTCTCTCACCTCGCCTAACACGGAATCCCCCGATTCATTTGCATCTCATTTGCATAGTTGTTCTCGCGCGCCTGCGGATTAGATGATGGACAGAAAAAGGGGTGTGTTTGGGAGGGAGGGGGGGGCAGTTGGGGGGGGGGGGGTATATTGGGATAGAAAGGGGGAAGGGCAGAGGGTTTTACTATTGCGGGATATATAGTGTGTATAACTCGTGTGTGTGTGTGTGTGTGTGTGTGTGTGTGTGTGTGTGTGTGTGTGTGTGTGTGTGTGTTCGTGTGTATGTGTGTGTGTCTTTTTTTTCTATATCGAGGATGATGGAATAAGCACTCGTGCGCTTTTTTTACATCCAGTCCCCATGTTTATAGTTATAGTCTCGGTTTATAGTCTCATCCGAACGACCTTTGGGGAGAGTGGAGTCAGCACAGGAGTAAAATCCCCTCGAACGGGAATCGAATCAGGTCGTCAAATTGCGAGCGCAATGTTGTGACCACTAGGCTATCCCATCCCCTGTGTGTGTGTATGTGTGTGTGTGTGCGCGCGCGCGCGCGCGCAAAACGCGAGATGTGTGTATGCATAGCCTATGTGTGTATGTATGTGTGTGATGATTCATGCATGCACACATGTGACTATCCTCAATGCTTTGTGTTGTCATCAGAGGAGAACAAAAAATCCTGTGAAAGAGAGATGGAGTTACCTTTGCCTTTATCCCAAGAATAAATAAGAAGACAGATAATAAAGTAATGAACAATTGTGATGGTAATGACGATGACGACGACGATAGCAGCAACAAAACAACATCAGCCGGTTGTTATGACGCCAGAGGACAACAGCTATTATCCATTTATTATTATTACTACAGTACTGACAGTGTCAATATTTCCGTTACAGTCATTGTCATGATGTTTTATGTTATCTTCCTCTTCCTCTTCATTTTTTTTTTTGTTTTGACTTGGGATTTTTTATTTTTTTTTTTGGGGGGGAACAATTGTGTGTTGAGCTATTGTTCTGCTGCTGCTGCTGTGTTGTTGTTTTGCTCTCTTGTTTCTTCTCTTAGTGTGTGTGTGGGTGTGTGTGTTTGCGTGTGTTCGTTGACTGTCTGTTGTCTGTCTGTGCTGTCTCTGTCTGTCGTCTGTCTGTCGTCTCTCTCTCTCTCTCTCTCTCTCTCTCTCTCTCTCTCTCTCTCTCTCTCCTCTCTCTCTCTCTATCTGTCTCTCTCTGTCTCTCTCTGTCTCTCTCTCTCTCTCTCTCTCTCTCTCTCTCTCTCTCTCTCTCTCTCTCTCTCTCTCTCTCTCTCTCTCTTCATCTCCCTCTCTCCCTCTCTCCCTCCTCTACCCTCTCTCTGTGCCATCGTAAAGTGTGTCTCTGTCAGTGCGTGCGCGCTCGCGCGCGCGTGTATGCATGTACGCTCTTCTGTATTGTTCATTTCAGCTTTCTCTGACAAGCAAATGAAACAAAGGAGGCAGACATACCGACAGACACATAGACAGACAGACAGACACAGAAAGAAAAGAACTGAGGTGGAAAAGTTATATGTGCCTCTCGCAGCTGGAGTGACAAACAGACACAGACACACACAGACACACACAGACACAACACGAACACAACACACACACACACACACACACACACACACACACGACACACACACACACACACACACACACACACACACACACACACACACACACCACACACACACACACACAACACACACACACACACACACACACACACACACACACACACACACACACACACACACACACACACACACTCACTCACTCTCACATGATATAAGGAAACGTTTGTTTCACT
>CM060335.1:13425747-13428247 GCA_030674155.1 Stramonita haemastoma | reverse complement strand
CTGTCTAATCGTTTGATGTGTACTGCTGATCCTCCCTGTGCTAGCTATCCCAGCTTAAAGCGAATAAGCGAACGCTCTGTGTTCCCCTGACAGAGAGAGGGAGGAGGGGGGAGAGGAGTAGAGAGAGGAAGAGAGAGAGAGAGAGAGAGAGAGAGAGAGAGAAGAGAGAGAGAGAGAGAAAGAAGAGAAGAAGAAGAAAGAAGAAAGAAAGAAGAAGAGAAGAGAGGAAGAGAGAGAGAGAAGAGAAAGAGAGAAGAAGAGAGAAGAAGAGAAGGAGAGAGAGAGAGAGAGAGAGAGGAGAGAGAGAGAGAAGAGAGGAGAGAGAGAGAGAAAAGAGAGAGAGAGAGAGAGAGAGAGAAGAAGAGAGAGAGAGAGAGAGAGAGAGAGAAAGAAGAGAGAAGAAGAAGAGAAAGAAAAGAGAAAGAAAGAAAGAAAAGAAAAGAAAAAAGAAAGAAGAGAAAGAAGAAAGAAGAGAGAGAGAGAGAGAGAGAAGAGAGAGAGAGAGAGAGAGAGAGAGAGAGAGAGAGAGAGAGAGAGAGAAAGAAAGAAAGAAAGAAAGAAAGAAAGAAAGAAAGAGAGTGAGTGAGAGAGAGAGAGAGAGAGAGAGAGAGAGAGAGAGAGAGAGAGAGACAGAGAGAGAGAGAGATGAAACACCCAGACCGACTACACACTTTCCCAGATCCGTCCTACCCCGAGGGAGGTTGATTGTCCTAGACAAGGCCCACTAGGTGGAGAAGTATTGAGAAGAAAACTCCATACCTTTCGTATAGCTCCTCTCCATTGGCTGACAGGCCAGGAGATTCTCTGCAAATCGTGTATACATGTATGATTCGTGGTGTGGAAAAGAAATGTTGGACACTGGCTTTTAAAGATACCCTGGCTATTTCATTGCAGCAGATTCTTTCAAAAAAAAAGTACGTCAACCTATCGCTGTCTGAGAAACAACGAAAAAAGTTAGTGCATAATCGGTCAAGACGTACTCTATCTCCCATCCAACCTTCAGCCCCATTCTCCCACCCCAACCCAAGCCATCTTTTCCTTCTGATGGTTACTGGGGTCACATCATGTAGCAGCTACTAGCCTAGTGGCCTCCAGCTGTTTTCTTGCTGACAGAGTTGTGTTCTCTCTCTCTCTCTCTCTCTCTCTCTCTCTCTCTCTCTCTCTCTCTCTCTCTCTCTCTCTCTCTCTCTCTCTCTCTCTCTCTCTGCTCTGTCTGTCTGTCTGTCTGTCTGTCTGTCTGTCTGTCTGTCTGTCTGTCTGTCTGTCTGTCTCTCTCTCTCTCTCTGTGTACCAAAATCAAAATGTGTATCAAAATGTGTACACCAGTTATCTAAAATAAAGCATTTCTTAGACCTAAACGCTAGGAAAATGTTTTTCAATGCATATATTATATCCCATATGAGTTATGCTTCAACGATTTGGGATTCGGCTAGCGCAAATGTTCTCAAGCCATTGTTCAGTGTGCATAGACGAGCTCTAAAACTTGTTCTCTTGAAATCTTCATCATTAACCATTCCTGATTATAAAGCACTCGACATTCTTCCATTAAGATCCAAGCTTAAGCATAATAAGGCAGTGTTTATGTATAAAATCATGTCCGGTTTAGCTCCCCCCTTGCTTCAAAACAGATTCACAATCAATGTCAATCGTCATGCCAATAAGATAATGGTGCCACTTCCAAGAATTGACTTATTTAAATCCACTCTCACATATTCTGGTGGTACACTATGGAATGAGATATCAACCCTCAACCTTCACAAAGCTTGCAGTGTTTCTGTTTTTAAAAAAGTTTATCACGTACATCTTATGGACAATATATCACTATTTTGATGAAATTGATTTCCATTTGCAACACCATTAATAACTAGTATCATGTAATTTCAATCATGTGTAAGTATTATGTCAACTCTTAATCACCACCCCCCAGTACTTTTGTCCCCTCTTTATTCTCCCTCCTTCTCTTTCCCTACCACCACCCTCCCCTCTCTACACCCATCTCGCTCCAGGGCTTCTTTTGTCTCTCTGTCTTCCTGCCTATCTCTCTGCCTGTTCTACTGTCTCCCTGTCTGTTCTATTTTTTTCCTTCTGTTGTCTGTCTGTCTGTCTGTCTGTCTGTCTGTCTCTGTCTCTGTCCTCTCTCTCTCTCTCTCTCTCTCTCTCTCTCTCTCTCCTCTCTCTCTCTCTCTCTCTCTCTACCTCACTCCTCCTCTCCCCCCCCCCTCTCTCCTATTCTTCTTTTCCCCCTTCCCCAACTTTTCTCTCTTCCCCCCACCATTATGTTTGTCTCTTATGTAAAGCGTTTCTACTTCACTGAACTGTCTAGGTGCACATTATATTTCAGATTTATGATGAAACTTTTGTATAATCTTAGGTATGTTATGATTTTGCTCACTTGACTTAAGTAGGTAGTAACTTGTATAATTGTAGTTCTTTTTTTTTTTTTCTTTTTTTTTTTTTCTTTTTTTTTTTTTTTTTTTTTTTTTTTTTTTTCTCTCTCTCC
>CM060335.1:13413247-13418247 GCA_030674155.1 Stramonita haemastoma | reverse complement strand
CACTCGCACACACACACACACACACACACACACACACACACACACACCACACTTCACACAGACCAACAAAAATGTTTAAAAACCCCAAACAAACAATAACAAAAACAAAACCCACTGTATTGGAAAAAAAACTGCCTCTAAAGATAGAGAGAGTGAAGAAAATAATTATCTTGTTCGATGATGACAACAGCCTGTTTGTTTTTTTTATTTTCTTTTCCCCTCTCATGGATTGTATTTATTTGAAGACAGCACTAACGAGGACAACAGAACATAGCCTAACACAGAGCATGGATGGAAGAAGAGGTTGAGAGAACCCGATTGATCCTAGCTTAGCTTCGCTAGCTCTGCTGTGCTGTGTTGTGTGTGCTGTGATTGCGTGTCGAGATAATTGAGAGAGAGAGGGGGGGGGGAGCAGGGAGAGAGAGAGGGGGGGAAGGATGGGAGAGAGAGGGAGGGAGAGAGAGAGGAACGATGATGGAGTGAAGAGGCGAGTTGAGGTGGGATGAGTGATGAGAGATGGGAGAGATGAGAGAGGGAGAGAGAAGAGGTGGGGAGAGATGAAGAGAGAGATGGGGAGGGAGAGAGGAGAGATGAGGAGAGAGAGAGGAGGAGGGAGGAGAGAGAGGAGAGATGGAGAGAGAGAGAGATGAGGAGGAGAGAGAGAGAGAGAGAGAGAGAGGGAGGAACGACACACAGCACACAGAAAGTGGGAGAGAAAAAGAGAGAGGGAGAGTGAAAGGAGAAGAGAGAGAGAGAGAGAGAGAGAGGATGAGAGAGATGATGGAGTGAGATTAAGGGGGATGGGGGGTCAGAGAGAGAAAAAGAGACAGGATACAGGACAGAAAGAGAGAAAATACGGACTCGAAATATTTTATTCAGATTTAGGCCATGGCGCCTAACTGAAGATAATATCACAAATAATGTGTGTCGACAGAAGACAGAGACAGAACGAGGACAGAGAGATGATTAATGTTTGACCCTGTGTGGTGTGTTGTGTGTGTGTGTGTGTGTGTGTGTGTGTGTGTGTGTGTGTGTGTGTGTGTGTGTGTGTGTTGCTGTTTTCAGGTACCCTGCATGTCGGGGATGAGATCAAGGAGATCAATGGCAATTCTGTCCAGAACCAACCGGTGGAAACCTTACAGAAAATTTTGGTCAGTTGGTTTTTGTTGCTGTTGTTTCTCTGTTCTGTTGTCTTGTCTGTCTGTCTGTCTGTCTGTCTGTCTGTCTGTCTGTCTGTCTGTCTGTCTGTCTGTCTCTCTCTCTCTCTCTCTCTCTCTCTCTCTCTCTCTCTCTCTCTCTCTCTCTCTCTCTCTCTCTCTCTCTCTCTCTCTCTCCTCTCTCTCTGCCTTGCCTTGCCTTGCCTTGCCTTGCCTTGCTCTCTCTCCTCTCTCTCTGTGTCGTCTCTCTCTCTCTGTGTCTCTGTCTCTGTCTGTCTGTCTGTCTGTCTGTCTGTCTCTCTCTCTCTCTCTCTCTCTCTCTCTCTCTCTCTCTCTCTCTCTCTCTCTCTCTCTCTCTCTCTCTCTCTCTCTCTCTCTCTCTCCCCTCTCTCTCTCTCTCTCTCTCTCTCTCTCTCTCTCTCTCTCTCTCTCTCTCTCTCTCTCTCTCTCTCCTCTCCCTCTCCCTCTCTCTCTCCCTCTCTCTCTGTCTGTATCTCCCTCTCTGTCTCTGTCTCTCTGTCTCTGTCTCTCTGTCTCTCTGTCTCTGTGTCTCTGTCTCTCTCTCTCTCTCTCTCTCTCTCTCTCTCTCTCTCTCTCTCTCTCTCTCTCTCTCTCTCTCTCTCTCTCTCTCTCTCTCTCTCTCTCTCTCTCTTCCCTTTAAACAAAAACAGTTGTTTTTTTCTTCCTTGTCAGTTTTGGGACGCACGGCTGCCTGTGTTGTGTGCTGCTGCTGCTGTTTTGTGTGGGAATGAAAATGTTGATGTTTACACTCGCAGTTTATTGTTGGGTGTGGGGGCGGGTGGGGGTGGGGGGCAGAGTGTTTTCTTTGGCCCTGATAGCACTGATGGGAACCGGTGTTGGGTTTGGGATTGAACCTACAGCCTGCTGCGTTGGCTGGGACCCCCACACACTATGCACATGCACACACGCACACACACACACGTACGCACACACACACGCACGCACACACACACACACACACACACACGTGCGCGCGCGCACACATGGATACATATGCACACACACACGGACACACACTCACACACACGGACACACACACACCTCTCTCTCTCTCTCTCTCTCTCTCTCTCTCTCTCTCTCTCTCTCTCTCTCTCTCTCTCTCTCTCTCTCTCTCTCTCTCTCTCACACACACACACACACACACACACACACACACACACACACACACACACACACACACACACACACACACGCACACACACACACGCACACACACACACACACACACGTGCGCACACACACACAGGTGCATGGAAGGTACAGATGCAGCTTGCACAATGTGCATGCAGGTGTTGTACTGTACCTGCACATGCCAGTGCAAGTATATGTAACACACATGCGTGTGCGTGTACGTGCCCATGCTCGCGCGTGCACGCACACACTCACATAATTGTACATACACATAAAATTGTTATGTACAGATACATATGCATGCATAATGCACTCGTCCATGCATACTGAGATGCACATCCACGTATGCACACACAAAACACACACACACACACACACACACCGTGATGATGAAGATGATGATGATGATGATGATGTTGACGCATAAATATATTGGATGTTGAGGATACCATTTATCAGATAAATGCTGACCCTGATAACCTTGATGATGGTGATGATGATGACATTGATAATGATGATGATGACTTTGAAAATGATGACATTGATGTTGATGACATTGATGATGATGATGATCGCATTGATTATGATGATGATGACATTGATGGTAATGGTGATGATGACATTGATAATGATGATGATGATGATGACATTTATAATGATGATCATGACATTGATGCTGCTGCCGATGACATTGATAATGATGATAAGGACATTAATGCTGATGATTAATGATGATGATAACGACATTGATGATAATGTTGATGATAACATTAGTAACGATGATAAGATGGTAATGATAACATTGATAATGGTGATAACTACATTGACGTTAATGATGACGATGACGACATTGGTAATGATGATAACGAAATTGACGTTAATGGTGATGATGATGACATTGATAATGATGATAGCAACATTGACGTTAATGACAACGATGATGACATTGGTAATAATGATCACGACATTAATAATGATGATAACGACCTTGATGATGATGAAAATGATAAAATTGGTAATGATGATAATGATAACATTGGTAATAATGATAACGACATTGATGATGATAATGATGATGATAACGACACTGATGATGCTGATGGTGGTGACTATAGCGGGACCTGAGGGGGTCGGTAACCTTCAAGGTTCTGCCCACGGCCACCTGGAAGGGAGACAACCAGCTGAGCAAAGAGGTGAGAGGGGCCAGCCACACAAAGGTCCCACTGTGGTGTATCATTACGATTATGTATCCCCTCTGTCGCAACGGTACAGTCACAGAGCAAGTTTGATAGATACTGTGTGATTTAGGAAAAGAAATTGCAAAATTCTTGGACTGGTGTGAACACGTTCAACTGTGGACTTCAGCCACTTGTAATGATAATGTTAATCAGTGGATTGAAGCGTTTTAACGGAAAGTGACTTTCTCTTTTCCAAAAATTAAAGAGATAAAACGGAAAGCAAAAATCTGTCAGGTTTGTTTCTTGATATTCTGACATGGTTCTTAGACGGAGGATGGTAACAGTTGTTGACACTGATAACAGTGAACTATACAGCAGTTCATTCTTTCTATTGTCCAAATTTATGCATGTCGAGGAACTTTTCTGCCGGCTTCCACAGATGTGAGGGTTTGTTTCCCATGAAAACATCACTGTATGTGTTGTCAGGATGGAAGTAGTTAACAGTGAAGAACATAGACTATGGACAACTGAAAACAAAAGTGGAAGCAAAATGATTTCATTCCAGTATTTTGATAAGTGAGTAGGGGGCTAGTTGGCCTTTGGAGAACATCTCCAACGCTGACTGTCCTTATGCCCTCTTGGCCGAGAGAGTGGGGATGTACTGTGGGCAAGGCATCTCCACTATAATCAAATTTCTGTCCCATTTCCGAAACAGCAGCTTCATCCTCTGCTGTTTTGGAGGTCATGGTCGAACACGACGAACAAACAAAAAAAGTGTATAAAGCTTGCTTTTGACAGATTGCGACAGAGGCAGTGAGAGTGGATTGAAAACCATGGCCTTGTTTTCTAACCGATGACTAAACAGCGTGCCTGCCCTGTCCCCTGTTTCCAGAAAGATGCACGGGGAAGTATAGTTCTGAAGATTGTGCCTAGTTACCGCAACACTCCCACACTGTGTGAGGTAACTCTTGGTGGTGCTGTATACTAGCCAGCTGTTGTCTGCCCTGTAGTCAGTGACTGTGTGTGTGTGTGTGTGTGTGTGTAGCCTTGGTTAGTTGTCCGCCGCGACAGACCGAGTTTCTCTGGTAGAGTCAGCATTGTGTCTGTCAGTTTGGAATGTCCAAGTCTGTGCTTGTCAGAGTTCTGTGTTTTAAGAAAACGTGTAAAGAGTCGTGGTAAGTATCTGTCATCACGTTTACCTCTATACTGTCTTGTTTTGTTTTTTACGATAGAATTGACCTCTAGTTCGTGGGAGTGACAAGTTTTTCTTATGTCACGTTTATTTGGGTGAATATATATATATATATATATATATATATATTATATATATATATATATATATATATATATATATATTAAAATAAGGATAAAAACACGACTGTGTTCAGCTTCATCTCTTTTTTCTCCAGCAAATTTTCGCTTCTATCCCAGTAGCATAATTTAAGCTGCCTTTAAATTTCGTCATCCTTTCGCATTTGCTAATTTGCAGACCACTAAAGGAATGTTGACCATC
>CM060335.1:13375747-13405747 GCA_030674155.1 Stramonita haemastoma | reverse complement strand
TGTCTTGTTAGGCCTGTAACTGCACATATAGTATATGTCCACACAGTGAACCTTAAATCGTCTTGTTAGGCCTGTAACTGCACATATAGTATATGTCCACACAGTGAACCCTTGTCTTGTTAGGCCTGTAACTGCACATATAGTATATGTCCACACAGTGATCCTTAAATCGTCTTGTTAGGTCTGTAACTGCACATATAGTATATGTCCACACAGTGAACCTTAAATCGTCTTGTTAGGCCTGTAACTGCACATAATAGTATATGTCCACACAGTGAACCCTTGTCTTGTTAGGTCTGTAACTGCACATATAGTATATGTCCACACGGTGAACCTTAAATCGTCTTGTTAGGCCTGTAACTGCACATATAGTATATGTCCACACAGTGAACCCTTGTCTTGTTAGGTCTGTAACTGCACATATAGTATATGTCCACACGGTGAACCTTAAATCGTCTTGTTAGGCCTGTAACTGCACATATAGTATATGTCCACACAGTGAACCTTAAATCGTCTTGTTAGGCCTGTAACTGCACATATAGTATATGTCCACACAGTGAACCTTAAATCGTCTTGTTAGGCCTGTAACTGCACATATAGTATATGTCCACACAGTGAACCTTAAATCGTCTTGTTAGGCCTGTAACTGCACATATAGTATATGTCCACACAGTGAACCTTGAATCGTCTTGTTAGGTCTGTGTATGTCCTCACAATGAACCCTTGTCTTGTTAGGCCTGTAACTGCACATATAGTATATGTCCACACAGTGAACCTTAAATCGTCTTGTTAGGTCTGTGTATGTCCTCACAATGAACCCTCGTCTTGTTGGGTCAGTAGCTGTACATGTATGCCCACACTATTAACCTTAACTCTTCTTGTTAGGTCTGTAACTGTACATAATATATGTCCACTCAGTGAACCTTAATGCTTCTTGTTAGGTCTGTAATGCCCACACAATGAACCCTCGTCTTGTTAGGTCAGTAGCTGTACATGTGTGTCCACACAATGTGGTCAGCATTCTAGGATGGATTTAGATCTCAGGTCACTACAGTGTTTTCTTTAAACTGTTCAACAACATTTTTGCTTGTTTGTTGTAAGTTGTTATTTTTATGTAATGTTTTTTTCAACTCTCTGTTTTCGCCAGGTGCCCATGGCGTGGGTCGTCGCCACATAAAGAACACGCTGATCACCACACACCCTGATCGCTTCGCTTACCCCATTCCACGTAGGTCTGGGGGATTGTGTCCTCAGTTCTTTCTTCACTGGACTGTCTGCAGTAGTTTGGGGAGCATCTCTTGTGTGCATTTATGATATATATGTGTGTGTGTGCGTGTGTGTGTGTGTGTGGGGGTGTGCGTGTGTGTGTATGTATGTGTGTATGTGTGTGTGTGTATGTGCATGCCACCACAAATATGCCTGTTTGAGGAGTACTGACTCCACTCCCCCAAAAGTCCAGATGAGACCATAAACCAAGTTTCTTCGTGTGAATAAGCCCTTTGAATTGTTTGCTTTACAAGATTCAGGGCAATACAAAATCCATATATTTATTACTTTTATCATTTGTGCATGTAGGACATCTTACTGACATGTTTATAAAAGCCCATTCCATCTTGCAGAAGAGTAGGCCATTGCATGCTGGTAGGAACAGATGAAAGCATTTTATAAAAACACATCAATCAATCAATCAATCAAATTTTTATTTCCAGATGGTACATTGAGTAAGCAGCGATCTGCTTTTTTCCATCAAGCCATCTATCTAAAGAAAAGAAAAGAAAAAAATCAAAACAATAGCAAAAATCAAATCCAAAACAAAACAAAAAGCCAACAAAAAACAAAGCAAAAAATCCCTAGCAAACAATAAAGCCAACAAAAGAAAGAAAAGGGGAAAAAGCAAACAAACAAATAAAACAACAACAACAAACATTTCACCAACATTAATTTGCTAACATGATTTCAACAACTTTAAAATAAACTATGCCTATAAATAATACAAGCAACTACTATAACAACAACCAAAAGAGAAAAAAAAAAATAAATAAATAACATGCACTCTGGTGTCGTATTTACTCATCATCCCCAAAGTCAGGGGAACACGATAGCTCAGAGGTCAGAGCACTCGCTTCCCCCCAGCCAACATTAAGCAGCTTCGGTGACAGTTTGTGCGCCTTGGCTTCAGTATGCTTCCCCAAGTTCACCCAGCTGTCAATGGGTTCCTGCCCTCTTTAAGGTCAGGGAAGGTAAAGCAGTGAAGGAGAGGAGATGGGCGCCGCCCTCAACATGCTAGCCCCTAGAGAAACTGAGGTCTCTGACGCCTCGCTCCCCTACGACCACAAAGGAAATGGGACACCACCCTGAAGTCAGAGTGCAGCTACCTTAACGGTTTAGCAAAAAGGACGGCATACACAACGAAACCTTACCGTTAGTAAACCACAGAGCTATAACTGAGGAAAAAATACCAGGTAAGGTAAAGGAACAGAAAAAAACATGCTCTTTTCAGACACCACCCGACCACCGCGAGAGAACGAGGAGAACGGGAAGAACTACTACTTCACCACCCACGACATGATGATGCGCGACATCGCCAACAACGAATACCTGGAGTACGGCACGCACGAGGACGCCATGTACGGCACGCGTCTGGAGACCATCAGGGACATCCACCGCAGAGGCTTGATTGCCATTCTGGACGTGGAGCCACAGGTCAGTGAGGGGAGGGGGGTTGTGTGTTGGGGTACTTGGGTTGTGCTGAAACTGTGTTCAGAATGTGGTATTTATTTATTTATTTATTTATTTATTTATTTATTTATTTATTTATTTATTCTACTTGGGCTGTGCTGAAAATGTGTTCAGAATGTGTTTGATAAGAGAGAAGTGCTAGTGAGAAAAGTGAAGTCAACTCTTTTCATAGTGACAGTGTATTAGACATTTAGGATTTTTATGACTATGTCATATTCTGTTCAGTAGGTTTTTCTAGGCATTTAGGATTTTTATGACTTTGTCATGTTCTATTCAGTATGTTTTTTTCTAGATATTTAGGATTTTACATTGTCATTGCTTTGGTGTTAACAGGAAAATTTCCACAACTTTTTTTGGGGGGAAGGAGGGGGGGTCATTATGAAATGAAGTGTTTTGTTTGTTTCCATCAAGGGATTTATTGCTACCAAGTTTTAGGGAAAGATATGTCAAGTAGTTGTGTCTCATCAGCAAGTGATTTAGATTGTTTTCAGCTACAGGTCTTAATTTTGGCTTATTGATAGAGAGGAAGAGGGAGGGTAGAACTGTCATTTGTCTATTCAGACCCTGTCATTACATTTTAGTTTAAATTGTAAGTTGTTTGAGGAACTTATTTGTTTTAATGATAATGTGTATCTCATATATGTACAGGAAAATGAATTGTGTCACTAGAATTGATTAAATTGTTAATAGTATATGTCAAATTGAAAGAAATGCTTGACTAAAGTGACATTGAAAATGAAGATCATTGTCGTCTGGAGCTGGGTTGACTGTCATGTTTATACGGCAAGTTGACATTTATTGTGTTGAGGATGAGTGTTGAGCGTGTGGAAGTGAAGGAGTATTTTGTTTACAGATGATGGACAGTGTGTGTGTGTGTGTGTGTGTGTGTGTGTGGTGTGTGGTGTGTGTGTGTGTGTTGTGTGTGTGTGTGTATAAGTGAAGGGTGTGTTGTCTACTGATTATGGACAGGTGTGTGTGTGTGTGTGTGTGTGTGTGTGTGTGGTGTGTGGTTAAGTGAAGGAGTGTGTTGTCTACTGATTATGGACAGGTGTGTGTGTGTGTGTGTGTGTGTGTGTGTGTGTGTGTGATATTGTGTTGAGAATGAGTGTTGTGTGTGAAAGTGAAGGAGTAGGAGTGTGTTAAGCACTGATAATGGACAGGTGTGTGTGTGATATTGTGTGATATTGTGTGATATTGTGTTGAGGATGAGTGTTGTGTGTGTGTGGAAGTGAAGGAGTGTGTTGAGTACTGGTTATGGACAGGTGTGTGTGTGTGTCTGTGTGTGTGTGTGTGTGTGATATTGTGTTGAGAATAAGTGTTGTGTGCGTGGAAGTGAAGGAGTATATTGTATACTGATAATGGGCAGTTGTGTGTGTGTGTGTGACGTCTCTCTCTGACAGGCTATCAAGGTGTTGAGGTCGGGGGAGTATGCTCCCTTTATAGTTTTTATCGCCGCTCCGACATTGCCAGCCATTCATCAGGTTGTCCCCCGTGTCTGTCTCTCTCTCACCCCTGTGACTGTCTCTCTCACCCCTGTGACTGTACCAATGGTTGCAAAACATCTAACTTTTTCTTGCCTTTTTTTAAAAATTATTTTTCTTCCCACATGAAGTGCAAGAAGCGTTCACTCCTGCATAGAGTCCTGATTTTCGGTGAGATTATTGCGTGTCCTAAGCAAAGAGTCAGGTTTTACATAACAGGCTTTTAATCTTATCCTCCCTCACCCCTTCCCCTGTCCCTACCCCTCAATAAAAAGTCTGTTGTTTATTCAGATGGTTGGGCTTCCAAACCAAAGATTGTTAAAGTTATCTCCTTGGCTGTTCATCAGAGTGTCTGTTTGACACTGTTTTCCTCCAATTTGTTGATAAGCATACAGAAAAATGGAAACAATCATATCTGGGTGAATGTTTCTTTTCTGTTGTCTACTCTGTTAACCTGTAGGGTTAGTCATGGCAAGGGTTCATTTCGGCAGTCAGTTATGGTTTTAAGGAATAACAGTGCAAACTTTCAGAAGAGAACACAGGTTGAAAAAAAAATGAAAAAAAAAGTGTTATTGTCAAGAGTATCCATCCGGAGTAAGAAGATCGTAATTTCTCACTTTAAGCACTACAAAAGAAAAAGTCCAGCTTTTGCAGCCATTGGTGTGCCATAGTGTTGTGCTCACGGTTTGAGTTTTTGTGCTCACAGCCCACCATACCGTGCTGCATGTTTGTGTGCGCTGTGCTGTGTTTGTGTGCCATGATAGCAGTCTTATGTTCTCATGCTTGTGTGGTCACCCTTTTTTTGTTGGTTTGTTTCCTGATGTGTCCAGTTATGGCTCTCATTTTTTTAAATACTTTTTTTGTTGTTGTGTGTCTTTTTTCTAACTGGTTTTTCAGCATTGTGCGTTTTCAGTTTTGCAGTATCATGTGTGTGTGCGCGCAGTTATGTGTTTTGTTGGCTGAAGTCATAGTAGACGAGTTGCCTGTGCCTTGGTTTTGCTGTCACTGTTCCTTGTGGCTGCTTGCTGGAGAAACTTCAGTTGTTTGTCGTTGTCTTTGCCAGGACGTACGTCACTGTGTGATGTGTCTAATCACTCACTGTGTGTGTGTTGACAAAAGATAGGCTGTGTGAAGACTAAACTAGGGTCCATCTTGCTGGTGAGGGCCTGCAGCGGATCAGCTGAGTATCCATAATATACACAGATACTGCTGTTCTGTCTCCGCCCATAGAGAAACAATGAGCCAGTTTGGGTTTTTTTTTGTCTTATTGTAGAACAATTTTTGTCTGTTTTTTATCAAACAATTTTTGGTCTGTCTTTTTATCGAACAAGTTTTTTTATCAAACAAATTTTGGTCTGTCTTCTTATGGAACAATTTTAGTCTGTTTTTTTCTTCTCTATCTAACACAAACAGCAGATGACTTTTTTGCTGAAACAACAAATCTGACAAGAGATTATTTGGCAAAAGTGCTTTAGTGTTAAGTAGCTCCTTTTGTATTTTTGATTTTTTTCAAAAGTGTAAGTAGCATGGCTTTTATGGAGTTAAAAAAAGAAAGTCCTTCTAAACAAAATTTGGGGGAAATTAACAACGATTTTCCTTGTGTGTGTATACAGCTTCGTTGTTGTTTTCTTTAAATGGTAATGGAAAGGATCTTTTTTCTTGGGTACTTGGTAGAGGCATTTATTATCAACATCATCATGCATCCATCCTCAGTGGCAGATGTGAACATTACTGTCAACACTACACCATCTGTGGGATCCATCTCTATCTTACCTCCAGAATGCAGGCATTAAATTTGAAGGTCTATCTCTCTCTCTCTGTGATGTAATGTCATGCAAGTTTTCAGTTGACATTTACAATCCCAAGTCAGGAAATGTGGCCACCTTAATGGTGGGTAAAAACAGTCCTCAACGCAGAATCTTACCATCAGTGAACCTCTTTGAAGGGAATGAAAATAAGACAACCTTTACATTCTTGATCCTTTTTTCTTCTAGTTTGTTTTTGAGGGTTTTTTTTTTTGTTTGGGTTTTTTTTTTTTTTACTGTCTGTTTGGTTTTTTTATTTGGTTTTGGGTTTTCTTTTTGTGTGTGGGATGGGGGGGGGGATATTCACTGTAATATCTCAATGGAAGAGGTACTGAGCAGATCAAAACTTTTATTTTCCTGGGTGACATACTGGCTCATTGTTTCCCACTGTGGTGGCGAGAGAAGAACACCAACAGGCTGCAGCGTGTATCAGTGTGCCCAGACTGCAGCATGTGTGCTGGCACACCGCGGTGGTGGTGAAGGTGGTGCCTGTAGGCAGACGGCTCTTGACATGTTCCAGGCCTTGAAAGTGTTGCGCGCGGCTGACTATGCCCCCTACGTTGTGTTCATTGGCGCTCCAAGGGCGTGCGATTTGAAAGACCTGAAAAATATCAATGTGAGTTGGGCTACTTACCCTGTCTGTAATGCTTCCTCCCCTAATATGTCCACTTTCAGTGATAGATTTCTCACAAGGATCGGAGAGATAGACTAGTGGTTAGAGTGTTAAGCTCGTGATCTGAGGGTTTGGGTTCAAGCCATCCTATGTGAAGGGATTTTTCCCTGGAGTTAACATCAGTACTGACTCCACTCCCCTGAAAGTCCTTTGGATGGGACTATGAACTGACGTTCCGGCTGTGAAACCACACAGACCATATTTCGCACAGGTTAAAACCCATTCTGTCTTTTAGAAGAGCAAGTAGAGCACACAAGTATGAATAGAGGATAACATTTTGTGAAAAATCAACAACAAAAGCCCACATGCACAGTGGTGTCATATTTAGGCAAATTTCCCAAATTTGGGATGTGGCTATCTTAACAGAGGCCAGAACAGTTATATAAACGAATCTCCACATTCGTGAACCTCAAGGAACCAAAGGAAAACAAATCAGACAAGAAAGGACAGATGTGATTAGTGGACTATGTTTGTTGTAGTTACAGTTGTTTAATGTACTATTTTCGATGAGGACTGTATGCCTGCATTTAACTGATGTAAAAGAGTACGTGCCAGCAAGAGAGTTTGCTCTTCTTGGAAATATTTTGCAGTAAGGACAAGACAGAACACAACAAAACAAAACAAAAAAAAGACCCAGGGAAGAAAACTAGGCTGAAGACAGGGAAAACAGGCATAACACTACTCTGTGTTAGTCCTCTCTCTCCGTCACACAAACCCATTGTGACCAGATAAAAATACAATACAATCCAATGCATTACAACACACACAATACAATACAATTCAACACCATAAACCACACAACATAATACAATAGAGTGCAATACAATACAATATACAGTGCAATACAATGCAACACAATACAATACAACACAACAGTGCAAGCAAAGCTGTGTGTTCTGTACTCATTCGTTTTCAAATTCAGTATAGCATCGCCCTGTCGTGGTGTTAGTTTCAGAGTGTCTCCAGTAGTTCTGTCTGTGTTGATGTTGATTGGATGTATTTTTGCTCCACACTTTCTAACAGTTTCTCAAGGCATGGTTGCTTGCGGTGATCTGTGTCACTGATGCTCTTGTCGTTCTCCATTTAAATTTTGCACCCATTCACTGTCCTATGTTCAGTTCTGCTTCTTTTGAATCTTCTGTTTGCAAGTTGTTGTGCAGTAGTATTTTCCATGATTTTGATTAGGAAATGGGCCAAGCTTTGTTCAGTGTGTAGATTTCGTAGACTTTTTATGAAAAGAGTGTCAACTCAGTACTGTTGAAATGTATCAAAAGAGATATGTTTGATAACAGAATTTCATATGCATTGAAACACTGACAAGTTCAAGCATTTTCAAGGGTGGAGCGGAATAGCCTAGTGGTTAGAGCCTTGTTCTCGTGATCCGACTGTCTGGGGTTCAAGCCACCGCCAAGGCACCTATTTGAAGGGATTTTTCTCTGGAGTTAACATCAGTACTGGTTCTACTCCCTCACAAAGTCCTTTGGATGAGACTTTAAACTGAGGCCCTGTGTGTGGACGCACACAGAAGATCATGCGCACCGGTGAAATATCCGTTCTGCCTTTTGGAAGAATAGGCCATTTTGTGCTGGTAAGAACGGATGACAGAGGTGTTTTTTTTAGCATGCACACAGGTGTCGTGTTTAGATACCATGTCTACAGTCACAATGCGGCTACCTAAACAGAGGGAGGAAAAAATAGGAAAGGGCTGCAATTGCAAAAATCTCGCCTTCAGTGAGCCTTGAAACTCTAGCCAAGGAATAAAGAAAAGGGTTCTATTGTGTGTGTGTGTATATATATATATATATATATATATATATATATATATATATATATATATATATATATATATATATATATATATATATATATATATATATATATATATATATATATAAATGTCACACATTTCTTACGGTGCATTCACCAAAGTGTGTAACATGTTTACAACAGTATGGAATGATAGTGTTAACTGTATTGAGTACAGTATGTAAAGGTGTATTGTAGGGAGTACATACACATTATGGGATGAAGTAAACAGTCACGATAGTTAGGCTTGTTCAGTTCTTTCTGTGCTCTGTTAGGAGATAATAAATTTTATTCATGTTATAGGTTTTTATTCCACTTCTTGTCCATTTTTCTTTTGTCATTTAAAAGAGATGGCATTTTTGATATCATATCAACATTACATCATTTATATCATATCGTATTATATAATAAAATGTATCAGATTTTCTTATATTGGATAATAATATATGTATTACATTATATAACCTCATACTGTATTATATCATATTGTACTATATGGTTTTGTGTGTGCAAAATCGCAGCATCAGTTAACCTTGGAGTTTGCTGAGGAACAAAAAAAAGAAATAGCTCTTGAATTTCACTTAAACATGACTTCATTGTCATGTATGTAAGTTCGTATATCATATGCTGAGTATTTGAAACTTTAAGAAACAACTTTTGTGTAAAAGAGGCACAGGATTTAAAACACTGAGCAACATTAGGAAAGTAGTGAAATTGTGAGCTCTCTCTCTCTCTGTCTCTCTCTGTCTCTCTCTGTCTCTGTCTCTCTCTCTCTCTCTCTCTCTCTCTCTCTCTCTCTCTCTCTCTCTCTCTCTCTCTCTCTCTCTCTCTCTCTCTCTCTCTCTCTCTCTCTCTCTTCTCTCTCTCTCTCTCTCTCTCTCCCCCTTTCTCTTCCTTCCCATCTTCTCTAAATGATTTTATGGAGGAATAAAATAGAAAGATGGATGGATAGTTTAGCTTCATTGAGAAGATTGACATAATATTTGCATAAGCCTCTCTGATACAGACCCATTAACTTTTGCTCAGAGGTATTAACAAGATTCTTACGAGGTTGCCTTGTCCTCTTATCTAATTGCTTAAAGGGAAAACAAGCAACACCATTTTTATGGTCTCAATTTTGGGGCAAAACAAGTCATATAATCTAGGAGAAAGGAGAGTGAAAACACCGTCATCATACACAGAAAGTTAGTAGTATGTAAATGAGAGTTAGAGCTGCTTATGTAAATGAGAGAGAACTGCATATTCTTATATCACTGAGTGTGAACAGACGTTAAATTGAATTGAAGAGCTGCTTATTTTTAAAATGGGGGATAACATGTGAATGTGTTTATGATGTAGAACGTATAGATATAAATAAAATATAAATATATAACATATATAAATAAGATATAAAAAGTAGAAATAATCTGTGGTAGATCACAGATCATGACCAGTTATCATCTCTAAGACTTATTTTACATCATTTGCAGGATGTATGGTTGTCAATATCACCCACATTTATTGTGTAAAGCTCTTAGGAGCTTCCTCTGCCAAGAAGAGGAAAGAAAACAAAAAACCCCACCTCTATCCATACCTATCCCCATTTTTCATTATCCTCATGATCAATTTCATTATTCTCATTATCTCATGATCATTTTCATTATCCTCACGATCATTTTCATCATCCTTATGACCATTTTCATCTTCATGATCCTTTTCATCATCCTCACGATCATTTTCATCTTACGATCATTTTCATTGTCCTCATGATCCTTTTTCATTATCCTCATGATCATTGTCATTATCCTCATGATCATTTTCATCATCCTCATAATTTCCATCATCCTCATGATCATTTTCATCATCATGATCATTTTCATTATCCTCATGATCATTTTCATTATCCTCACGATCATTTTCATTATCCTCTTTCATTATTCTTACGATCATTTTCATTATCCTCTTTCATTATTCTCACGATCATTTTCAGTATCTCTTTCATTATTCTCACGATCATTTTCAGTATCCTCTTTCATTATTCTCACGATCATTTTCATTATCCTCTTTCATTATTCTCACAATCATTTTCAGTATCCTCTTTCATTATTCTCACGATCATTTTCATTATCCTCACGATCATTTTCATTATCCTCTTTCATTATTTTCATGATCATTTTAATTATTCTCATAATCATTTTCATCATGATCATTTTCATTATCCTCACGATCATTTTCATTATCCTCACGATCATTTTCATTATCCTCACGATCATTTTCATTATCCTCATTATCCTGTCACACCCCATACAGGACAGCAGTCTGGAGCGCCTGGCACGGGAGAGCGAGCTGTTGGAGAAAGCGTACGGCCACTTCTTCGACAAGCAGATCGTCAACAACGACATTGACGAGACCATCCGCACCCTGAGAAAAGCCATCGAGGATGTGTGCACGCTGCCCCAGTGGGTACCCGTCAGCTGGGTGTATTGACCCGCTGTGGGCCGCCGTATGTACCCGGGGTGGCCTGGGGACCTTCACGTCTTGCCTTCTTCACGACTGACTTCCTCCTCTGACTCTATGCCATTTTGCCTGGACTCGACCCCCTGACTTGTCCCCTCCCCCTTTTTTTTTTTTTTTTTTTTTTTTTTTTACTTTTTTTTTGGTGAAACAGCAGACCCAACTTTGCAAAAGGGTTTGGTGGGCAATTTTTTTTTGTTTCTTTTTTGAGTTTTGGGTTCTGTTTGTGTGTGTGTGTGTATGTGTATGTGTGGGTGGGTGTTTGTTGGGGTGGGTGTATGCAGTGTGTGTCTGTCAGTGATTTGGTTTGATGTGAGTTTTGTTGTATGGATTTAATCAATCATGTTGACCACATCTGCTGATTCTGGTGTCTCTGGGTTGAGAACCGTCAGGTCTGGAGAGGATCTATGTCTTCAACTATGCTCAGTTTTTGTCCTTCTCTCCCCCCCCCCCTGCCCCATCCCCTCTCCCCCCCTCCACTTTTCCCCTTTACGAAAAAAAAAAAAGAATGTGGAGTTAGTCCTCCTTATTAGCAGGGGAAAAACAAAAAAAAAGTTTTGTTGTGTAAAAAAAAGTGCTGTGGTATGGACAAAAGAGGAAAGCTTTAACCTCTCTTTGTTTGTTTCCTGTCTTTGTGATGAGAATTGTCCGCATCAGAGAGAAAAGTGACTTTTTGAGGAAGGGTTGTGAGAATGGGGGGAGAGGGGGGAGTTTGTGTGGGGGGGGGGGGGGGGGGGGTGTTTGTCCCATCGTTGACAGCTTTCTGAGGGTTTACCACAGTTAGAAGGATGGACTGCTGTGTCTGATTCTCAACTTGTCCTGGATCAAAACTTCAGTGCAGCGCTCCACTGACTTCTGCAGCAGTTAAGGGAGAAGTCATGATGTTAGTAGCACCTGCAGTTGGATGGACAGGTGTTGGCAGGTGTGGCTTGTTGATTTCCACGTCTCATCAGGGGATGGGGGAGAGGTGTGTTGATTTCAGTTTGAGTTGGGAGGAGTTTCCTGTGTCGGTTTGGGTTGTTTTTTTCTTCAAACAGAAACCCCACAGATGGATTACAGTGCACTGTTTGTGTTTCAGTTAGTGATTTGTTCTTCACTTTCTCGAGGAAGAGGTGCACACACACACACACACACAACACACACACCCCACACACACACACACACACACACACCACACACACACACACACACACCACACACACACACACAACACACACACACACACACACACACACACACACACACACACACACACACATACACACACACACACACCACAACACACACACACAAACACACACACACACACACACACACACACACACACACACACACACACACACACACACACACACACACACACACACACACACACACACACACACACACACACACACACACACACAACCACACACACATACACACACACAACACACACAAACACAGCACTAACCCAACCAGCATCTCTCTCTCCATCCTTCCCTCTTCCCTTTAGAACAACTTTTCCCTCCCTCCCCCTCGTCTCCATCATTCTTTTTTCTCTGTGTCCTGGAGTCTTTAAGTTATCCCTGTTCCTCATGTGTGGTTAGAGAGGTATGCCCCAGGTAAGGCGTCGTTTTTTTGATGAAGCAGGCAGCAAAGCATTATGAGCCGTGTGAATGTGGGGCAGGTGTGTGTTACCTTAGTTCTGTTCCCGTCTTCTGTTTCTCCCCTTGGTCCTGAACAGAACTGTCAAGTTCTGCAGCCTGTAAGGACACTGTCTTGTGGGCCGGCTGTGGCTACAGGAAGGTGATGAGATCGATCATATTGTCAGATCTGTCGGCCAACAGAAATGTCACTTGGTCCCTCTTTTTTTTTTTTTTTTTTTTTTTTTTACTGCCCTATGTCGAGCTACTGTTTAGTTTTGTTTGGTGATGAGATTGTCACTGTGTCAGAATATGTGACTGCAGGGTTTGTCAGCCAACAGACAGGTCACTCGTTCCCCTTCTTGTACTGCCCACTGTCCAGCCAATGTTCAGTTTTGTTTGTTTGGTGATGAGGGTTGTGTCGCTTTGTTTCAGATTTTGATTTGGTTGGTTAGTTGGTTGGTTGGCTGTATTAATTTTTCTTTCCCTTCCTCCATGTCGTTCGAGTGTTTGTCCTGGCAGTTTACTGAGAACAACGATTGTTGACCAAATTCTTCCTCTGCGCTTCCCGACACCTCCCACCCCCTCCTTGTTCCATCCCCTCCCCTCCTCCGCCTGTATTCCTTGACAGCTGTACCGCAGAAAGGAAGGACAGTCGTAGTGAGGGTGGCTGGGAGTTTTGACAGCTGTCTTTGCTTGTGTTAACTGGTCCTGTCTAAGTGACATGGGTGTTAACAGAATACAGCAAGATTTTGTTCAAGGAGTGAAAATTATGATTTATAATGACATCACAACATGTCCAGTGGATGATAGCCAATGTATGTTCTGCACTGGTCCCAACTTCAGTCATCATAGCATTGGGTGATAAAACTTTTTTCTTTTGATTAATGGCTCTGTTTTAATAACAGGAATGGGAACAAATCGAAATCAGTCTTATCTACTATCATGTCTGGTTTTGTCTTGATGAAAATGCAAAATCGTTCCGTTATTTATCTTGCCGTTGTGAAACTGGAAATGGTTCCGTTATGTCATACAAAGTCATGGTTTCAGGGTCTGTGAACATTCCAGCAGAATGGTGGAAGCTGTGGTTGTTCCTCTGTGGTCATTGTGTGTGTGCCCCAGTGCTGGCCATCATCATCCTGCCTGTCCTGTGTTGTTTCCCTCTGTGGGTCATTGTGTGTGTGCCCCAGTGCTGGCCATTCATCATTCCTGCCTGTCCTGTGGTGTTTCCTCGTGGGTCATTGTGTGTGTGCCCAGTGCTGGCCATTCATCATTCCTGCCTGCCCTGTGGTTGTTTCCCTCTGTGGGTCATGTGTGTGTGCCCAGTGCTGGCCATTCATCATTCCTGCCTGTCTGTGGTTGTTTCCTCTGTGGGTCATGTGTTGTGCCCAGTGCTGGCCATTCTCATTCCTGCCTGTCTGTGGTTGTTTCCTCTGTGGGTCATTGTGTGTGTGCCCAGTGCTGGCATCCATCATTCCTGCTGTCCTGTGGTTGTTCCTCTGTGGGTCATTGTGTGTGTGCCCAGTGCTGGCCATCCATCATTCCTGCCTGTCCTGTGGTTGTTTCCTCTGTGGGTCATGTGTGTGTGCCCCAGTGCTGCCATTCATATTCCTGCTGTCCTGTGTTGTTTCCCTCTGTGGTCATTGTGTGTGTGCCCAGTGCGGGCCATTCATCATTCTGCCTGTCCTGTGGTTGTTCCCTCTGTGGGTCATTGTGTGTGTGCCCCAGTGCTGGCCATTCATCATTCCTGCCTGTCCTCAAATCACCTGTGGGCTGAACAGACCCTAGATGACCAGCTCTGAACATCTGTCCTATCTATTCTGTCTCTGACCATCTATTCTGTCTCTGACCATCTGTCCTGTCTCTGAACGTCTTTCCTGTCTCTAAACATATGTCCTGTCTTACAGCTCTGAACATCTGTCCTGTCTCTGAACATTGTCATGTCTTACAGCTCTGAACAGTGTCCTGCTTCTGAACATCTGTCCTGTCTCTGAACATCTGTCCTTTCTCTGACCATCTGTTCTTTCTCTGACCATCTGTCCTGTCATACAGCTCAGAACTCTGGGAGGAAATCACAAAGGGAAAATAGCCACAGAGATGAATATGAGGAGATTGACAATGATTTTGGCCACACAAAGAGGACACTCACTCTCTGGTGCTGTCTTGTCGCAGGTGGAGTTGTCATTCTTGATCGAAGCCACAGGCATAATTATATATCTCATTCATCCTCCTCATGTGTAACATGATGACACCCGAGTTTCAAATTGTTTGGGAAGAGATTGAGTTCCTTAACCTGCACTGATCTTTAGCTGTGTAGGTCAGTGCATCCTGAAGCTCCAGCATCCCTGGAGTCTCTTCCCTTGTGCTGTCCCTGACTTCCTCGTGAACAGTGACTGTAGTGGTGTCCTCTGTCCACTAGGAGTTTGTGATGTGATGTGTGGGGTGTTCATTGTTAAAAACAGAAACCTTTCTACTGATGATAAGAGTCTTTGTTCGTCCTGTGGTCAACTTGTGTGTTGTTCTGATGATGGTGGTTCTGTGTGTGATGCAACAACTATCAGTTCTGTCTTGTTTTGTCAATGTCCAATTGTACACACAAGTTTGTTTTTTGTGTGTGGTTTGTTGCTTTTGTGCGATGCAACAACAACTACCAATTCTGTCTTTGTTTTGTCGAGCATCCAGTTGTACACATGACAAGTTTGGTTTTTTTGTGTGTGGTTTGTTGCTGGCATGATCTTGGAGTATCTATAGTACCAGACCCAATGTTTCCTGTCCTGTGTTGAGGTGCGTGTTTGCAAGTTTTGTGATAGTGATGTGTACGTGCGATTTGCCTTCAGGGAAACAAACAAACAAACGTCTTCATTGATGAACTGGACATTGGGCCAGGCAGAGTTCTATCTATCTTTATGATCATGATGTCAAATTTACTTTGCTGAACACGATGTTAGTTGACTCACTGTGATTCGTTGCCAACCATTCAGTCCACACACTCATCTGCTTGTAGAGGAATTATCTGTCAGTGTTGTCTCCCCTCCTCCCTCTTTCTTTTCTTTTCCTTCACTGCAGGCTCTCCTTGGGTGGGTAGGTTGCAGACTTTGGGGGTGAACAGTTCGAATCTTTCCTGTTAGTCTAGCTAGTGTTGAACTTCTGCTGTGGGTAAACAGAGGTCATTGTTTAAGTTGTTTTGTTTCTGAATTTCTGCAGGTGAAAACTAGGAAATCAGTTTGTTTTTTGTTTAATGAGAAATGAAAGAAAGCCATTCCTATTTATAATTATACTGAGATATAGAATCAGATTGCAAAGAAGAATGTTTCAAAACCACAGTTATACTTTGAGATACTGAATTGGTATTTTAAGTGAAGTTTATCAAAATCTCATATTATCATTGTGACCAAACTGATAAATAGATACAGGTTGGGAAGATTACAGCAGAACACTCAAAAGTGGTAGAAGTGTCAGAAAGTTTTAGGTGATAAGTGATTGTGATGAATAGCGTAAGCCAGATAGTTGTATCAGAAAAAAGCAAACAGTTGTTAGGTGGTGATAGTTGTAGCATAAATCACAGATAGTGGTAGCTGTAACAGAAAACAGTGTTAGTGGTGAGTGTTGATAGACAAGACAGCAAAGAGAAACATTGCATTATTGACATTGATACAGTCACCCAACGTCTCGTATATCTTTCATTTGATTTTTTGTCTTCTGCTGGCCATATAAACACCAATCATACATGTTGCAGGCTGTCCAGAAATGCTGTAGAAATAGGGGGGAGAGGTAGGAGGGGAGGGAAGGGGTAGGAGGGGAGGAAGGGGTAGGAGGAAGTGGAAGGAGTAGGTTTGACACTGCACCTGACTACGGACCATACACAAGAATTTCATACCTGTAAGCATTCCCCAACCAAGCACCTTTCATTTTTCTCCATTATTATTCTGAGGCGGAAGGCTGTACACTTTTTTGGTTCATTTGACATTTTGTTTTGAGGCGTGACACAACATAGAGGGAGGGACATATCCTCTCTCCAGTTACAGGGAGCCAGGCATACTTGTATTTATTTGGTATGGTGTACTACTGAGTCCACTGTGTTTGGATATATACGGCAGTGACATATTGGCGTTGTATGGGGTGCCTCTTTTGTTCACCATGATTTGTACGAAGTATAAAGCTCAGTAGACCTGGGTTGTTTGGTTTTTGTTTGGTTGGTTATTCATGTTTTTTATTCAAGTGAGTTGCCGTGCTTTTGCTTTTATAATTTTGTGCGATTTTTGATGATTTTTCAAACAGTGTATCGGTTGTGTAGTTTAGTCAGCATGCTTGCCCAGTTGATAGTCTTTACAATAGCTTGTTTTGTTGTTTTTTTGGTACCTTTTTTTTCCCTATGTAATCAGATGCCCAAAGCAGATTTTCTGTTCATGGATTTTTCATATTAAATTTTGGTGCTTGCTTGACACACGTATACGTGTATAGACTTTATTGTATGAAACTAGCATCAGAGAGTCTGTTCCTAACTACGTGATGGTTATTTCAAAATTTGCCTTTCTTTTCATAGAGTTTACAGCTAGACTGCCTAGTTGTGGAAAAGACTGAAGTTTCTGGCGTTACTTTTGTGTTGAGTTTGCTTTCATCATGTGAAACTATGGGTGCAAATTTTCAAATTTAGTGACTTAATTTATTGTTCTGTATCAGGAAAGCTTCACCAGAACAAGGAACACGTGTCATTAGGTTCTTTGTTGTTGTTGTTGGTGTTATCAATCATGTGATGTGAAAACAGACAGCTGAGGCTTTTTGTACTGAATCCTCACAATCATGTTCACTTTTGTCAAGGAAATTTTTTTTAAATATTAAAAAAAAAACGGTTTGAAACATTTGAGCAACTGGCGGTTGGTCATTCATCCTCACAGAAGCTGCTGATGCACTGAACTGCAGCATTGTCCTGTTCATCATCTCTTACGTTTTATTTATTGCAAAGTTTTCTTCATTCCTCCATTTTGTTTCGCGTCTCATCCATTTTGTCAGACTCCATTTCAAAACCTGTGAATTGCTGTGTTAGGAATGTGGGGAGAGAGAGACATTGGTGGGTAAAGTTGTTACAATGGAGGAGGGCATCTTGGTTGCAACAGACAGGTTTGAATTGGTGAGAGGGTTGGAGAAGACCATGCAGAGTAGAGAACAGAGGTGATTTTTCGGTATTAGAAGCACCTTTAGTGACTGTTACAAACAATACTTTTTTTCTTTTAAAGGATAACATAAAAGAAAGTAGAATTCATGGAATTTTTATCATGCGAAGAAGTGGAGAAAGGGAAAGATGGCAGGAGCAGAGAACCTGGTTAGAAGGGAGGATGGAGTGTTTGTGTGGTGGGTGATGCACCCTCATCAGTAGCACAGCTTCTCTTGAACCTGATCTATGTCTTTCTCCATGGTTCACTTCCCTCTTCTGCCCTGCATTACTGCATTGATGTGTCTTTGTTTGTATCCTCTTCCTAGTTTGCCTTTGTGTCTTCATAGTTTGCCTTTTGTTTGTGTTTTCATATTTTGCCCTTGGTTTTGTGTGTGTATCACTGTGTTTTTTTCATTTGAACTTTTTTTGTATTCTGCAATTGCTATGAAAACGTATTTTGGATTTCTGTTCAATATCCTGTACTCATTTTGTATTGAGTTGTTATAAATTTCACCTTCCCCGTCCCCTTTCAGTCCTCTCCGGCTCATGGTTGTAATGATCAAGTTAGTACACTGGTGTATATATTATTTTCTTGCCCAAGGTTCTTTTCAAATTTTCTTTACCACAGAGAGGCATGGACAGTGACTTACGACGTTTGTTTCTTTATTTTCTTTTCAGCTTGTTTTGTTCGTTTATCCCACGGTTCATCTTTGGTTTCTTATGTGAGCACAGGAACGAGAATACTGCTGCATTTCAGTGCATGGTAACTAGCTTCTCCTTCACCTGGTAGGTTTTCAGGAGTGTTGTTTGGAAAGTTTTTTGTAGGAGTTGTCATCGTCAGCAAGTTCCACCCACCAGAACATTCAAGTCTGTTGGCTTAGGATGATTTGTCTGTTGGCTTATAATGATTCACGTCTGTTGGCTTAGGTCTGCAGATATCAGCAGAGATCATAGTTTGGGCCCCCAAGTAGATTATACAAGTTAAGTTAGGTCTCTTCATGCAATTACTGACCAGTAGGTTCATATTGCAAACTTGTCTTGTCTACGGAGTTAGTTTTCTACATGTTGGCCATTTTTTTGTTTTGTTTTTCTGCACCGTCACACTCCTCCCACTATCCAAAAGTGTCCTCTTTTAACAGCGTTTACAAGTTCTGCCTCCCTCCCACCAACATGATTTTAGAAAATTGTTATACTACATTCATGATCCAGTATTGTCAAAAGGAAACGCACAGATTTGGACCTAAGTATGTTAACTTCATGATGATAGCAGGTAGTACTAAGATTGGGTTGCAGATGTTTTACTCAACAAATGACATTGAAGGGAGGCATTGGTATTATTCTAAAGTAGTCTTTCATTCTGGAGGATATAAAATAAAGGAACATGTGTAGTTTTATTTATCACCAGGTAGGGAGGAAATATTGTGTCAAACTCCTGAATTTAGAGAGAAGTATATCTGAAACATTTTATTTTCTAGCCCTTGGTATTGTAGGTGTTACTTCATTGAACCCATTTTAGAAATGCACAATTTTTAAACTGGAAAAAAAGATAATTTTTTTGGTTGCCCCCAATACCCCTCTATATGCTTTTGTTTTTTCGTAGCTGGAGTTTCACAATGTTAGAGTAGATCTTAGTCATTGTGTCAGAGTCTTTTTTTTTCTAGAAACACAGATACCACAGTACATTTGTAAACTTGGCATAACCGCATCCATACATGTACTGTCAGTTATACATACATATATTCCGCCTGTGTAACTTGAAACCAGCATTTATAATGATGATGATGTCTCCTTTTCAGGTTTAAGTTCATCAAACTTGTCGTGTGTCTGTGCGAGTCCTGTGTCCTGTCAGAATTTTTTTTTTTGTCATGATTTCATACTGATGTATTGTTAGGGAAACATGTACATCTATTGACATTGAATGACTGAGGGAGAAAGAGGCTGTGGTGTTTGCAGCAGAAGCATTTGAATCCTCATCAACCATATGCTCCTGGAGACCAAATCACAGCTCGCTCTCTCTCTTTCTCTCGGTGTCTGTGCTGCGCTGCCAAGGCGGAGATTGCAGATTTTCTTTTCGTTTGTTTGTTTTGATTTTCTTCTCACAGCAATGACGTTGGTGGTGGTGGTGGATTGTGAATATGTCCATGTACAGATAGCCTGACCAGTTTGCAAAACGTACATTGTAGGCATATCGCAATACAATTGTACAAAAATAAAAATTCCATATGAACAAGTCTGAAGACTGATGAAAGTGATTTCAGATTTGGTCAGTTTTGGGGGAGGATGACTGTTTACCCACTGTTAAGGTAGCTGCATTCTAACTTTGGGGGTCATCTCTGAACAGACACAGTGTGCATGCCTTCAGTTTTGACACCTATTCTTCTGGCATTTAATGGCCTACTCATCTCAAAGGCAGAACAGGTTTTGACATGTGCGCAAGACTTCTTAATCTGGATGTTTTTGGTACATGGGACTTAGTCTCATCTGAAGGACTTTTTGAGGAGTGGAGTTGGTACTGGTGTTAACTTCAGGGGGGAAAGCCCTCAGTGGTGCTTGAATCATGATTGAGCATCCACTCAATGGGATTTCCCCCTGGAGTTAACACCAGTACCAGCTCCACACCCCCAAAAGTCCTTTGGTTGAGACTGTACACCAGAGTCCCATGTACAAACTCATGCAGAACTTGTGCTCATGTCAAAGCCCGTTCTGCCATTTGGAAGAGTAGGACATTATATGCCGGTAGGTAGGCATTGGTCAGTCTTGGAAGACTATGAAGTTGCACTCCAGGCTCTAGTAAGAATGGAGGACAAGCTGTTACCCATGCAAGCAGAACCCTCCCCCCCCCCCCCTCACACACACAGGGGCCTCAGTTTATAGTGTCATCTGAATGCTGGTAGGAACAGATAACAAAACAGCAGCATACTGCTGTCATATCTAGACATCATCCCCGAAGTCAGAATGCAGCTACCACAAATGGTGGGTAAAGGTCGAACAGGAAACCCCTGACTGATGCATGTGTGTGTGTGTGTGGATAAAAGTATCTCTGATGCTATATATGTGAGGTAAAAGTATGTGTAGAGGCGTAAGTGTTCGGAAATGAGTGTTTTGGAGTGACTCCACAGTGTCTGCCTCAGGCTGCAGGGCTGTTGCTGGGCCAGAGAGACATGGGGTACAAGTCCTCACCCACAGCTGTCAAGTTTCCCACACTTTCAGATCCTCTCAGCTGCTAATTCAATCCATTCCCATCCCAGCCAAGATAAGGCCAGCTGGTGCTATTTATAGCAGGAACGAACCACACTTGGACTAGGTAAAAGGAAGGGGCGCACTAAATATAGCACTCTTGACTGGGTGATGTTGGATTTGTGTGCTGTGCACCCTACCGCTGTACCAGAGGGTGCAGCAGGGTATAGTGATCAGCTGAGATGCCCATCTTCACCAGGCCACAACAGTCGGCGGGCAAAGAGTTTTCAGCAGTCTTCTGGTAGGCAAGACTGCATGCAGGTTGTTGCTAGTAGGAGCATGACTTTACCCCTGAACAATGAAAGACATTTATGAAGGTGTATGGAAGAGTTGAGTACAGTAAAAAGAAATGTGTTGTTGTAATGTGATGTGAACCTTCCCCTTTTCTTCTTCCTGTTGGCCTGGACTTTTAACAAATTAGAAAACTTTACCAACGGGAGAAAAAATAAGGGGGAACAGTTCACATCACATCACAACACGACAACATACAATTCTTTATACAGCACTCCACTCTATCCATACACCGTTCATCAAGTGTCTTCACCGTGTTCTGGGGTAAAGTCATGCTCCTAGCAACCACCTGCAGCCTTGTCTACACTGCTGACCCCACCCCCCCTCCACGCCTGGCCAACTGCTGTGGCCTGGCACAGAGGAAGGACTCTCAGCCAACATGGATGTGCCCTACACACCCTATGCAGGGTGAGGGCTGCTTTCTACCCACATCTCTCTGTCCCTCCATGGGAACAGACCTGGCTCAGCAACACTCTGCACCATGCTCCACGCCTGCCACTGCCTAACCCAAATGGGGACATACCTAGGGTCAGACATTGCGCTGGCAATTGACGACGTTCGATCCGTCGAGGAATTTTCTCTGAGTTACATCAGTGCTGACGCACTCTCCCCAAAAGTCCTTCGATGAGACTATTAAACCGAGGCCCAGTGTAGGAAGCAGCGCAGAACATCTTACGCACACATTAAATCCTGTTCTGCTTTTCATAAGAGTAGGCCATCATTTGCCGGTGGGAATGGATGACAAGATTTACAAAACTGCATACACATGGGGACTGGATGTAAAAAAGCACATGAGTACTTATTCCATAAAAAAAATTTTTTATAAAAGGTAGGGCAGTGACAGAAACTGTGGATCACCCAAAACCAGTCATTTCTGAACAGTTGTAAAGGTAAAGGTGTCCATAACCTGTGTGGTCGTAGGGGGGCGAGGCGTCATAGACCTCAGCTTCTCTAGGGACCAGCATATCGAGGGTGGCATCCATCTCCTCTCCCTCGCTGCTTTTACCTTCCCTGACCCAAAGAGGGCAGGTATCACCATTACAGGTGGGTGAACTGGGGGGACTGTACTGTAGCCAAGGCGCACAAACGGTCACCCATTCTATTGGCAACCACATTCGATGCTGCTTAACCTTGGTTGGGGAAAGCAAGTGCTCTGACCACTGAGCTACCCATCCCCAGTTATACATGCAAAAAAACCCCAAAAAAACCCATCACTGGTGAACCTCAGATCTGCAGCTAAGGCACAGTCATACAAACAACTAAACCAGGCATATACATGTTCCAAAAGAGGAAAGATCAGAAAAAAACAACACTGTGAGATGAATGATGAGCAGCTGTTTTTAATAGCTTTCTGACTTGAAATGACGATACACAATGGTCAATCAGTGCAGTCATCAAAGTAAAAATAATGACATAACCAGACACAAAGCATCAAATGCACTCTGATGATCAGTTACAAGTAAAAGCAATTCCAAAATTAGATGAGAGAACAACCCCCCCCCCCCCCCCCCCCAAATCAAAATCAGTGTTAAAAAAAAGTGGACATCTACTTACTTTCATGCCAAAGCAAAAGAAAAAAAAAAGGTAAAATACACACACGATTCCATTTCACACACCACATCCACACACACACACACACACACCACGATCAAACACTATTCCCAACACACAACAACACACACACACATAAAATCACCACACTAACTTTTGAAGAATTATCTTGTTTAACATGATTAAATATGAATAGGTATTTTAATTAAAAAGGCAGTATCCTAGAATGTCTGCATTTTATCATCAAACACACACAATATAAAGGAAAGAGTTTGGTCATGAGAGCTAGATATGTATGTATGTATGTATGTATGTATGTATGTATGTATGTATGTATGTATGTATGTATGTATGTATGTATGGGAAAAACGATGTCATGTCAATGGCTTGTGGCAGCACAATACAAATGTGTGCTCCTTTTCCCTTTACCCGAATTTTTTTTTAAGTAAGTATATTCTTAGGGTTTTTTTTAGCAACATTTCTCTCTCTGTCAGTATATACTGGACAGTACAATCTTTATGTGTTAACCACTTTAACTATTCAGAATCCACTGTTGGTTTTTCCTGGTTTCATTTTAATTCTGGTTCAGTCTTCATAAAACAAGAAAAGGTGATTGACTACCACACTGTACTTATGTATAGCTAGTGTAACCTGTGCGGCCATAAAACCAACTGTTTACAGTCCATTATCCCAAAGCATTCTATATGCAATGAGAATGTAGAGATGTTGCTTTCTCACACAAATCTGTGATAGCAGTAACAGACCAGATTGAGAGGCAACATGCTCATCCGTCACCACAGTACTACATACTGACTGAGCTAAATTGGATGCATTACTGTCCACTTGTATACAAACTGCTGCTGGCTGAGCAATCCTCTGAACACCAAGAATAAGCATATAATATACAAAATAGATCAACAATAAATGTCAATCAGAGTCCCATGGAAAAAGGTGAAGAGAAAATGTGAACAAATCCAATAACACTTTTTATCAGAGGAAGCACAGCACAGAGTTAACTGATCATAAGGACACTGGACTGGACTCATGAACAACATGGCACTTGGAAGTACAAATGAAGAACCTCACCTCAACTCTTTACAATTACAAATGAAAGAATACATCTGTTAAAAAAAAACAACCTTGATGATAAAAAAATTCAACATCGAGATGTGTGTCTGCACATGACTGAAAATTGATGGTTATTAATTTTATTAATTTTATGCTTTACTATGACAACACATACAAACGAAGCCAAACCACAATGAAATGGATAAAAAAAAATCACACTAAACAAAAAAGACAGTATCCATTACAGCCACTATGAAACTGCAAACAAAACCTGATTCACCAGCTAAAAATGACATGCTTTCACACTTGTGACATGAACAATCAAAGCTTTCATTCAGTCTTCTTCCTACGAGCATACAAAAGGAATTGTTTCAAGATTTTTTTCCAATAATTTACAAAATTACAAATTAAACATTTGTCTGTTTACTACATACACCGCTCACACCAACACATCCACTCAAGTTTTCAATCATTCAGCACCAGTTTCTGCTTTGAAAGCCAAATTTTCACAACGCAAAATGATAAATGGAATGCTTAAAACACACTCGTGTCACAACCAGATTCTTAGCTTGCTCTTACTCCAAGCAAGACATGTTCCCCCTCACCTTCTTCTCTCATCCTCTTCACTAACGTAGTCTCCTGCCCACCACAACTCTTCAGCACAACCGAATGTCAACATTTGGAATCAACGCTAAACATATTCCAGGTCCCAGCATGCAATATTGTATAACAGCGCAAAATGACGGTTTCATTTTGAAACTTTCAATGCTAACAGGTGGGATGAATGAATGTCCTTTTCTGGGACGACAGCAACTAAGAAAATGGTTCCAACAGCCAAGGTCCACATCAAAACATTATTTGGACACTAGACAGAAACGACTGCTACCCAGCATAGAAAGACGATGTTTCATAACCTCACAACCACACAGGCCTGACTGCTCCTGTTGACAGTCATCACTAAAGCTTAGTACTGAAGACAGATGTACTGCTTCTGTCTGGAATGATCTATAACGCTGGAAAAACAGGACTTCCTTGATTGAAAGACATTGACTACCAAGATAACTGAAAAACAGATATTCAGTCTGCATTTCCCTTTGCTTCATGTTGTTTACAGCCCACCAGCCATGAAGGGGAAAAGATAGTAGTAATATTATGCAAATCCCACATAACAACCATAAACCCACTACAAATTTATAAAGCTTTGATAATGAAGCATGTGATCACAGGTGACATGATAAAGATTTATGTATGCTAAAGTGATGATCCTGTGGTGGTATAAGATGACAAAAATGACTTTAAAAAATAAAAAATAACAATATTGTGATAAAGATTTCCCAAGAAGAAAATGAATTCAGTAACAGCAGGATGTATAGATCTATAGATCATCAGTGGTGATACTTTTTGATAAATAACTTGGCTTTATCACCAATGCTGTTTTAGGTCTAAGGCAAGACAGCAAGCATGCATCTCAACAACAGTATCATTACGTATCTGCCTATCTCCACTCACACACGTATCAACTGTACCCGTACAAATACAACAGATATGAACAGAATGCACAGCACACAGGTGAACTAAAACTTCTTACTGAATACATACATATATACATATACATGTACAAAGTGACCGTACCTATAAAATGCACACACATGTATACAGCCATTTTTGTAACTTTTCAGATATGTCATATTTATTCAGGAATCAATCTTCTTCTTCATTAAACGTTTAGACAGCAACTTATGTTGTCTGTCATTTGAGCGAAAATACATTGCGCTGCTTTTATCATTTCAAAGTTAAGTGCCTGACAAGTCCGACCCAGCTCTTAACTTCTGTGTGGTAGAGAATTACTATCTGTTAAGTCTCTGGGAAAAAAAACCAGACAGAAGCATGGACCAAGGAGGCAGAAAACAGAAAACAAGGGGGTGACAGGAAGAAAAAAGAACAAGACAGAAACAAAAAGAAGGATAGAAAAGAGGGAATTCCTAGCACAAAATTTGCAAAGGTGGGGGGTGCTATTTATACTGACAGGCCCCCGGCATCCTCATGAGGAAGCAAGAATCAGTGATTCCCACAGACAGTGCTAAACAAACAGGCAAGAGTATGCACACAGTCACTACATGGTAAGAGAGTGACAAACAAAATGTTCAAAAAGAAGAAAAAAGACTTTACAAATTAACCAACACCCTTCTCTCCTCTCCTCTCCTCTTTTCTGTCTTCCCCCCTGGTTACATTCATAAATAAATAAATAAGAGAATATAGAAGTTCAACAGGCATTGTCTATAAATTGCAATGTTTCTTTTTCAAACGTGACAATTATGCAGGAGTCTGAAAAGGAGAATATTCACTTAAAAAATAAAACAGGGCGCTCTTGCTTAACCTTTTTTTCTTTTTTTTGGGGGGGTGGGGGCGTGGGGAAGGTACTCACAACAGAAACAACACATTTGATTGATATAGTGCTTCAAGCTGCACTGGATTATGGGTTTAGATTTTCTCATATGTATATATAGATTCTGATGGATAGATAGCTGTTTGATAATTATGATCATGAATACAAACAAAAATTGGTGGGAATTTAGAAAAATTAACATACAATATATATATACATATTATAACTTTTCCTTTCAGATTGATAATTATTCTTTGACTTTAGATTCATCAGACAATGTACACACACATTACAATTTCTTCTTCATATTGGAATGAACACTTTTGATATCTATAATTATAAAAAGCAAAATGTCCATTCACAAAGAAAAAAAATCCCCACTTCTGAACACTAGTATTCTCGTAACACATGCACGTGCACACACACACACACACACACACACACACACACACACACACACACACACACACACACAACACACACACACACACACACACACACACACACACACACACACACACACACACACACACACACACACACACACACACACACACACACCACACACACACACACACACACACACACACTCACTCCCTAGTCATTCCTTTCTCTCTACACCCCAGCATTAAAAATGAGACATCAGTCAAAATCAACACAACACACACAATCCTTACACCATTACAGAAACTACATTGCACATTCCCTTTGAGGGCAGAAAAGGAGAGAAAAAAATCACCAAAAAAAAAGGTAGAAAAAAAAGAGCTCACAGAGCACATACACAGAACCAGGACTCAAAAATGAAATGGTTCATTATGATTAATATGTGTGTGATTTTTATGGTGCTATCAGAGATATCACCAAGGTAAAAAAAAAAAGAAACAAACCCCAAATTGCTTACAAGAAGGAATTCTGTAATGATCTGAAAGGGTAAGAGGCAACACTGGCTTCTTTTCCTGTAGTCTTCTGACAACAAACTATTTTCTGACCAAAGCAGACATATATCTGTTATAAGGGGAGTAAGGCAAGAGGAGGTTTTCACAGAAGCAGCTCTGTTACAGCATGGGCTTCAGCCCTTACTTCCTTGCATCTGCACTTCAAATGCACTTATCAGAAGTGAAAGTGCGTAACTGACTCATTTCTTTCTTGCATGGAATGGTCTTCTCATATCCTCCTAGCTCTGATCCGAGGCACGTGACAGACAACATGATCTGACCCTACATAATCATTTCTCTGTGTTGATTTATTTATCACAGGCATTCCACCAACAATTCCTTTCACAGAGTTAAAGGCTGCACTTAACACTGAGAACAATATGCATACAATATCCACCCCCGCCCTCCCCTCAGAATTCAACTTTCGTCATACAACAAAGGTCTAAACTGGAGACTTTGTAACAAACTGCATTGTTGATTCAGTTTACATGTTAAACTCAAGTTTCTGGCCTACACTGTTATTTGGCAAAGCCAAGTGGGGTGACTAATGTAGTTTATAGACCCTCCCTCAACCCCCCCCCCCCCCCCCAGTGTCTGACGTCATGTAAAGTGATGTGGATATGTTCAGGGCAGAATGACATTAGTGTCATTTCCAACACTATACATCACAGTACTTAGTGAGGGAAAAAAGGACATACCCAGTAATTCTATGTAGACCATACCATACTATACCATATTGTTTATAGCCCTACCCACCACGAAAGCCATATCAGGGATGTCACCTCATTCAGTTTCATGTAGACAAATCATCCCCAAATACTTCACAGTTTAATCAATAAAATATCACCCACCCCACCTTACAACTTGAATAACAATAGCGCTAAAACACACACACTCACTCACTCACTCACTCTCTCTCTCTCTCCTCTCTCTCTCTCTCTCTCTCTCTCTCTCTCTCTCTCTCTCTCTCTCTCTCTCTCTCATCATTCATTCTGGCAATGGAGCACAGCTCCACTATAGCTATTTCCAATGTACAGCTTACATTTTAGTGCACATAAAGAACCCACGGCAACAAGAGCAGTCTCTGGCAAAGTTCTGCTCAAAAAGGTGAAAGAGAAACAAATACATCCTCTGGCTTGAGAAAAGTGAATAATGATATGGGGAGGGGGGAGGGCGGAAAGTGACCATGCATTTGTGACAGTAACTATGCTCTCCTCAGGAGGAACAGTCAACTCAACATTTCGAGCAGAGAAATCTGCTGTGACTGACAAAAGCAGTAGGCCTACACACAATATACAATAACAACATAATATGAAATACAATATGCAATACAATTACAACACAAAAACAATACAATATGCAATTCAATACAACACAATAAGTAATACAATATACAATACAGTAACAACACAATATGCAATACAACACAATATGCAATACAACACAATATGCAATACAATAACACCAAAATATACAACACAATAACAAGACAATATGCAATAGAAGATTGACACAATAACAACGCAACACACAACACAATAACACACGGGGCTAGGAGAGCCCCTCAGAATCTTTCCACACACGTCCCATAATACTTTCCGCGAAGCTTTGGCCGACAGACAGAATCAGTGCACAACAAATACTACACGGTGGGAAGGCAACGATCGATAAAGCTGAGATGAAGGAAGGAAGGAACAAACGCAACGATCGCTAAAGCTGTGATGAAGGAAGGAATGAACCAACAAACAATCGTCTCTTGAATCTCCACATCTTCACCTCCTCTTACAGAGGCCACCCAGTTATCATCAGCTCACAAGCCACACACATGGCAAAATCATTTCTTGTTTAAAATGAAAATTAAATAACAATGATTAAAATATATTAAAAAGGTAAGATAATTAAGTACATGATGACTTTCACAGCCAAAATATTCATGCAGATTTTTTTTTTTATATATACTAGGCATTCTTCGCTTCAACTTGTGAACACACAAAGTATGTGCAGGAGAGAATAAACAGAAATAAGAAGCAGACACATTAAAAAAAAAAAAAACAACCTAAAACAAACCTACAAATAAAACCAACACAGGTTGGAAAGGGACAAGAGGTAACCAGAAAGACCAGTTCATCTCATCTCCTCCTTCTCTCTCAACAACTCCACCCCCCCCCCCCCCCCCTTAAGATAATAGAATAAAAGACTGGTCTTTTCTTGAAAAATCTCCATCACCAAAGACTTCAGGCAAAGCCGCTTGCTTCACTGGTGGTGGTATACAAAGTTATTCCATCTGCTGCCCTGGCTATTTTTAGAGATAAAAAATAAGATAGATCTACTTGCCAGTACTCACAGTAAAAAAAGAAATTACACTTACTCTTGTGGCTATTCTTAATACTGCTAAAATAAACCAAATCCTGACACTATCACAAAGCACATGTACTTGATATGCTTCCGATAATGTAAATGCGTCAATTCCAATGATGTAAAAAAAAAAAAGCACATGAGCGCTTATTCCATTATCCTCAATACAAAAGAATAAATAAAGAATAAAGAAATAAAGAAAGAATACATACAATTTTGTATATATCAATTCCTACAAGCAAACCTTATCTTTCACTTCTTCCTCTTCTCTTCTCTTTCACCTGATGTGTGTAGACAGCTAAGCCAGTGTGTGACACACACACACCCCATCCCATCCCACCACACCACACCAAACCACACCACACCACCACACCCCACCCACCCCACCACACCCCACCACAAC
>CM060335.1:13365747-13370747 GCA_030674155.1 Stramonita haemastoma | reverse complement strand
TCAGTTTTATGAAATGAGGATCCCAAGACCGAAGAAAAATGTCAAAAAAACCCCTGATGAAATGAAATTAAAAAAAAAAAGGTTGATGCAATTATTTAGTTAATTGCTTCAGTTTATGAAATGAGGATCCCAAGTCCAAAGCAAAATGTGAAAAAAAAAAAGAAATGAATGAAATAAAAGGTTGATGATCTAATTTTCATGACTTCAGTTATTTAATAACCCTCTTAGTCCCGACCTGGGATTTGCCGGGGTTAAATGAATCCCCCCCCTGAATCCAGACCCGGGATTTGCCGGGATTTACACAAAGTAGTTTTCCATCATGTAGTGACCTTCACCGAACGCCTCCACATGCCGAATCTCTATCAGGCCAGAGGCACAGAGCCTGCTGTGAGTCTGGAAGTAATTATAGCTGCTGGTATGTACGTAGAAGGAGGAAAAGGGCGAGTGAGCATGTGTGCCTGACCTGAGTTTGTGATGGAAATTGAAATGTGAAGTCTAGGGGCAGTTTGTTTTCAGAGAATCCAAAGGCAAGAGGGTTAAATAATGACAGCTAGAGCACAGCACACAAATTCAACAGCACTCAGTCAAGAGTGCTAAATTCAGCATGCCTCTTCCATTTACCTAGTCCAAGTGTAGTCAGTTCCTGCTATAATTAGCACCAGCTGGCCCCATCTGGACTGGCATGGGATGGATTAATTTTTTGCATTTATGTATTTTGTACCACGTTATGTCACAGCAGATTTCTCTGCGTGAAATTCAGGCTTGCTCTCCCTGGGGAGAGCGCGTCGCCACAAGTGCAGCGCCTACCCATATTTTTTTTTTCTTTTTCCTGCATGCAGCTGTATTTGTTTCCCTATCAGAGTGGCTTTTTTTCTACAGAATGAGCAGCTGAGAGGAGCTGAAAGTTGGGAAAACTGGCTGCTGTGAGAGGTGACCCTTACTGCTTACCCTGACAGCTCGGTCAGTGCCCCTGTACTGCAGGCTGACAGAAGTGACCCCCAGGGCGTGCAGGAAGGGCGTGGCGGAGCGGTCGCTGTGGTAACTGCTGAGGGGCACAGTCACAGGGTCCGACACCTCCCCCTTCCCGTACCGCTCCTGCCACGACGACTGGATCGACTGTTCGGATCTTCGGGGGTCGGGCACCTAGGGGGAAAGAGAGATATACAAGGGAGATTTTATTTTTTTATATTTTTTTAAAAATTCTTTTATATCAAGGATAATGGAATAAGCACTCTTGTGCTTTTTTTCATACGGTCCCTGTGTGTATGCAGTTTTGTAAATATTGTCATCTGTTCCCACCAGCACACAATGGCCTACTCTTACGACAAGCGGAACAGGATTTAACGTGTGCGCAAGATGTTTTGCGTGTGTTCGACAGATAGATGATACAGCCTGCAATAGCTGCTTATGAACAATTTTGCGTTTTCGGTTATTACTTGGGAAGAATCGTCGATGTAGTGCAGTGTTGCAGTTTTTGTTGTTGTTGTATCTTTACGATTTCAAGGTCCCTTTCCCAAAATTGCCCCTGTTTGGTGAATGGGTTGAAAAAACTTAACACAATAAATCTTAATCGTCTCTGTCTGTCTGTCTGTCTGTCTGTCTGTCTGTCTGTCTGTCTGTCTGTCCGTCTGTCTTTCTCTCTGTCTGTCTCTCCCTCCCTCCCTCTCTCTGTCACTCTCTGTCTGTCTGTCAATCTGCCTGCCCAAGGGCATTTGTTATAATTAATAAGTTTTTGTTGGGTTTTTTTTTTCAATTTTGTATTTTCATTAACATGTTATGTTGTTAATCACATTCTATTAATTTTGTTAATATGGTATATTTATGCGCGCGCACACACACACACATACAATTTCCAATTTTTCCTTTTGATCGTCTGGTATCACTTAAAGTGAAAAGATGCTAAACTGAAGACTACTACTACTACATCAAGGAAACCCCTTCAGCCCTCACCGTCATGGTGACCTCGTTGATGACCTGATACAGCCCTGGAGACACTCGCGCTGTCACCAACGTCCGTCCCCAGCACCAGCTGACTGACGTCAAAGTAGGCCACCGCCCGCTGGGACAGTAGGTGGTGATGGCTCTGAAACAGGGACACACAGGCATTCACTCAGCTGTCACTTGCAGGCCAAAAACAACAACAGGTGGACCAGAGGGGCAGACACACTATGAAAACATTTGACTCCTGTGAAATCTTATGTTAGTTTGTTTTTGTAATTCTTTTTTTGTTTTCAGTCTTTTATTTTGTGGATAATGCGAGTGTGCACTTATGTGCTTTTTTTTTTTTTTTTTTTTTTTTTTTTTTTTTTACATCCAGTCCATGTGTGTATGTAGTTTTGTCAATGTTGTCATTTGTCTTTACAGAGAATGAAGGGCAAGACTCTCCTGCCCCCCTCTCTCTGTCTGTCTGTCTGTCTGTCTGTCTGTCTGTCTGTCTGACTCACTCACCCACCCACCCACTCACTCACTCACTCACTCACTCACTCACTCACTCACTCACTCACTCACTCACTCACTCACTCACTCACTCACTCACTCACTCACTCACTCACTCACTCACTCACTCACTCTCCCTCCCTATGTATGTATGTATGTATGTATGTATGTATGTATGTATGTATGTATGTATGTATGTATGTATGTATGTGTGTGTGTGTGTGTGTGTGTGTGTGTGTGTGTGTGTGTGTGTGGGGTGTGTGTGTGCGTGCGTGCGTGCGTGCGTGCGTGCGTGCGTGCGTGCGTGCGTGCGTGTGTGCGTGCGTGCGTGCGTGCGTGCGTGCGTGAGTCTGTGCCTGTCTGTCTGTCTGTCTGTCTGTCTGTCTGTCTGTCTGTCTGTCTGTCTGTCTCCCTCCCTCCCCACCAACCTTCATGTACTGCAGCATGCCCAGGTTTCCCAGGTCGGCAGCCCCCCAGGACACGATCTTGATGCCTCGCCGCGGCTTCCACTGCTTCAGCTGGTGGGCCGAGTTCAGGGACCTGGCCACCTGGAGTAGCAGAGCTGTGCTGGTGACCGCATCCTGGGAAACACCTGGCAGCGAGGCTCGAGGTGCTCCAATCACCACGTAGCGGTCTGGTGAAATATGGCCAACAGACAACATGCTGTCATTTAGGGGGGAAGCCTATCATGATCAATCGATTGTGAGTTAGATCTGTCAGTCACATTCCCTTCCACTGTAACTCTGGTTGTTTATGGTTAATGTTTTTTAGCATCATATTCGGCTGAATCCTCAGATTCCATTATAGTAGTTTAAAATCCACTCACAAACCTGCCGAGTGACTTCTTTCAGCTAAGAAGACGTTGTGAGCATTTACTTTAACTCATAATGATTGACAGGCGATAGACCAATTAAAACATGGTGCAGAATAGAAAATGCCCAAGTAGCATGTAATCAAGCCATTTGAGAGTGAGTTTAAGATATCTGACTGAGTTATTCCCATAAACGGCCAAAGAACACTTCATTCTAGCTTACTGCTCTGTTATGAGTATACTTGTGAATGGAATCTTTTAATTCTAAAGTGTTCTATCACTTTGAAGCTTTACAATCATGTTGTTGCTTCATCTTTATACAGTTTTCATCACACATTTCATTATAAGATACAAAGTATATGGCACAGTTTTGTTGTGTTGGGTTTTGTCGTTCTTATGAATCAAAAAGGATCATGGCGTCTTTAACACAGTACGAAACATTTGTGGCATTTTAAAAACAAATTTTGAACAACTGGACAATGTTTACCTCATTTCACAAAAGCGGCCTGATCTGACTTCCCCCCTAACCCCTCAGGGAGTCAGTGGGGTATTACATTGAACTTTCAAGCACTGTGTTTTGGGCAAGCTGGTTCTGGCAGAGCCCGTTCCTTTTTGACTAATCTTGTGCATGCTGGGTATGTTCAGGTCATCTCTATCACTGGCAGCTGCGGGCTTACTCTACTATGAAAGGTGTCTGGGATTTTAATGTTTGCACAAGATGTTCTGTATGTCTTTGCACAACCGCACTTAAAACACATACAAAGCCTACACATTACACACCTTTCATTAGACAGATGCGAAAGAAATATTTATGACTGATATCAAACATGGATGCTACAACTTATCTGTAACCAACAACTCTAACTACACAAATGGGAAAGACAGATTTTTACAACTGATCAACTATCAATCCTAGATGCTACAAGTTATCTGTTACCTCCCACGTTTTCATCACCTGTGCTGTGCTCTCTCACCTTTCTCCTCAAAGCCGTGAATGTCGCTGATGATGTTCTTCACCAGGTGGCGCTTCTTGCGGTTGAAGACAGAGAGACGGACCGACATGTTGCCCCCATCTGCATCAATCACACAGTCATTAGTGCTCCAGCTGTCGGTAGTGTCACACATATCATGACATGACATGATAAAACTGTATTATCATGATATAACATAACAATGCGAAGCATGATAAAATTGAAATAAAATGGTATACAAAAAATTACCATTAAACTTTTAACATATATATGGATTTGGTTCCAAAAAAAAAAAGATCCAAATCAAAATAGAAGTAGATACCCCCCCTAAGAAAAACAACAACAACAAAAACGACAAAGTCAGCATGGTGGCCTCACTGTTGTTCTTGCGGCCCATGACGTACTGCAGGGCCAGGCCTCCTGACCACACAGGGGCGCTGACACCGCCCCCCCTCCCCCTCCACCTGCCTCAGCAACATGGCCGCCGTCTCCGTGGAAACCGTCTGCACAGGGATGGTGGGCACCAGGCCATGGGGCAACTCTGGGACAGAGAGAGAACAGGATTTGTGACATGAGACACAGAGAGAAAACATGATGACATGGGGCAACTCTGAGACACAGAGAGAAAACGTGATGACATGGGGCAACTCTGAGACACAGAGAGAAAACATGATGACATGGGGCAACTCTGAGACACAGAGAGAAAACGTGATGACATGGGGCAACTCTGAGACACAGAGAGAAAACGTGATGACATGGGGCAACTCTGAGACACAGAGAGA
>CM060335.1:13338247-13360747 GCA_030674155.1 Stramonita haemastoma | reverse complement strand
CTTCTATGCCTGTGGTGACTTTGTGTCAAAGCCTTTGGGGTTGGAGGTTCACGGGGTAGACTCGTTGGAGGGACGTTGTGGTGGTCACCACCTCGGGTGGGCGACTCACTCAGTATGGCTCCGCGATCGAACTAATTACTGTTGTTAGTAAGGGGCTTAGTGGGTGGTGTTCTGCGCGTGTTAGATCAGAACAGGCACCACTGAACACCAACAAAGTGACTCAGCAGCAGTGCGGGGCCCCTCTGGCTGGTGGCCCCACAGCGGCCTAACACTGATAAGGCTCTCTATGGAATTCCCACCATGAAGATGCGGGATAACGAATCAGGGTATGTCTGTGGCAGAGACTGAAATGAGCGCTGTGAGAACAGCACAGCAGAAACAGCATAGAAGATGAGGCCGCCCCAAAAAAAAAACACCCAAAAAAACAAAATGCGGCTGAGTCATTACTGAGGTTCTGTAACCTCCTTCTTCTCAAACTATGTCAAACTGACATTATTATGGTCGGTTTTGTTTTCTTTTTACAGTGTCATCAAGGAATGGTTGCACGCACACACACGTGTGCATACACACACACACACTCTCACACACACACACACACACACACACACACTGACATACACACACACACACACACACACACACACACACACACACACACACACACACACACACACACACACACACACACACACACACGCTCGCACGCACGCACGCACACACACACACACACACACACACACACACACACACACACACACACACACACACACACACACACACACACATACACTGACACACACTGACACACACACACCTGCTCCCAGAAAGCTTTCACGGGCTGAACACCTGAACTCTCCACACAGGTATACATACAAACGTTGCCCCTATAATATAAAAAGCAAGACCCTCCCAGTGAAACCAACCCCTCCACCCTTTCCACAGGCATGCGTGTCAAATCAAACAGCCCCCACAGACAAGCAGGCGAGGAGCGCTCCCTTTCAGCAGACAGAAGAAGAAAAGACCCGTTTTCACCTCTGTATGTATGCGCGCACACAATGCAAACTGTCTTATTTACCCGGACCAACCGTTCCCCCCTTTAGCATAGCACACGCGGGGGGTCAGCGCCAGTGAATGGGCCCTGAAAATGATTCAACAGAAAGATTCAACAAGTTAATTTCCCCGACGTGTCCTTCTGTCGCCTGGCCCGCCTCGGGTTTCAGCGATTCAGTTTGCACAGTGACAGACGAAGGTTATAGTCCAGTCAAATAAGCCCCAAATTCGGCCGAACCTTAAACAAACTGCTTCGAAAGCAAACTCAACTGATTCGGTATCGTCAGACATCCACGGATAACATATCAAAAATCTAAAAGAATATATGGTTCAACGAATTAGATATTTCACTTCAAATGAGGTACCCTCTCACTGAATTCCTGTGACTAAAAAAATTATGACAAACTACTATTGTGACTATGATTTTGACAAAATAATCATTAGAACAACTATATACAATCACTGACAGGTCATAGATGTTTTTTAAAACAAAATTAGGCAGGAAATTCATCAATTTTGTACATTTTGGGGACAAAAATAGTTACTATTCTTTGCTGATTTGAACAAAATGCTTATATTTTTCCCATTTGTATGTGTTTCATACAAGATTAATAAAACATGTTTATCATAGAAAGCTAGTATGACCTCTTCTGTAAATAAAAAACCAAGAACAGTTGCAATCAACAAATAATTTAAAAAGATATTGCTTGTTTTCTACCCCTACCCCCTAAATTTTTAGAGACCCCGCATTCTAAGCCGAACTCCTAGTTTTGCCTGTATCCGTGACAGCTGTTTCTGCACAGTGGTGGGACAAATCTATTATATAAACAATAGAAGATTGTTGATTAAGACTACTATTTCTTTGAGATTTGAGTATTGTTTATTATCATTATTATCAATGATATTATAATTATAGAATCTATATGGCGCTAGATCTATATTAAAACAATTTTTAAAAATTCTTTTATATCGAGGATAATAGAATAAGCAGTCATGTGCTTTTTTACATTCAGTCCCCGTGTATATGCAGTTTTTGTAAATCGTGTCATCTGTTCCCACAGGACCACAATGGCCTACTTTACGAAAAGCGGAACAGGATTTAACATGTGCACAAGATGTTCTGCATGCGTTCGCACCCGGGCCTCGGTTTATAGTCTCATCCGAAGGACTTTTGGGGAGAGTGGAGTTAGCACTGATGTTAACTCCAGAGGAAAAATCTCCTCGACCGGGAATCGAACCCTGGACGTCAAATTGCCAGCGTAGTGTTCTGACCACTAGGTTATCCCTCCCCCCATCTTGTGAAAACAAATCAAACACTTGCATTCAACCTATTCTTGAACATAATACCAACCACAAATGGTGCTAACAAATTTTAATTTACACACACGCCAGCGCGCACGTGCGCACATGCGCGAGCGCGTATACGTATGCGACTGTAATACACTTTGGTGAAGTGATGGGGATTTCGGCTGTTGTCGCGTTTTCTTATGGAATTTTCAGAAAAGGAAATTGTGCTGGTGGTACAACCTTGTATCATACTTCAAAAACTAACACTAAGATGGAAGTCACACACTGGCTGAATCATGCTGTGTTAGATTTAGTCTGGTGATGGGATATCATGGTAAACCAGGATCCATGGCATGTAGTATGCAGGAGCTGTGAAGATGGTGTTGAGGGTAGCATCCGTGAGAAAGTATGCTCGAACAGCACGGGAGTAAGACTTCCCACTCATAATAATTATGAGAAATAGCATTTGAGGTGTACACATGTTCATACCCTTTCAGTACATGTCCAGTGGTTCCTAGGAAACTCATCTGAGTGTGGAAGTATCCCAGCTGAAGGACAACAGATCTGATGAAACTGTCAGAGGGATCACTATTTATAATTGCCTGGGCTTCCATGTACAATGACTGATAGAAAGTTACCGCATACATCACTGCAAACTTTTGTACTTGATTGGAAGATGAAGATCAAAGTAAAGTAGATGCATGATGTATGAACTCATAGCAGTCATGGGCAGGAAAAACACCTGACTTCCCTGGGTGCACGCCATCATGAGGTGCTTGCATCAACCTATGCCCTGCTGGTTGAGAAGACTTCAGGGGCCAAGATATCTTTCAAGGTGTATCAAGATATGCAGTATTATCAACAGCAGCTATGTCCGAAATGCTCTTGAAACACAAAGAACCCAGTGTGTTCCAGTCAGATCTGCAACGAAACGTTGTTGTTTTCTTTTTACATTCCTAACATAATGTATCTGGATAATGTAGATATATAGGGTTATTTTCTTCATAAGCATTTGCAGTAAACTTGACTTTCACTCTGAAATTTTACAAAATAAAATTTTATAATTTACCTTTATCAAGAACTACAACAGGGATTAGCGTAGGCTTGAACTGCAGATTGCACTGTCTCTTTGTAATTAAGAATTAATGCAGTTCATACCACAAACCAATATTTATTCACTCGCCTCCTTACAGTCTCAGAATTTGTATAATTATGTGACTGTCTCATAACCACACTTACCAAAAAATATACTTCTTGTCACAATAGAATTATTTATGTAAAATTCAGGCCGATTTATCCAATGAGATTTTGTTAGCAGTACCGTGCCACACATAGTTCTGTCTGCCTGTACACTTGTATAATCATATTTTTACTTGGAGTAATTCTTTTGTTGTTGAGCAGTGTATGTTTTTGGTCTTGTAGCCTACACAAGGCACTGTCAAATAGATGTGGTTTTCAGTTCTGTACTTATCCCTGAAGACTCAAGGGCAAAAAACTGCACTGTAAATTCTTAGACAGTTGGCTAGAGTCATGTACTCATCTTTGTTGCAACATATGGACATAATGACACCTCATAGTAGTAGCTGCTGTTTTTATCAGGCAAATGGATTCACAGTCACTGTCAGCCTTTGTCTGTTCTTTCTAACTTGAGTAGGGTGGCAGAGACTGCTGTCTTTAGAGTCGTATAAGCTGATTTTCCTCTGAAGCTGAGATTGCTATACTGTCACCAAAATGTCTAAGCAATTTTCTTCATGTTGATTGCACTATGCGCAGAGCCATTGTTGTCAGATTACATATAGTGGGTTAGGGTGTCTTCCATCATTCTAACAAGGTCTCAAACAGTGATGTGTTTAGCGACATTGTTTTCCAGGTAGGTAACAATATCCTGAAATGCAGCAAAACATGTGTCATCTTTTGGTCTGCTGGCTTTCTCAATTTTTTTTCTTGTTGGTTCATGATCAGTGTCTGAAAATACTTTAGGGATATGTTTTCTGGTCTGGAAATTACAGACATTGTGGAAAGCACCATCTCTTGCGAAGCAGTCCTGTAAACATTCCAGCTTAGGTGTCACTTTCTTTGGCCATTCACCACTCCTGCTGCTACAAAAGAGTCAGCCCCTGTGTATTGAACCTGTTATTGTCCCTGTTATGAGATCTATGCAGTCCTCATGTTCACCTTTACTGACCAATTTTCTCTTTCAGGCAGAACAGACACTGAGTTGCATGACTGAAAGTGGAAACTGCAGTCAGAAGTCTCCTTTTTCAAGTTTTTGTTGTGGAGACTTATCAGCCTGTCCTCTGCATAGACACTGTGCTGTAACATTTCTGTTGTAATAGTCTCCTCCACAGCCAGCATGTACAACATTGCCGATTGAAGCACTGTTGACACCACTTTGTTGACTGCTTGCCGTATTTCCCTAAGATAACTTTTGTGTCCTTACTGCAAAATCCATGATTAAAGATAATGCAGCAGTCTCTATCTGGTATCTGATCAAGAAACAAAACAGACTTAGATGGTTTAAACAATTCTACTTTAGTAATAATAATAATAATAATAATTAAAAATAAAAAAAATAAAAAATAAAAAAAATAATAATAATTGTGATAATGAAAACGATGATTTTAATAAAAAAAATGTTAATTGTTAGTAGCATTATCATTATTATCAATATTGTTGAGCAGAATTAGTGGACGAAGTAGTAGTAGTAGTGACGGTAGTGGTGGTGGTGGTGGTAGTAGTAGTAGTAGTAGTAGTAGTAGTAGTAGTAGTAGTAGTAGTAGTAGTAGTAGTAGTAGTAACACACACACACACACACACACACACACACACACACAATATATATATATATATATATATATATATATATATATATATATATATATATATATATATATAACACCATTATATACCAGTATCATCACACAAACACAAGCCAACAGCATTTATGGCTCCATACAACGCTTTTAGTTCATAAACACTCTTCTCCCTCCCCCTTCAACGAAAGAACAGCCCAACGCCAGCTGCCCTGGACGTACCAGTTAGGCTACACCGCTTCACTCATGCTTACTCTAAACTGCCCCCTCCACCCATCATCGCGTAGTCTGCTAGCAAGCCAGAAGAGAAACGGGAGGGAAATTTCGCAGGCACGCAGGGCGGAATTTGTGCTGGTGCACAAATCCCGCGCAGTTGGTCTGTTTTGCGTCCCCGACATAAAAACCCCATTTTTTCTAAAAGTTTTTTGTTAATTACGTAAAGATTGAACCATCTACAGTTTTAGATTTTTGTGTGCATGAACAAAATGGCCAAATGAACCGACTCCTGCACTTAAATATTTCGAAGCAGTTAGTTTGAGGTCAAATTTTAATTTGACTGGACTATTATTGCAAGGCGAGTTATGGCCTTTTACAGGGGCCACTTTTAGCCACCTCTGCAAATGGGATGGGGGAATTGTGGCTTTGGAAGCTGCGGTTAGGCCTTCCAGTTAGCCTAAAGGCCGGGTAAGGTGGGAGTGGGACCCATGGTTGTGTTGTATTGCCTTGCACTGCGCTGCTTCGAATTTATTTGCAGTGTGGGGTATTCAATTCAGGCTGCTCTCTTTAGGAAGAGTGCAGTGTCACCCTCTATTTTCCCACCTAGCTGTTGATGCTACTGCGACTACTACTGCTGCTACTGATGTATTGCTGATGACAATTTTTTTTTAAGCTTTTATATCTTTTTTTAAAGCACAGAGGCTTTTGGGGAAAACCCCACTATGATCAGAGAAGAATCCCAAGTCATATATTTCACAAGTGTAACTTAACAAAACCATTTGCTACCGTTATGCAGAAACTTGAACCTCAATGCTATCGCGAGGTCTATAAATCAGAAGTACACTACCAGGTCACAGTCAAATCAAACTGCACTACTCTCACTGTACAAAGCCACACACACTGATCACAGAAAAAACACCACTGGTCTGGGAAGGCAGACCATAACGATGACGCTACATCAGTACAGTCACCCTGGTGGCAGACATGCAATTTGACTGACTCTTACTACGGTAAAGTGCTGGATGGATAGTAGTGATGGTTCGTGCACAGCATCATTAGTATTACAACTGCGAGGCATTCTGTACCTAAGTTGAAGAACACTGGCATCTGACACACCCAGTCTGAATCTAGCTGCTCTTGTTTTGAAATGCATGGCATATCTTTTTCAAGCTGTGAATCAGGTTTGACGTCATGTGCAAAGGCTTATGAATTGTTGGTAGGTTTTATATCTGTCACCTGATAGTATATGATTGTTCCACTGGTGCCAATGAACATGATTGTTCCATTGTTGCCAATGAACATGATTGTTCCATTGTTGCCAATGAACATGATTGTTCCATTGTTGCCAATGAACATGATTGTTCCATTGTTGCCAATGAACATGATTGTTCCATTGTTGCCAATGAACATGATTGTTCCATATTGTTGCCAACGTATATGACTGTTCCATTGTTGCCAATGAACATGATTGTTCCATATTGTTGCCAATGAACATGATTGTTCCATTGTTGCCAACGTATATGTTTGTTCCATTGTTGCCAATGACTGAGACTCTTTACATTGCTTACTCCTCGCATACAACTGATGCTGAGATTATTAGCAACTTAGCTTTATACTTACACAATGCCTTCAGAATAAGAGATATCATTATCTCATCTGTTTCATTTCTATTGTTGTTGTTTTCTCCAGAAGTTGTTAGCACTGGCTATAGATCTGTTTCGCATTTGCCTGTCACAGCAGTGCCTTAAAGTGAAAGTACAGGTACCCAGTTACAGCAGGATGAAGTGGGGGACTGTACTGAAACCAATGTGCGCCCATCCACTTGGTAACCACGCTCGATGCTGCTTAACCTTAGCTTTGGGAAAACGAGTGCTGTGACCACTGAGCTATTCTATCCCGGCCCCGTGTAGGCAGAGGGTGGGGTAATTACAAGACGCTGACAAGACTTGTACCATCATCTGCAGGGATGGGGGAGGGGGAGGGGGGGTATAGTAAGGATTGCTGGCAAAGAACGGGATTAGAACAGTCTGTCACAGATCCCCAAGAGTCAAGTCTTCTTCTCCTTGCTCTCAGACTCTGGCTGCTGAAATGAAATGTCAATGACGGGGCCTTGCGGTCGGCCTGTGAGGTAACTGTAAGCCTTCTTCTATCTCTTCACATCCTCCTCTTTCATTCCCCACAATTTACATCAGACAATTTCTTTTTTAACTTGAAAAAGAAAGGGAGAAGCATCACACATCTTTTTTTACCCTAGGCTCGAGCGCATTTTCTCCAAACTACTTTAAATTAAACCTGGAGAAATCTTTCCAACGAAATGCAGAAAACTTCTCCCCTGTGTGTGGGACTTTTGCAGACGTGGTGAATTTTTTGCTTCTGATCACAAGAGCTCCTCAGCTGTGTGATTCTTGTGGACAAGGGATTTCTGAATGGTCTGGATCCTTTCTAATCTGGACACAGGCAGAGAACTGGAATGCTCCATTTTCAGCGTCTGAGGTGCGTTCTGGGGATTTCTCTCTCTCTCTCTCTCTCTCTCTCTCTCTCTCTCTCTCTCTCTCTCTCTCTCTCTCTCTCTCTCTCTCTCTCTTTCTTTCTTTCTTTCTTTGTTTCAATCTATCTTACTCACAACTTTCCTACTTTCTGTTCCATAAGCTGAATTGCTTCTTTGCGTGACAGAGCTCGCTAACTTGTCAAGTGAAACACGGGTGATGGAAAATCCTGACTTGACACAAGTGTGTAAGTAAGGTGGAGGAGTTCCATACAACAAAATCCACTTCATTAAAAAAAAAAAAAAACAGCCCACCCTGTACTGTCTTCATGTTGACAGTCCCTCTTGTCTTCTCGCCCAGCTGGCCAGTGTACTAATTATTCAGGAGATTTGGAACTGGACAATGAGCAACCAGCCTCCTACCTCAATATTGGTATCACTGCCGCAGTGAGTAAGCGAATCATAAGATCGGTTTTTGTTTTTTTTAATTTTCGAGAGCAAGAAGGCTGAGATTCAAATAAAATGAACAAGGATAAGTCTCCATTCCATCCTTCACTTCCCCATCATTACCTAATGCCTCCCCCCCCCCCCACACCCCCCACACCCCGCCCCATCCCCTACCCTCACCCCCCCAAAATTCAATTTTTCTCTCCACCTCCCAAGCGAAAACTTGCAGATGATATATGGGTGTGCTCTGTGAGCTTGTTCAGGCTATCCCTGTTGACAGTACACGTGACAGGCATTGCAATTACCCTGTCCCTCCTGCTCTGTGATCTGGGACAGGCTGCCAATCACCGCCTGCGTAGTGTCCCATCAACACGTACAGTATATATGTACACCACTTCATCATCATTACACTACACTACAGTCACATATCCCTTTGACTACTTTGACTGAGCACTCACTACAAATACCTGTACACCTAATTAGTGTACAGATACTCGTTAAAAAGAAGAGAAAAGGGAAAGATAACGACTAAGTAGTGGGTTGGGGGTTTTTGTTGTTGTTGTTGAGTTCCCCCCCACCCCCCTCTGCTCAACCACTGGGTACTTAAACACACGCTGTACCGCACTACACCCATGCTGTGGTGTATTATACTGCATGAATATGATGCGCTGCGCTCTATTTTACCATGGTATTCTTTAACACAGTATTGTATATTTAAAAAGAAATTAAATTTATACTATACTACTAATATCCTGTTCTGCAGTGCACATCATTGTACTACACTGCAATGCAATGTTCTGTTCTGTGCTACTTAGCACTGTGCAGCACTGCGCATCACCGTAAACTTTATGGTGCTATGCTGTAGTGATACAGCTTTCTTTTGCAGTGTTCTTTTCTCTATGTATAGCAAAGTGCCTACCTGATTGTTATACACTAAAAATATAGCTTTCTTTTGTACTTTTCTTTTCTATATAGCAAAGTGTCCCTACTTTATTGTTATACACTAAAAAATATAGCATTCTTTGCACTGTTCGTTTATGTATAGCAAAGTGCCTACCTTACTGTTATACACTAAAACTACAGCTTTCTTTTGCACTGTTCTTTTCTCTATGTACAGCAAAGTACCTACATTATTTTATTTTTTATCTCTTTTTTGCTCCCTCATCTTCTGTGATGTTCCCATCTTGCTGTTCCCACACCGCTTATTTCAATCTCTCTTTCACAGTCATACCCAGATTCGGTATGTCGCATCCTCAGGGTCTGATGTCCACAGGGAGATCCTCAAAATCAGACCAGCTATTTCCAACTCTTATGAAGTCCTCCTCCCACCCTACCCCCCAACCCACCCACCCTACAGTCCCACTACCACCACCACCCCACTCCCACCCCAACCCACCCCCAACCCCAACAGGACGTACCTTTTACCCCTTCCCCTCCATTCCAACAACTAAAGGCTCTGTCCTCGTAAAAGTTTTATGATGCTGTCTGTGTGTGTGTTCTGTGTGTGTGTTCTATGTGTGTCACACCAAGCTATGGACTACCTGCCCTGTACAACTACAATGCCAAAGAAGCCGTTCTAGTGCAAGCTCTCTTTTTCCTCTACGGGTCTCAACTCCACTCCTGCAGCTAAGACTGAACAATCCCGCTCACATCCGTGCGCCATCTGAATTAAAACATTTTGTTATTGTCTACAACTGGTCTATTCCACGAGTGTGCAGTGCACAAATAAATGCCACAACGCACTTGAATGAGATCTATTGTAAACAAAAAAAAAAGAGAGGATAAAAAAAAAAGAATATATTGAGAGAAATTCAGAAAAGAATATTTCATGTAAAAAGACAGAGAAAAAAAGAGGTTGAGCTTTTGGCAGCTCATTCAGTTGAATATGGACAAAAATGACTTGCATATCTGAAAAGACATGTATTCTTCAAAAAAAGATGGCAACCTTACACTTTCCCGTTTGTGTCAATCGCTAAGCTTTGTTCATTTAAGCCATAAAGGGCAATCACTTTATTGTTCTATATAGGCCACTGCTCAGACCTATGAATTCTTTGTTATAATTTATGCACTGGTAAGTTTTTCATTTTCGTTTTTTTTAATTTCGAACGAAATTGAGTTGAAGTGAACAGAATGGGAATTCAAAATGAAAGGGGTACGGAGATTTGGATTGGAAAAATATCAACTGTGGTGTGTGTGGGGGGGGGGGGGGGGGGGGGGGGGGGGGGGGGGGGGGGGGGGGGGGGGGGGGGTTTGACCTGCAAACTGAAAAAACCCACGCAAGGGAGTCTCTCTCTCTCTCTTCCCCCCATGTAACAGCTATCCACTCAGGCTTAAGACTAAATCAAGGGGGGCTGACATTAAGCTTTAAGTAAACAAAACACAGGAATAAACTTCTCCAAAAAAAAAAAAAATTAGCACAAAACTGCAAAACGAGAACGCCGTCATATCCGACCCTCTCCTCTGGCAATATTGTATCTCCACTTCTGTCCTTGTTACCGACTCCACTGTTCTCTCCTACTGAGATAAAGCCACTTGTACAACTGAACAAATAGCTCCGACACGTTAATACCCCCTCCCCCCTCCCTCCCCACTTCACCCTTTTCACCCACTCCCTCTTCGGGGAGTTTTGAAACAAAGACACAGGGTTTTATGACCTCACAAAACCGCTTAGGTCGCAGTGTGGTCGGCGTTTTCCTTGCTCTAGTACTAGGCCCTATGTGGCAGTAGTAGGGCCTAGCGCGACTGGTTTTCCCGGTTGGTGGGAAATGATCGTTTGAGGGAAAAAGAAAAAGAAAAAAAAAATGTCGGCATGTAGAGCGTGTGAATCCAGTCGTACGCCTTTTGTATGCCTGTTTAGATAACCTTGCTTTTTTTTTTTTGCTTTTTTTTCTCCACTTGAAAGCTGTTCGTGTTATTTTCAACAAACTGTTTTACAAATTTTGGCGCCATCCAATTGCGCGCCTACGCACGCACACCCCCCCCCCCCCACACACAAACGCATGCCATCGTACCACATCACACACACACATACACGCGCGCACACACACACACATGCTATACACATACTCTCTACTCCTCTCACTCACACATTACATTTTCTCTCTCTCTCTCTCTCTCTCTCTTTTCTCTCCTCCTACACACACACACACACACAGTGACACACACACACACACACACACACACACACACACACACACACACACACACACACACACACACACACACACACACACACACGGAGCACAAACGTGTGCACCAACACTGTGACACTCATGTATGCAAATACCCAGGATCAACTTTTCACTCAAGAGCTTAGATATAGGAACTAAGGAAGACCCGATTATGTGATCCTCTCCCGAGCACAATACATTATTTACATACATGTGTTTATGCTTGCGTGCGTGCGTCCGTGTCCGTGTCCGTGTGTGTGTGTTTGTGTTCATTGTTTTGTACTGCCATGTTCTCTTTTTCTATTGTATTGTATTGTACAGCACTGTCATACAGTCACGGCTGGTTGCATAGGATTCGGGTTGCCTTTCCTTGCCAGAGTGCGTCACCGAAAGTGCAGTGCCTACACCACCACCACCCTTCTTCTTCTCTCTCTCTCTCTCTCTCTCTCTCTCTCTCTCTCTCTCCTCTCTCTCTCTCTCTCAAAAAAAAAAAATATAAAAAAAAAAAAAAAAATTAAAGGAGACCTCAAGACAAAATCTGAAGAAGCCTTGCGCACAACCCACACAACTTGAACATTTCAGCGCAGTGCACTGCAGTGCAGTGCCCAAGTGACTCATATCAAAGAATTCTGGTAGAAAGAAGTCAAAGCCAAAGTCAAAACTCCTACTCAAACTTGCCCAGAACACACCAACGACTCCTCAAGGACTCAAAGAAGTCAAGTCAAAAATCGAAGTCACAAGCACATGTGTGTAAACCAGTCGGCGGTTCTTGCTTAGAAGCACACTCTATACTATAATTATACAATAATTATAATATTCATGTTGCTGAGAATCACAGACCGTGGCCAAATAATCATTGACACTGCTGCGGTGTCATTCAGCTATCAGGGGCTGGGCTGTGCTGTGTGTTCAAACACCAGCGGTGCATAGGCTGGAAAGAAAGTCAGTGATACGTGTTAAAACGGATCACACGGTGATGAAAAAAAACAACCCAACCTCAAACCCGATCAGCCATGTCTCACTAAATGATCTAACGATTAGTTAGGTGTCTAATTTTCACCCTATCATACCTCTCTGTCTGTGTGTCTGTCTGTCCGTCTGTCTGTCTGTCTGTCTCTGTATCACACACACACACACACACACACACACACACAGCACAAAATTTTTCACACGTTCTTCCGAAAGTGTCTACGCTAGGATGACTCCAAGAAATAATACGCAGACGACGCTTCTCTCACATAGTATCAACCACACGGACAGTACAGTCATACAGACAGACATACAGACACGAGACAAACAGACAGGCAGGCAGTTCTTATCTCCCTCCATAAATGCCGCTTGTTCAAACTGCCAAAGCTGTCCAATCTCTGTCACCAAGCAACGCTACTTTCGTGTCAACCATTTCTTCTCTTGGCGTGCTACCGATGGAAATAGTATGTGCACACCTGTCGTATAATTTAGCTTGACGGCATTTCTGAGTGATCGTTTGGTTTTTTTTTGTTGACGATTGAGTCTCTCTCTCTCTCTCTCTCTCTCTCTCTCTCTCTCTCTCTCCTCTCTCTCTCTCTCTCTCTCTCTTTCTCTTCTCTCCTCTTTCTCTCCTCTTCTCTTCTCTTCTCTTCTCTTCTCTCTCTGGTTAGCATTCAAAAAATTTCATTGCCATCATAGATTAGTAGGACTCTATATATATAGGCATATATAATAGTGTGTGTGTGTGTGTGTGTGTGTGTGTGTGTGTGTGTGTGTGTGTGTGTGTGTGTGTGTGTGTGTGTGTGAAGTCTGTTAGTGTTAATGGCATAGGTGATGGAAACTACAGCTTAAACGTGTTTGATTCTGATCTGAGCCAAAACTGTCTCCTTGTCACTCTCCCAACCCACTTCCCATCCACTCTCTTCTCCATTGTTTCCCTTTTACTTGACCTTTTTTCATTGGCCCATTGTGCATGCTCGTCTTCTGAATCACACCGTTTATCGGCAGCACACATTCAAATTCAATCAACACATGTAAAACAACCCGAGGCGACAGGAAAGCTGTCCTTGACCAAAATCATATCTATTTATTGTACAAAGACGAGCGTACACACACACACACACACACACACACACACACACACACACACACACACAAGAGTTTCTCTCTCTCTCTCTCTCTCTCTCTCTCTCTCTCTCTCTCTCTCTCTCTCTCTCTCTCTCTCTCTTTTTACAAAACTGCAAACAATTTCAGTATAAGAGATGTTCTCCCTCTTTACAAAACTGCATACACACGGGGACTGAACGTAGAAAAGCACATGACTGCTTATTCCATTATCCTCGATAAAAAAGAATAAATTAATTAATCACAAACACACACACGACGCACGCACGCACGCACGCACGCACGCACACACACACACACACACACACACACACCCACACACCAACACACACACACACACACACACACACACACGTGCACCATCACATAAGATCTCTTCTCGTCTTTCTGGCTGTCATATCAGTTAACGCTTACAAGTCTTCTCATTCCAGGCAGCGCTACTGTCAAGAGGATAAATTTCCAATCCCCCCCCCCCCCCCCCCCCCACCACCACTTGACCCAGACGATGACTTTACTATCTAATCCCTGTCCTTAATTCGCTTAGCGACTGTTGCCCCGTCCCACAGTCCTCTGCTTTCAATATGGCGCCGGGTGTCGGGTGTCGTGTTAAGACTTTGTTTCCCGTGTTAATACTTTGCTTCCTGACGAAGCTAAAAGATCTGGGTAGGGTATTCATATACAGTGATGGAGTTAAAAGTGGAAGAATAGATTGTGATTAAAATTTTCCGTAAAGTAATGCTTTTGAGTCGTCATTTCTAATGTTGGATGTTGTTTATGAAGTCAAGTCAAAACATATTTTAATCCTCGAATCTGATGATGATGATGATGATGATGATGATAACGCGATTTTTTTTTTCCATCCCAGCAGAGGTATCCGAATTTCGGGACTGTATTCATCATCCAATCCAATCCAATCATGTTGTTTAAATATAAACAATACAAATCATATACAATATTCATATGTAGTAGTAAAGTTATAGCCCCGACGACCACACAGGCCATACTATGGGGACTATCACCTCGTCAAATTTTAAATCTCACATTGAAACTGTGCCACTACACAGATAAAAACAGGGTATAAAACCAGCTGTCCTTCTTGCACTGACGTCCTGGCCGACCATAAGGGTCATCCGAGGACGGTCACACGCGTTGTGGGGGAAACCATCCTGTGATTAACGACACATAAAATGAGATAAAACCAAAACCGGATTCTTCAAAACTAACTTTGTTTGCAGTGACTAAGGATGACATGTTGACTCAAATCAAACAGAAAATGCCCGATTCTCTCGGGAAGTTAAAACTAGTATCAGGCTAGAACATCGCGAAAAAGGTTTCTTTAGGGAATCTGCAGTAAAATGGTTATGCCTAATATCCTGGACATCTCGACTCCAGAAGCAGAGGCTTGATGGTTAATAATCACACATCGCAAGTCATCCCATAAAGGGCAATTACTGGGTACAATGTTGACAGACACACAATATGGTAGGAATTATAATACAAAAAGAATTTGTGAAAAAAAACTCTGTTCATGATAACAAAGTAACAGCATCAATGTCACGAAAATTAAAGACTGTAATATATCGGAAGAATCCGTTTCCTCTCCCTCTCGTTATTTTTTTTTTTTAATAGTGTTACGAAACAATTCGAACCATCAAGACTAAGTGATGATATATATATGCGCACATGCAATCACGCATATAGAACGTTTTGTTTAGCCTAAATATATCCACACACACGCATTTGAAGGCAATACACGCACGCACACAGCCATGCCCATGCATGCTAGAGCATAGCTCGCGTTCCCACGCCAGGCACTTTAGTCTCTGTCTCTGCCTCTGGGTCTCTCTGTGCCTCTGACTCTGTGTTGTTATTGTTGTTGTCTTCAATTTAACGTCTGTTCACTCTAAGTGATATTAGACGAGAAAAATTGAAAGTGTAATGGAAGTTATGGAAGTGAGTGGAAGGGGTGGAAAGAGAAAACGTTATAAGATAGCATTAATGGTGGTATTTTTGTACGCTTTAAAACAAAATTGAAAAAGTGATAAAAATAATTAATACTCTTTAAGCCAGGAGCAAAATTTAAACTCAACAAAATAGAAACATTTAACAATAATAATGTAACTACAATAAATATTCAAGAGGGCTGTACAATAAACATCCTACAATGGCAAAGGCTAACTTTGAATTTTCAAAAACATTTTCCAGAGACTGCTCAGAAAATGCGGGCAAAAATGGTTTTAAAATTGGGCACTCAAATATGATATGAGTGTTTGAAATATGATCTCCACATAGACATCTGACATTTTTGCACAATTTACTAAGGAATACATTTAATTTCATTCTAAAATATAATGAACTTACCCTTCTTACAGTCAGAAAACTTAACTCTTTTTGAAAAGGAGCCATATAACAAGAAATATGGGCAGTAGTCAGACGACTCTTTAACGACCGGCTCTTGAATTGACCAGATTCTTTTAACTTACCCCATGACTCTGTGTGTCTATCTGTGTGTGTGTCTGTCTGTGTGTCTGTCTGTGTGACTCTTTAAAGACCAGCTCTTGAATTGACCAGATTCTTTTAACTTACCCCATGACTCTGTGTGTCTATTTCTGTGTGTCTGTGTGTCTGTCTGTGTGGCTGTGTCTGTATGTCTGTGTACCTGTGTGTCTGTCTCTGCCTGTCTGCCTCCTTGCCTGCCCCCCCCCCCCCCCCCTCTCTCTCTCTCTCTCTCTCTCTCTCTCTCTCTCACACAACACACACACACACACACACACACACACACACACACACACACACACACACACACACACACACACACCAACACTGACTTAGTTAACACCAATCCACACAGGTGTGTATATATATTGCGGCTGCTCTCAAGTCTCACCACAGACGTCTAAGTTACTCAGCGGACAAAAAAGGTGTTACTAGACACGCATCCTGCCTGTCAGCCTGTAGTGTTGTTCAACCAGCATTCCCTTCATTGTTTTACAGTCACGACAGCTAATCTGGGAGGGGTGCATGCTAAGGAATACCACTGCCCATTAAAAGTAGATAGATTCCATTTTGGACAAGCAACAATGTTTCCACGATGAGCTACGAACTCTTTAGTTGTATGTTGGTTGCTTCTACGCATTTAATTAACCCACAATTCTGTTATAACATTATCTCCAGATAATTAACAATGATCTTTATCGTTGATGATTTCAAGATTTGACTTGTGCAAGAATCAAGTCTTCTCAAGCATTTTTTTCTTTTATTAAAAAAAACAAACTTTTTAGACCCAATAGAGGAGAGTTGAGCACATCAACACACACACACACACACACACACACACACACACACACACACACACACACACACACACACACACACTCTCTCTCTCTCTCTCTCTCTCTCTCTCTCTCTCTCCTCTCTTCCTCTCTCTCTCTCTCTCTCTCTCTCCTTCTTCTGTAGGTTAGTTCAACTACAGATACAGACAGAATGCTACAATGTACAGCACAGCCACAGGCGCAACGCACTTTTCAAACTGGAGTATGCATCTCATAAAGGATCGGACCCACCAGGACATTTGCTTTCAAAAGAAATGAACTAAGGCAAAAAACGGACCCACAAGGCAGGAAGTAGATAAGCATGACAGAAGACAAGATAGTTTAAGTGTACCAATCAAGATCAAAACTACCCAAAAATCAGCAATGCAAAAACAGAAAGTTTCTAGCCCAGAATTGTCAGAGAGGTGGAATACTAGTTACAGTAAAAGAGCAAGGCCGTCCCCACCACGACCATTAAAAAAAAAGTCCTTTCAATGTATGTTACATTCAGTGGGGGGTGGGGGGTCCCTGGAGACGTCACTGCCTGTAAAATACCCCATATTATGCACTACATCACACCAATTAGATTGCAGAACTGGGGTGTAAGAAGAAAGGAGTAACATACGTCACAAATCATAAAGTAACATTTCGTAAAAGACCTTGACCTGATCTCTTTTTTTATCAAACGTTGTTGTTGTTGTTGTTGTTGTTGTTGTTGTTGTTGTTGTGTGTTGTTGTTGTTGTTGTTGTTGTTGTTATTATCATCATCATCATCATCATCATCATCATCATCATCATCATCATCATCATCATCATCATCATCATCATCATTATTATTAACAAACCCATTGGGGAAAAAAAAGAACCCGTCAAATCTTGCACAACCGTGTTCCTATCTACAGTGAAGGAACTCCACACACTGCATGCGTGTCTCTGAGTATGTGTGCTTACATACATGTATGTGTGTATACATGTACATGTATACAAGCAAGCTAGTGTGCGTTTGCTGCAGTCGGTGAAAGTGTGTGCCTGCTGCTTGCACATGTCCATGCACTCTATCTGTTGCTCATTCGTTTTTATTATTACTACTTCTGCCATTAGACATTGTGACAAGCATATAATGATATTCATACTTTGACTCGTTTGAGTATACGTATGTATACGTGAGTGCGCACGCACACAGTGTGCGCGAGTGCGCACGTGCGTGCGTGCGTGTGTGTGTATGTGTATGTGTGTGTCTGTGTCTGCACGCGCGCGCGCGCGAGCAAAAGAGTGTGCGTGTGTGTGTGTGTGCGTGCGTGTATGCGTGCGTGTATGCGTTTTGCGTGCCTGTGTGTGTGTGTGTGGTATGTGTATGTGTATGTATGTGTGTGTGTATGTGTGCGTGCGGGCGGGCGTGAGTGCGTACGTGCGTGCGCATGCGCACGCTGCATAAAACATCCAACTGAAACTATTGATTTTGTCTTCACATGAAGCATTTTCTGAATCACCCACAGAAGTTGGGCTATACTTCAGCAACTTCAAGCCATCGTCTTGTTACTGCAAGAGAGTTTTTAGACCCCCCCCCCCCCCCCCCCAAAAAAAAAAAAAAAAAAAAGGAGGAAAAGAAAGAGGAGGAGAGGGGGGATGGAGTTTCCTTTAGGTTTAGAGCTTTTCACTTTGAATTGTGACACCTCATGAGGAAAAAGTTATCCGCTCTTACAAGAAAAAAAAAAAGAAGAAAAGAGAAAAAAGAGAGAGAGATTTCGGATTTATTCCTTGGAGACTTTTTCCTTTATCTGCGAACTCGATATCAGAGAAACTTTGCCCGAAGTCGAGCTGACTAAAATGTAGAAACTTAAGCTCTCCGACAGAATGCTCTTGAAAAGAAAAAGAAAAACCAAACAAAACAAACCCACAAAAACGAAAGAAACAAAAACAGAAGAAGATACACATATCAGTTTTTTTTTAATTTCAGAAAAGGATAAGTGCTTGTTTCAAGATCGCACGCACGCACGCACGCACGCACACAACACACACACACACACCACACCACACACACACACACACACACACACACACACACACACACATGTATACATACAGAGCATACTTCGCTGTTAGTGTTATTGATCAATACCTGTGTGACATTTTCAAAAAGTAGTATTAGGTGAAGAAAACTTCTTCTCTAACTTCTCGTTTTTGTAGTGTACTATGTAGTCCACTTTTTAAGACACGAAATATTCCTCTAGGTGAAATTCGGGCAGCTCTCCCCGGGGGAGGCGCGTCGCCACAAAAGCAGCGCCACCCATTTTTTTTTTTTTTTACCTGTCTGTAACTGTATTTGTTTCCCTATCAGAGTGGTCCTTTTTTTTCTACAGAATTTTGCCAGGGACAACTCCCTTGTTGCCGTGGGTTCTTTCATGTGCGCTAAATAATTATGTGTAACACGCGGGACCTAGACCTATCATCTCTTCCAAAATACTAGCACAGTTCTTGGCCATCACTCATGATCTTATGGGTGAGGAAGAAAAGTTTCGGGCCCAAACGGGGATCGAACCATCACAACACACGCTTCCAACCCTGACGGGATAGCCTTGCGGTCAGAACATTGCGCTCGCGATTTGACGACCCGGGTTCGATTCCCGTTCGAGGGGATTTTTCTCCTGGAGTTAACATCAGTGCTGACTCCCACTCTCTAAAAAAGTCCTTCGGATGAGACTGTAAACCGAGGCCCCGTGTGCGAACGCACGCAGAACATCTTGCGCGCACGTTAAATCATGTTCCGCTTTTCGTAAGAGTAGGCCATTGTATGCCGGTGGAACAGATGACAAAGATTTACAAAAATGCAAGCACACACGGGCACTGGATATAAAAAAAAAATTTAAAACACATGAATGCTTATTCCATTATCCTCGATATAAAAGAACAAATAAATAAATAAATAATTTATAAATAGATAATTAGATAAATAGACAAACAAAATTAAAAAAAATAAACCCGAGGTTTGGCTTCCTAGGCAGGTGCGTTACCTGTAGTGTAGACCCTGATCTCTGGTCATACCAGTGCCAGCATGTGACAAGCACGGAACAGGTGAGAAAAGCCCAAACACCTTTGCAGTGTGTGTCACATGTGCGTGTCACGTGTGTGTGTGTGTGCGTGTGTAGTGTGTGTTGTGTGTGTGTGTGTGTGCGTGTGGTGTGTGTGTGTGTGTGTGTGTTGTGTGTTGTGTGTGTGTGTGTGTGTGTGTGTGTGTGTGTGTGTGTGTGTGTGTGTGTGTGTGTGTGTGTGTGTGTGTGTGTGACATTCCTGCGTGCCTTCTCACCTTTCTGTGACTGTGCGATTCTCTCTCTCTCTCTCTCTCCTCTCTCTCTCTCTCTCTCTCTCTCTTCTCTCCTCTCTCTCTCTCTCTCTCTCTCTCCTCGGTCTGCCCTATAGAACTATTCCAATCCCTCCTGTACTTTCTTTTTTATGTCATAAATACACAGAGCAGTGTGTATAAGTGAGAATGTACGTGCTCATGCATTTTCCGTATAAATACGATGATATAAGCGCGGGTATGAGTATAAGTATGCCTACAGGTATAATACATGCACACCTACAGTATGTGAGTGAGGGTGTGGGCGTGTGTGCTTGCGTGAATGTGTCTGAATATATATATGCATGTCTGTGCTGCAGGTGCGTGCGTGCGTGTGTGCGTGTGTGTGTGTGTGTGTGTGTGTGTGTGTGGTGTTTGTGTGTGTGTGTGTGTGTGTGTGTGCGTGCGTGCGTGCGTGCGTGCGTGCGTGCGTGCGTGCGTGCGTGCGTGCGTGCGTGTGGTGTAATTGAGAGACATACAGATACACATACAAACAGCACATACAAACAAACAGCACGGCTCAAAAAAGACATACAGCGCAGCACAACAGCACACAGACAGGTAGAGAAGCACAGACAAACAGCAACAGCTCAGACAGGCAGACAGACAACACAGACAGCGACAAACAGACAACACAGCTCAAACAGACAGATAGCGCAGCACATACAGCACAAACAAGCAGACAAGACAGCAAAGCTCAAACAGACAGACATACAGACAGACAGGCAGAGAGAGGATGACACTCCTACCTCCACAACCCCTGGGGCGAATGAACGACGAAGGGAAACTTGAAGTCCTCGGTCCATGTAGGGTGAAAAGTCGCGCTTCCGGAATCCCTCTTCATCAACGTCACGTTACGAGCGTTGCAAACCTTTACGTAAAAACCGGCACCCAAAAGGGAGGCGATGTTACACGCCATATTACTTATTAGGGGAAAGGTGAAAGTCTTTTTTAACACAAACAAAAAAAAAAAATTTTATCACACACAACAATGAGACTCATGTCAAATTCAACGGGCCAACACCCCAGGTTGAAAAAGGAAAAAGTCAATTTTAAAACAGTTGATTTTTTTTTTAAATATCCGCACAAACAAAAAGAAAGTCAAATAAACTGAATACGTCTGAGAAAAAGGGGTAAAAGTCATTGTCAAAATAAAATAGAAAAGCGATATAAGCGCAAAACAAACATTATAAAAAAAATAATCATGTAAATGTTCAAAAAAGGGTATTATGTTTTAAATTTACTGATTGTATTAATCATATAATTCTATGTCCAGCAGAAATTTTCCGGGCTGAAAACTAAAAAAAAGATGCCGGCGGCATACAGTGAGACGGGTATATATCAAATACCTGATGATGTGCGTGGCGCCCCCCAAAAAAACTTTAGACATCATGATATATCAAATAACGATATTGTCGTGTGAGCCCACACACAAAGACATCCTGACAATCAATCAATCTCTCTCTCTCTCTCTTTTTCCCCCCCCTCTTTCTCTCTCTCTCCTCTCTCTTCTCTCCTCTTCCACAACCCACACACACACACACACAACACCAAAACACACACACACACACAACACACACACACACACACAACCCACACACTCACCCTCACCCCACCCCCCCCCCCCCCACACACCACAACACACAAACAAACCCCCCCCCCCCCCCCCCCGCCCCCCACCACCCCCACACACCCTCCTATTTTTCCCACTAAATGCACCACCGTGCTCCCCACCCCCACTCCAAACCACCCACCCAAAACCCCCAGACCACCCCCACCCCCCCACCCCCACCACTAACAAAAAACTCTCACCTCACAAAATTTGGGGGGGGGAAGGACACAGACGGACGGGGAATCGTATTCCCCACCTGGAGCTCATCCACATGTAGTCCTCAGCATGTGCCTTTCCGTGCGGGGCCAGCCCTTTCCCCCTCCTTGCTGCCCCGACACCGGGGCCCGGTGGCCATCCTTGGGAATGCCGCGCTGGGGCTTCCCACTGTTGCTTAAATGGGTGCTGCTGCTGCGCTCTGCTTTCTGCTGCTGCTGACATTCCTGGGTACAGAAAACAATGTATGTGGTAGTAGAAGTAAAAAGTTGGAGTAAAGTAACATGGGTAGACAAGTACACATGGGTAACAAGTACACATTGGAGTACAAATACACATTTTTGGGAGTAAAGTACACATGTGGTAAAAATACACATTGGTATAAAGTACCATTGGTAGTAAAGTACACATGGGTGGTACAAGTACACATTTTTAGTAAATACACATGTGGTAGTACAATACACA
>CM060335.1:13320968-13323468 GCA_030674155.1 Stramonita haemastoma | reverse complement strand
AAGTTAACAGCGCAGCGCAGTAAGAATTCTTGCTAACAAAATGCTTAACAAGAATGCTGTCAGTTTATTGCTTTATCTTCACTCTGCTGGCAAAACTTCTCTCTTTTTTTTTTTAGAGCCACACTTTCCAACAACAACAACAACAATAAACTTTCTAACAGTTGATGACACATAAGTCACATGAATTGTTACTGCTTATTGCTTTTCTCTTCAAATTCACCTTGTTAACATAACATTCTCTATTTTTGGGGGTCCGCCCACCCCCTCTCCCCCCCCCCCCCCTCCCCACCACCACACACACCACCACCAAAAAAACAACAATCCTAACACAAATTTTTAAATATAAAGTTTATTATTACGACTGCACATAAGTTCTGCTTTATTTTAAGTTATAGTTTAAACACTTGTCTTCAACAGTTGATTATTTGTCGAGTGTCGTTCATCTGTACTGTTGGGTCAAGATCCTATCCGACGTCAAGTCGAGCATCATGCAGAAAATTATTGCCCCTGACCCCCCCCCCCCCCCCCAACCCCCCTGAAAAAGGACATAGTGATACAATACACTTACATGTATGGGAAGTTTTGACGTGCTGAGTGAAGTGGATCAGAATGATGGCCTGCCAGGCAACATACCATACACCAAGCCCTGTCGCCCGCTATAGAGACTGCAGTAAAACAGCTCTACAGTTTCGCTATGTAATGTTGAGAGGTACGCGCAAAATGTCCATAAAATGGAGATGATGTCATGTTTTAGGGCTCCTCGACATTCCCTTTTATAGTTCAAGATGATCGCAGGCGGTAATAAGAATAACCATAACAGAAGTCGTTGTTTCCTCCCCTACCCATCCTCTCTCTCTCTCTCTCTCTCTCTCTCTCTCTCTCTCTCTCTCTCTCTCTCTCCTCTCTCTCTCTCTCTCTCTCTCAAGAACCAAGTAATTTCAAACGTCTTTTATACCGTGTCTCAGCGAAAAATACAAGGCCAGGCACATGTTTTTCGAACTCATGGCCTTCGGTCCCTCTTCAATTGATCAACCAATCCATCAATCGCTCCATCAATCGATCTTCCACTCACTCCAGTTCTGATCCTCTCACTTCCACAGATATCTGGACTACCACAGCTAACTTTCCATCTCTTGTTCTCTCTATTTTCAGTTACAGCTGGTGTAGTACTATTTTTTATTTATTTTATTTTATTTTATTCTTTTATATCGAGGAACATAGAATAAGCACTCTTGTGCTTTTTTTTACATCCAGTCCCCGTGTGTATGCAGCTTTGTTGTAAATCTTATCATCTGTTCCCACCGGCACACAATGGCCTACTCTTACGAAAAGTGGAACAGGAGTTAACGTGTGCGCAAGATGTTCTGCTATACAATATTTAGTCGTGAGCCATTCACACAGAACCTTGCACAATAAAGTGCACTCGAAACAACCCGAAAATCTCATCTAGCCCAGTAGCACTTTCATTCAATTACTATTGAAGTGTTGGATAACGGCTTACAAACAGTCTTAAGTGTTTGAACACTTAACAATGATAGCTGGCGCTGGCAGGCCCTGCCATGCGTGACGACATCAGGGGGCTACTGCTTTCGCGCGGGCGACATAACATCATCAGTCCATGAAGTGAAGAGCGTGGCCTGAGTGGTGTGACATAATCCTGGCTGACTCACCTTCACAGTCAGTCCACCCAGCACCACTCTCCATTAGCCTATTAGTCCAGTACAGAAACAACGATTTTGTCAAGGAAAACGTTGCAACAGTTTGGGGTTGTTGTTTTTTTTTTTTGTTTGTTTCAATCACTCTAAAAATTGTTTAGTAATAACATATATTATATATTATTAATCCAAAGTTTAGAAAAGTTGAGGCCCTGCAAAAGGCACTAACATTAAATAAAAGATAAATAATTACCCGAAGATAGAAACTTTAGCGCACTCCACTCACTTGCCATACCCAAGAACAGAGTAGGCTATGCAATCACAAACAAAGCTGTATGTGTTACAGTTTCCACGACAAAACTGGTCTAGACTGACTGGGCGTGAGCTGCATTCCATCCCCCCCCCCCCCCCCCCCCATGCAGGCCTAGGACTTTTGTGAATGGGATGATCTGCAAGACCTGGAGTGGTGGTCTGGGTGCTCGTCTTGGATGAGGCGAAAAACTGAGTTCCCATTTTTGTGCACCATAAATAAACTGTGCGTAAAAGGGTTCACTGAAATCAAGCAGCTAGCGGTCCCTGGAAAAATTTTGTGTGGGAAAAAAAAACCATTGTCACAGGAAAACAAATTAACCTGCAGACAAGGGGAGAGGAGAGAGAGAGAGAGAGAGAGAGAGAGAGAGAGAGAGAGAGAGAGAGAGAGAGAGAGAGAGAGAGAGAGAGAGAGAGAGAGAGGGAGTGGGGGTTAAGCACTCTCACCTGCAAAACCAGTTCAAATTTCACACAGAGAATGTAGGATTGATAATTTAAAATACAATGTACAAGCCAACGAATAATGCTCATCAAGT
>CM060335.1:13303468-13315968 GCA_030674155.1 Stramonita haemastoma | reverse complement strand
ATCGCTTTTATTTAATTTTCTAGCCTAACAACACTGTAACCGACACCGACCTTAACTTCAGCTTTAAGATATATAATAATATTTATTTACATTTAAGCAAAAACAAAACAAAACTGAGCCCTTTCAATGTTTGAGAGGTTTACTCATTTGAAAAAGATAGTACTAGTACTATAAGATAGTACTGCTACTACTGTACTAGTGGTACAGTAGTGCAGCGTACAGTAACTGTATAGAACTTAGCAAACACCATGCGGCCATGGTAAATTATAGTTTAGAAATTACTAATACTAGTAATACTAATAGTAAATTACACTTGAAGTAAATTCTGTACAGAGCTCTCCTAGCCTCAGGCTCAGAGTTGTACTTCAGTACCAGGAGTGATTATGGCCAGATAAGATACAGATCTGTTACTGCATTACATAATCCCACTGTTCACTGTTCAGCCACTCACACAGATCTTACAGAACTTTTCACTCTCTTGAACCCAACAATGGCCTTTCCAAAGCTAGAGCTTAAGTCTAATCAGCTTTATCCATGGATGATTAATACCAAAGATTATTAAAACTAAACCAGACTGGCTGGCTTCTTAGTTCTGCTCTATTATTCAGCACTCCCTGACACTGGACATTCTTTCTAATAAAAAAAAAACAACAAAATATTCTCAAAGTTCTTCATTCTGTGAACCCATGGGGTGCAGCTGACAATGCTGGATGGTAATCATAATGCAATGCTTAATAATAATAATAATAATAATTAATTTAAATACCTTTTTTATCAAACAACTGAATCTATACTTTATATTATACTTTATATTGTACTTTATACTATAAAATATTATAAATAGTTTTAAATTGATTTTAAAATTCCCAATTAAACTCTATATTTATCATATATAGTATTACTTTCTGATTTTAAATTGCGCAAGTTTTGTTAGCTGTTTTTGTTGATTTCCAAGTTACAGCATAATTTTTGTTCTAGATATTCTTTTCCAAGGCATGATATAATATGACAACCACCCAGTTCCCTGGGCCATATTTTCTTGTACTTGAAACTAATTTATCATAATGAAAGCATCATGGTCTAGCTTTCATAAATTTAATATAACATTTATAATTATTCATCTTATTTTCACATTCAATCTGTACAAGTCAACAAGATAGATGATCTATACAGTATACACTGATCTAATTAATCTTGACCTCCTCTCATCTAAATTGAAATGGAAAATAAGGGTTTTTCTGTTTTTCCATTCTACCCTTTGGTCTGGTTTTCTTTTCTTTTTCTTTTTTAAATAATAAGACTTTGACCAAAGATGGACTTCAAATTAGGTTCAAATTTAGATTTTAAAAAACCTCTGAGTATGATAGTTTAATTAAATTTAAAAAATCAGAACAAAGAAAAAAAAGAGAACTGATCAGAGATTACTCATTACTCATTACTTTTAAAAATAAAAATTACTGGGAAAATATTACAGGAGAACAGATCTGTACACACACACACACACACACACACACACACACCCAACACACACACACACACACACACATCACACACACACACACACACACACACACACACACACAGTCACTCACACACACACACACACACACACACACACACACACCACACACCACATCACCACACTCACATCACACACACACTCCACACACACACAAACACACACACACCACACACAACACACACACACACACACACACACACAACGTCCACACACACACACACACACACACAACGTCTCACACACACACACACACACACACACACACACACACACACACACACACACACACACACACACACAACGTCTCACACACACACAACACACACACACACACACACACACACACACACACACACACAGTCTCACACACACACACACACACACACACACAACACAACACACACAACACACACACAACACCATTAACACAGTCACACAACATACAAAATATTCAAAATAAAGAAACACACCAAATAAAGAACATGTATATATTTAATTTTTAAATAAAGATTTTTAATTACATAGAAAGAGTGATGCCATATTTATGTGTGTGTGTGTGTGTTAGTTGTGTGTGTATGTGTGTGGTGTGTGTGTGTGTGTGTTGTGTGTGTGTGTGTGTTGTGTGTGTGTGTGTGTGTGTGTGTGTGTGTCATGTGTGTGTGTGTGGTGTGTGTGTGTGTGTGTGTGTGTGTCACTGTGTGTGTGTGTGTGTGTGTGTGTGTGTGTGTGTGTGTAGTAAGTGAGTCTTAGTTTTTAAGGGTCATTTCACGCTTTAAAGTGATACCAGACGACCCTAAGATAGGAGACTGGATAGGTAAGAGAGAGAGAGAGAGAGAGAGAGAGAGAGAGAGAGAGAGAGAGAGAGAGAGAGAGAGAGAGAGAGAGAGAGATCTAATGTGTATGTACGCGCGCGCGCGCGCGCGCGCGCGCGTGTATGTGTGTATGTGTGTGTGTGTATGTGTGTGTGTGTGTGTGTGTGTGTGTGTGTGTGTGTGTGTGTGTGTGTGTGTGTGTGTGTGTGTGTGTGTGAGATAAATAGTAACAGCAAATAAAAGGTATTCTTAACATTAACAGATCAAGAAAAATATTGAACATTTAAAAATACCAAAAGAACTACAAGAACTACAATAAATGCCCTATAGGACTTAACAACAAACCTTTAGCAATGTCAAACGTTAGATTTACATTGTTCAAAACTTCATCAATGGCATTCTCAGAAAAGGCAGGGAGATGATGTTTTAATTTCTTACATTCAAGTATGATATGGGTATTTGAAATATATCCACCACATAAGAGAAAACTCAAGGCATTATTTTTTAGGATAAGATTAAATGCTTTCGTGACAAAATTCAGCAAGGATGTTAAATGCTTATGTGTGTGTGTGTGTGTGTGTGTGTGTGTGTGTGTCACTGTTGTGTGTGTGTGTGTGTGTGTGTGTGTGTGTGTGTGTGTGTGTGTGTGTGTGTGTGTGTGTGTGTGTGTGTGTGTAGTGGTTTCGATTTGCCTCCCATTTCTAATATTTTGCCTGAATGTTTACACTTTCAATCATTCCATAGTCAAAGGAGAGATCTATAGCCTAAATGTACTTCAGTTGAGCAGAAAAGGACGCTACAGAGAAAAGAAGTATGTACCCGGAATGAAATGCGACCGCACCAAACACAACACTTGACACCACCTCAGAAGAAAAGCAGACGACAAGTTTACAACAACAATACACACCCACGAACATGAACCCCAATCTATCTATAGATAGATCTACCCATCCAAAGAGTAAAATAAACAAACGAATAAAGAAAGGCAGGCGCACTTACTGCATAAACTGTCGAATGTACTCCCCCCTCACTCGATACATGATATCATCGTGAATCTGTGTGAGGGTGTCGGTGTCTCTCTCTGTCTGACGACTGCCGCAGTTCTCCAGAATGTCACTCACCGTTTCTTCAGTCTGGCTCTCGCGAACATAAAATCCCAAACAGAATCCGAGCAGAAAAATCACACACAAACCTACGATCAATAACAAAATCAACCACACACTTAATCCAGGCTTTGGTTTGGTCACTGAAGTTCGTGATTCAGCACGGACAAGTCTGTCTGTGCCGTTGTCTTCTACAGACACAGGAGTGTAAGCGTTGCGCGTCCTCACCGCTGCCGCCATGTTTTAAAACTGAAAGCCGACTTCGCCACGGGAGGCAACTAGGCTAGGCCTAGGCTTGGGCTGCGTCAGTGGACAGGTGTTCGCCTGTTCGGGGACGAATCGACTCTGGCTTGCTATTTTCAGGTGTGTCAGCAGACGTTAGGCCTGTTAGAACGCCCAATGTGTATTAGTTCCAGTCTACTGATATCTTCGCTTTGTTAGAGATAAGGGGACGTACTATCATGATAAAAATGACAAATGCATGTCGCGGATTTTTTTTGTTATGTTTTGGGTTTGTTTGGATTTTTTTGGTATTACTAACAAAGGAAGGAGCTGGGAACAAGAGAAATGCCAGCCTCCCGTTTCTTTGTTAAAAATACGCGTGTGTGTGCGAGCACAACTGGCTCAGTTCAGGGTTTGTTGACTGGTAGGCCGACTGTAGGGACTTTTGTATGTATACTAGGCCCCTTTCTTCAACACTATCATACTCCAGTGCGTGCGCGCATGTGTGCGCGCGTGTGTGCGGTGTGTGTGTGTTAGCATGAAATCAATCTCCAATAACAACAGGGGCTTGATGTAAAAAAACAAACCACAAAATAACAACAAACAAGTGTACACAACACGCACGCACGCACGCGCACACACACACCACGCACGCACGCACACACACACACACACACACACACACACACACACACACACACACACACACACACACACACACACACTTGACCAGTTTTTGAACAATATCTAAATCCTGTCTCCCCTTTCAGTACAAGGAGGAAGTGTAACTATCAGCTGGAGCATTATTTCCAGCTAACAGAAGATATTAGCCTAACGAAAGAAATGAGAATAAACAAAAATTCACACACACACACACACACACACACACACACACGCGCGCCACGCGCACACACACACACACACACAACACACACACACACACGACGCACACACACACACACACACACAACACACACACACACACACACACACACACACACACACACACACACACACACACACACACACACTAACATGTAAGCAATTGTTGAAATTGAGCAGTGTGTACACTCAAGCCAGTAGTAGGCATCCGTCAGTCTCAGAAGACTGCGGAGTTGCGCTCTGGGCCTGGGCTCTAGAACGCAAACCCTGGGTAAGTACGGAGGGCAAGCTGTTGCCCAAGCAGCAGCCTACGTGGCTGGAATGGTTATTGGAAAAGCAATCGAATGGTTCCAATGCCGGCGCAAGAGCCGCCAGAACATTGCACAACATATGCAGCCCCAAGCCGCCCTGGGGACTCCAACTCCCGTGTTTTTTCCTCAGAGATGGTGTCTAAACACAACACCTGTGTGCATGCTGGTTTTTTTTATTTTATTTTGTTGACATCCCCTCCAACCGCCACACAATGGCCTGATCTTTCCCAAAGGCGGAGAGAGTTTTTAACGTGTGCGCAAGATGTTCTGCGTGCGTTCGCACACGGGGCCTCGGTTTGTAGTCTCATCCGAATCCGTACACTCAAGCTACTGTAACCAAAATGACATTTTTTTTGTGTTTTCTCGACTATGGCCACGGGGTTTACCCATGTAATTTGCACATGCAATCGTTTTTTTTTTTTTCCTCTCCACAGTAAGGTAGCAACATTCCGACTTCGGGGATACAGTTGTGAACTGAACCTACCAATTTAGCCAGGACAGTCAGGAGGTCTCTCCCTTCTCGGGGACGGATAGCCTAGCGGTCAGAACATTGTGCTCGCAATTTGATGACCCGGGTTCGATACCCGTTCGAGGAGATTTTTCTCCTGGAGTTAACATCGGTGCTGGCTCCACTCTCCCCCAAAGTCCTTCGGGTGAGACTATAAACTGAGGCCCCGTGTGTGAACGCACGCAGAACTTCTTACGCACACGTTAAATCCTGTTAGGCTTATCGTAAGAGTAGGCCATCGTGTGCCGGTGGGAACAGATGACATTTACAAAACTGCATACACACGGGGACTGGATGAAAAAAGCACAAGAGTGCTTATCCCATTATCCTCGATATAATAGAATCAAATCAAATCAAATCTTTCCGATGTTCAGCTGTCGTGGACTCTTACGTGTTTACCACTTACCTAGGCCAGCCCAGGCTAGTGGCATAGATGACAATGAAGATATACAGCATGCACCATGTTCCTTGGATGAAGCCTTCAATGAACAATGTAAAGCTAATGTTTGACATTGTGCTAAAGGTTTATTGTTAAGTCCTATAATTATGGCATTTATTGTAGTTCTTGTAGTTCTTTTTTTGTTGTTGGATTTTTTGTTTTGTTTTTGTTTTGTTGCTCTTGATCGGTTAATATTAAGAAAACTATTTCCTTTGTTATTACTATCTATTACACACACTGGCATACGCGCGCACACAACACACACACACACACACACACACACACACACACACACACACACACACACACACACGCACGCACACACACACACACACGCACACACACACACACACACACACACACACACACACACACACCACACACACACAGTAGATCTCTCTCTCTCCCCTCTCTCATCTCTCCTCTCTCTCCTCTCTCTCTCTCTCTCTCTCTCTCTCTCTCTCTCTCTCTCTCTCTCTCTCTCTCTCGGGATCTGGGGTGATGTCCCTTGGATGTAGACAGGCACACCAAGAGCTGCGATAAATTTTGGTTAAAAAACCGATTATATCTAGCACTATGCCCGTTGTTGGATTACCCACGACGCTGGAAGTGACCTTAGGTGCCCTGCTACATAAAAGTCACCTGACCTCCTGGAAAATATGTGGAGAAGGAGACAGCACCACTGTTGTTATCAGGCTGAAGACTGGTTCTGACACTGTCAACATGGCGGGACAACAAACATCAGTCCGGCAGTGTTACCGAAAAAAGCCTCCCAGTCAGCGTGACAGGGACAGAAGAAGGACGGAGGAGAGAAGACAGGCTGAGCAGAGAAGACAGGCAGAAGAGGAGGAGAGGAGACAGGCAAGGAGAGGAGACAGGAAGCAAGGCAAGAAGATTTTCAGACCATCGAAAATGAAAATTTTGATTGTGAAAATTCACTCGGTCTATTTATGTGTACGCCTCCGCCAAACCGCAGTGTTCCGCACAGCGACACGCCCATGTCTCCAGACCACACTTCGCCGCATGCCTCGCCTGCAGTGAACTTCAACGCCAGGCCCTGATGTAACCAGGCTGAATCCGCACAGGCGTTGAAATCCAAACGGCCTTGTGTGTAGGCCATCGTGATACCGGGGGACAGTACTGTGACATTGCACTACAGAAGGCTAAACTGGCACTGGGATGTCACAAAACACATGTCAGTGACTTACGATAGATCTCTACAGAAAAACTGGGAACACTTCAAGAATCAGACTTTCCGTGTTCAGTTTCTGAAGATTACGTGTTTACACTACTATGTGAAAGTGATAGTGGTATCCAGATTGACATGAAGTGAAAGTCATGCACCAGTTCTTTGGTTGTGCCATAAGAACACATAAACGCATAACCAGTAAGAACGGGAAATCGAGCAGTATGTAAGCCTTGAATCTGAGCATAGAGTTCTGAGTCGGTTCTGCGTGGTGCTGCTCGACTTACACATGGTAGGAGTAACTAAATTCTTCTGGATAACATGCTTACACACACGTCATACCGCCGCAGTGGCCTACAACCACGCATTCTTCGTCCACTGCTTCGACATCCTAGCCGTTATACACATGACATCACACATAGCGAACACAGTATAACACAAACCCTTGTACCGATCGCGAAGAATCAATATTGTACGGTGTCAATTGATGTACTTGATTTCGTCCTCTTCCTCAACTCCCGTTTGAATCCTGAAAGCCTACACATTCTTTGTCATGTCTTGTCATCTGTCTCTCTCTCTCTCTCTCTCTCCTCTCTCTCTCTCTCTCTCTCTCTCTCTCTCTCTCTCTCTCTCTCTCTCTCTCTCTCTCTCTCTCTCTCTTGTACTCAGGCTCCTATCTTAGGGTCGTCTGGTATCACTTAAAGTGGAAAGACGTTAAAATTGAAGACTGACTGACTTACTTATGAAGACTTATTTCAATGCAGACAACTATGAACGTATACATAACATGCACCGTGTTCCTTCAATAAAGATTTTCATTTCAATGCTATTATGTTCAAACCACTTTTCAAGGGTTCAGGGGAGAAGTCAAGTCCTGAGTGTCCATAGACCGGTCAGTCTGTAAGGACACTGTTGATGATTTGAACACGTGAACTTTGACATCGTCTTCAACTTCTTTCTTCTTCGTCGTCGAAATCTCAGACAGCAACTATTGTTGTCTGTCACATCAGTGAAAATGCGTCGCGCTGCCATTAAGTGCCTGACAAGACAGGCCCAGCACATTCGACTTCAGCGTGGGAGATAATTGTTTATCTTTTAGTTCTTTTTTTTTTGGGGGGGGGGGGGGAGGGGGGGAGCAGAAGACTGGATCAAGAAGGCAGAAAATACACAAGAAGGAGGAGACATGAAAAAAAAAAAGATCAAGGCAAATACAAAGAGAGGGATAGAAAAGAGGGAATTTCTAACACAGAATTTCCAGGGATGTTATTTTATACTGACAGCCCCCCCCCCCCCCCCCCCCCCTTGCATCCCCACGTGAGAGTCCTAAGCTGGTGTGTTTGGTTTTTACATTGTCATGGGAATCATGCTGCTTTACCTTTAGTAACGTTCCTGTCCTGTTAGCTGTCTCCATACCAGCTATTCCGATCTCCCCACTCCAGCCCTAGGCCTTCTCCAGCTTGTTATGCCATTCTTAAGACCAGAAATAGGGGGACAGGATAGTCTGGTGGTCAGAGTGGTCGCACTCGTGATCTGCTGACCCGGGTTCGAATCTCGTTGAAGAGGATTTTTCCTCTGGAGTTAACATCAGTGCCGACTCCACTCCCCCCCCCCCCCCCCCCCCATATCTCCTTCTGATGAGACTATAAACCGAGGTCCCATGTGCAAACGCGTACGCATGCTGAACATCTTGCGCACGCGTTAAAACCTGTTCCGCTTTTCGGAAGAGTTGGCCATCGTGTGCCAGTAAAATACGAATGACAAAACTGACAATGATGATGATGATGGTAGTGTGGAGGTGCACTAGTAGGTTTGGTACAGGGCTGTGCTGCTTTCTTTCTGTACATCTCAGTATAGTCCATCTTCTGTGTGCATGTGAAGCATGGGCACTGACATGGTCCTAGAAAAAACATACTCCAAGCCACGGAAACAAAGTCACTGAAAGGTTTTCACACTCTAGAAAAGACGTTACCCTGGCTTCTCAATTCTGCGTTATTCGACTCCTGAGCTGCTTAGTCAGACAGCCTTGATAAACTGTTGAAAACGTAGCTCTTGTGCCTTCTGCCGCTTATGCAGCATGACATTGAGGGTGTAGATGAAGGGATTGAGCGCGGAGTTCAGTGGTAGAACAAAGATGGCTAAGGCCACGCTCATCCCCTGGGAAATCCCGATGTCAAAGCCCGCAAGCAGGCCACACAAGCCGATAGGAAACCAGCACAGAAAATCAGACACAGCGATGAACAGGAGACGTCTGGCGATGGTGGCTTCTTTGGAGGTGACGCTCTCAGTTTCCGTGTTGCTCGCTGTCTGCATACGCAGGCTGCTGGACCTGACGGACCAGTAAATCAGGGACTGCCCCACAGCGATCAGCAGAAAGAGGACGAAATTGCAGACGATCATGACACTGAAGGAATAGCTGTGGCCGGGAAAATCCCCTCTGGTGACAGGCAGGGAATGCAGATGCCTGTCTGGCTGTAGAACTGCCAGTAGGACAGCGCGGGAAGCAGAGGAACTGAGGCCAGAATCACCCCTAGTAACCAGACGATGAGACAGGCGATGTGGGCTGAGGTGCCTTTAAAGCGGCACTGGGTGAAGGGGAAGTGGAGCACGATGAACCTGTCCAGGGTGATGAGGCAGATGATGAAGGCCGACACCTCTGAGGACAGCAGGGACAGGAACCCCGCCAGGCGGCACAGTGCGCTCCCTTTCCACGTCACCTCGCTCCACACGTACACACCTGCGTACATCCTGTCTGCCAGGCCCACGAAGGCCAGGTACAACCCCATCAAGAAATCAGAAACACACAGGTGCAGAACGAAGAGAAGGAAACCGGTTTTGATTTTGCCCGGAGAACAGAACAGGCGATACACCAAGCTGCTGAAGTTGCCTAGGATGGAAAGCACAGAAAACACGGTCAGAGCAAAGCGGTAAATGTTGGACTTCAACAAATCATCGCACGAAGAAATTTCATCAGCCGGAGCGAAGCATTCCCCAGGAAAAATGTTGGGTAAAACAGTCTTACAACACAGCTTGAAATTGTCGGCGAAAACGCGCTGGAGAGACTGCATGCTTTTCATGAAGCGCGGAGAGAAGTAGGTCACGGCAGTTCCCCTCAGGTCCACTACCCGCAGAGCCGGGAACACAGCCTGGGTGTGCAGGGACAGCTCGCCCCCGTGAGACACATCCAGCACCTGCAGGTCAGAGAACACGGCAGAGACTGTGGACATGTTGAGAACACGCAGCGGGACTCCAGACACGTTCAAGACATGCAGCGAAGGCAGCATGTACTTCACCTGATCCTCACCAACGCCTCCTAACACAGGGTTCCGGGCCAGACTCAGACTGCGCAGCTGATGCATGGCGGTGAAGTGGCTGAAGTTGACGTGACGCAGGAGGTTGTCGCTGAGGTCCAGACTGTGCAGGTTGAAGAGTTTGAAGTCTGTCAGGTTGGACCAGCCACAGGCCCGAACCCCCAGGTGAATCAGCATGATGCTGTGGATAGTGTCGTTCTGCTGCAGCCCGCTCCCTCTAGCTTCCAGGAACCTCACCTGAGGGAAGGCTGCCAGGTGGAAGGGGGCGGTGCAGGTAAAGCTCAGGCCGTAGCAGGTACACTGCCCAGGACAGGTCAAGCCACACAGAGCTTCATCATCCCGCTGCGGGCACTGGGGCCAGCCGTCACACAGGTGAAGCACGTGCACACACACGGTTCGGTCAGCGCCACGGCAGCGGTAGAACCCGGGACACCTGTAGTGCACACACCTGCTCTCGTCTTCATGCCCCGGGCAGTCAGGGATGCCGTTACAGCGGACGTACACAGGCAGACAGTACGCACTCTCATCAGCGCAGTGGAAGTGGGTCTCTGGACACTGGACGGTGCCCTCAGGCAGAGCAGTGACGGTGAACCCTCCGGGCCGGTCAAAGTTGACCACGGCTGGCGGTTTGACGTGTTCAAAGGGCAGAAGCTGGTCAAGGCAGTTCGCTTCGTCCTCTTCGTTGTAGCAGTCTGGGTGACCGTCACAGCGTTTGTCCGCGTCCATACACTGCTGGTAGAAACACGACATGAGCTACACAGGGACAAACATGTGCTGTGAACAACATAGTAGTGACAAACAAGTGCTTTGAATTACACGGTGACAAACAAATGCTGTGAACATCAGCGACAAATAAGAGCTGTGAACATCACAATAACAAACAAGTGTTGTGAACAACATTAGTAACAAACAAGTGCTGTGAACATCACAATAACAAACAAGTGCTGTGAACATCACAATAACAAACAAGTGCTGTGAACAACATTAGTAACAAACAAGTGCTGTGAACATCACAATAACAAACAAGTGCTGTGAACATCACAATAACAAACAAGTGCTGTGAACAACATTAGTAACAAACAAGTGCTGTGAACATCACAATAACAAACAAGTGCTGTGAACATCACAAATAATAAACAAGTGCTGAGGCCTCGTGTGCGAACGCATGCAGAACATCTTGCACACACGTTAAATCCTGTTCCGTTTTTCATGAGTAGGAGGCCACTGTGTGCCAGTGGGAACAGATGACAAGAATTACAAAACTGCATACACACGAAGACTGGATGTAAAAAAGCACAAGAGTGCTTATTCAATAATTATCCTCGAGATAAAAGATTAAAAAAATAAATAAAATAAACACACACCACACACACACAACACTCACACACACAACACTCACACACACACACACACACACACACACACACACACACACACACACACACACACACACACACACTACACACACACACACACACACACACAACACACACCACACACACTACACACTACACACACACACACACACACACACACACACACACACACACACACACACACACAATCCCCCCTCCCCCCCTCCCCCCTCCCCCCCTCCCCCCCCCCCCCCCACACAACAACAACAACCTGTCCCTGTCCACAGAGCAGCTCCCGTTCCTGACAGGGAGGATGGAGGCAGAACTCTTCATCCGCGGCATCAGCACAGTCCTGACGGTGATCACACACCAAAGTATAGGGCACGTGCTGCCCGGAACCTCCACACACGAAATGAGGCTGGGGGGCACCGGGACTCATAGAGCACACAGCCACGGCCTCTGTAATAATAATAATAATAATAAGAAGAAGAAGAACAACAACAATAACAACAAACAATAACAACAATAACAACAACAACAACAAATAATAATAATAATAATAATAATAATAATAATAATAATAATAATAATAATATAATAATAATAATAAAAAATGGAGGCTTATATAGCGCGAATTCCCCAAAACATGGGCTCACCACGCTGTACAATCAAATCAATTTAAATAGGTTACATATGAACGTGAAAAATTTGACTGGCACAAAAAAATAAGGAAAAAATGCATGCACATACAATACACAGCATATTACATGGCCAGAGAATACAAGCAAAATAAGAGCAATATCATCAAGAAAATGTGCAGTGCCGTACAATGCATACACACACACACACACA
>CM060335.1:13290968-13298468 GCA_030674155.1 Stramonita haemastoma | reverse complement strand
CATCATCATCATCATCATCATCATCATCATCATCATCATCATCATCATCATCATCATCATTATTATTAGAACACTCAAGGCCAGTGATATCACAAGCATGAGAAGAATTCTCTACAGAATCGATGTTGAGGGCAACACTGCTGGCCTTAAGTTAAATGCCGAAAAGACCAAGGAGATGCACAATAACCAGTCCAGGCACAAATCTGTGCCAGCTATTGACGTCAGCTAATCACCAAGGCCTACATTAAAATGGTGTTATGCTGTAAAATGTTGTGTTGATATTGCCTTCAAACATGACAAGCTCTTAACATAACAACCTGCACTCTCCCTTAAGGAAAAAATCATCCTGAGTAGGAGTGTGACAGCCTGTAATGGCGAGGTACTTGAAAACAGTCATGCACCAAACCTCTCATTCAGTGTGCTTAGTGGTCAGAGCCACTCGCTTTCCCCCAGCCAAGGTTCTTGGTTACCAATTGGACGGATGACTTCCTTGCGCACCATGGTTTCAGTACAGTCCCCCAGTTCATCCAGCTAGCTGTAAATGGGTACCTTCCCTTTCTAGGGTCAGGGAAGATAAAGCAGCGAGGGAGAGGAGATGGGCGCCACCCTCAATATGCTGGCCCCTAGAGAAGCTGAGGTCTCTGATGCCTCGCTGCCCTACGCCCGAACAGGTTATGGGACACCTTTACCATTACCTTTCCTCACACACACACACAGACACACACACACACAGACACAGACACAGACACACACCCCACACACACACACACACACACACACACACACACACACACACACACACACACACACACACACACACACAGAGGAAACTCTCCCCAAAAATCCTTCGAATGAGACTGTAAACCGACGCCCGTGTGCGACGCACGCAAGAACTTGCGCATACGTTAAATCCTGTTCCGCTTTTTCGTAAGAGTAGGCCATTGTGTGCCAGAGGGAACAGATGACAAGATTCACAATAGAATAAATAAATAAATAAATAAATAAATAAATAAATAAACAAACATACTTGCACACACACATGCTCACCTCCCCCCCCCCACACACGCACCCCCCCCCACACGCACCCCCCACCCCCCACCCACCCCACCACACACACACAACTGCAGCTCACCAGCCGAAGGAGACAATGCCACAATTCGCAAACTGGGACGAAGGGAAGGGTGGACTGCAGACAGCATCACTGACAGAGAGGGAGACTGGTACACCAGCAGCCCCAGAAATCGGAAAGAGACTTGTACCGTGGCACTAACGCTGTACACTTCTAGCGTCGTCGTGTTGCCTGTGCACCCGAAAGAATAATCATGATCCTTAGGGGCCTGCACAGATTCACTCATAGTTACGACGATGAACCGGCACATCTGTATTCGCAGCTGCACAATTTTATGAGCAGGGGCTTGTACAATGACGGTGCATCTTCTGATCATTCTTTGAGTGTTGTTACGGTAAAACCAGTGTCTGTCAACACCTAGGTCCAACTTGATAGTGACCAGGTCCTGTGTTTCTGCGCAGGCCAGCAGATTGTAGGAGGCGGCTGTTGTTGTTGTTGTTGTTGTAGTGTTGACGTCGACTTGACCACTGTCCAGTCTGCTTCCTTTTTGCTGTGGTGTTGAGCCCTGAGCGAGAGACGACGTCTCATGTCGTCGGTCAGTGTGTGAGAAACGCTGGTGGGATGTTGTGGTCTGTGTTTGGTTCTGCAGGAGAGGCGCTGTGTCTGTCATGGTGGTAGTATGTTGTGTTTCCTCGTGGCTGTGAAGAAGTGCAGATGTGTTTAAAGTGTGGTTTCTGAACACAGCTGATTGCCCACACTCAGCGTGACCAGTAGGCACAGCAGAAAGTGAAGGCCTGTGAGTCTCAGACTCGTGCCCATGCTAGTGCTCTTTTTGTTTGTTTGTCAGGGCTAGGAGCCGACAGCTGATGTCACGTGTTTTTTTTTTTTAGTGATGCCACACACAACACGCCACTAGAATAGGACTGACTTTGCGTCACTAGTGTGAGGTTTTCAGTGATGTCACAACACCTCACTGCAATAGGACTGAACTTGGGTTACTAGTGTCAGGTCTTCAGTGATGTCACAACACGTCACTGAAATAGGACTGACCTTGGGTCACTTGTGTCCCGTTTTCAGTGATGTTACAATACGTTACTGCAGTAAGACTGACCTTGGGTTGCTAGTGTCACGTTTTCAGTGATGTTACACACACAAGGTCACTGGAATAGGACCAAACTCAAGTGACTGGAGTCACGTTTCAGTGACGTCACACACAACGCGTCACTGCCCACAAAGCTGACGTTTAGATGTCCTTGCTGATGTCACAGCATATCACTGAAACAGGACTGCACTCTGATGACTGGTGTCACATCATTTGTGCAAAGGCCAAAGGTGGTTTTTGTAATGGTCTTATCACACTATAAATGTTGATTTTGGTCATGAATGACTTAGTAATTCTAAACCAGGTGCAATGTCATTGGAATGTCATTGAGAATGATCTGAACTGAGTTAAATTAAAGTATTTTGCATGGATGTTTGTACTGTTTCATAGGAGGGACCATTATCTATTCTCAAGTAAATGAAACATGTTTGAGACAGTTGCTACAATTATGTGGTAATTTTAGTGGTTATGTTAGATTTACTCAGAGAATAACTATTCTCATAAATGTTGGGAACTGGATAAAGTGAGAGTACATTTTTGCAATTAAGTCTAAGTGTTGCAAGTTCTAGTTTAGTGTTTGACAGTTAGTGAGTGAGCATTTTTAATAGCTGCATAAGAGAATGTTGGTCTTGTTATAATTATGCCAGTCTTCCTATTCTTCTTTACTTCACCATCATTCGTTTCATGTTCTTATTTTTTTTATCACTTATACAATAAAAGCATGACAATCAACAGCAGCTTGAAATCAGACTGAGAACAAATTATGGAGAAGACTGATTGTGGGAAAAGACAGAACCCTTTCCTTACTAATGGTGCTGGAAGAAGTGAGCCTACATTCATCAACTGCTGACAGACCTGAGAGACAGAGATGCCGTCTGCATTTCAGGTGCACACAGCAGCCCTGAATGAATGACATTTCGTTGCTAAAGGACAGTTGACTAACAGTGAATGAATGACATTTTGTTGCTGGGAGACAGTTCACTAATTGTGAATGAATGACATTTTGTTGCTGGGAGATAGTTGACTAATTGTGAATGAATGACGTTTTGTTGCTAAAAGACAGTTGACTAACTGTGAATGAATGACGTTTTGTTGCTAAAGGACAGTTGACTAATTGTGAATGAATGACGTTTTGTTGCTAAAGGACAGTTGACTAACTGTGAATGAATGACGTTTTGTTATAGAGGACAGTTGACTAACTGTGAATGAATGACCTTTTGTTATAAAGGACCGTTGACTAACTGTGAATGAATGACGTTTTGTTGCTGGAGGACAGTTGACTAACCGTGAATGAATGACGTTTTGCGATAAAGGACAGTTGACTAACTGTGAATAAATGACCTTTTGTTATAAAGGAGAGTTGAATAACTGTGAATGAATGACGTTTTGTTGCTGAGAGATAGTTGACTAACTGTGAATGAATGACGTTTTGTTATAAAGGACAGTTGACTAACTGTGAATGAATGACGTTTTGTAATAAAGGACAGTTGACTAACTGTGAATGAATGACCTTTTGTTATAAAGGACAGTTGACTAACTGTGAAGGAATGACGTTTTGTTATAAAGGACAGTTGACTAACTGTGAATGAATGACGTTTTGCTATAAAGGACAGTTGACTAACTGTGAATGAATTACCTTTTGTTGCTGGAGACAGTTGACTAACTGTGAATGAATTACCTTTTTTTTTAAAAATAAAGGACAGTTGACTAACTGTGAATGATTTACCTTTTAAAAAAAAAAAAAAAAAGACAGTTGACTAACTGTGAATGAATTACCTTTTGTTATAAAGGACAGTTGACTAACTGTGAACGAATGACGTTTTGTTGCTAAAGGACAGTTGACTAACTGTGAATGAATGACGTTTTGTTGCTAAACGACAGTTGACTGACTGTGAATCAATGACGTTTTGTTGCTAAAGGACAGTTGACTAATTGTGAATGAATGACGTTTTGTTGTTAGGAGACAGCTCACTGAGGTTCATGTTGGCTACACTATTTTCTGAACTTGGTGTAGCACACATGAATGCCACAGAGCAGGAACAGGGTTTAAGTCAAATCAATTGTTGTCAATCCCCAAAGTCGGAGTACACTTACCTTAATGATAAGCAAAAATGGTTTGCACTCGCAAAATCTTGGACCTCGGAACTCTAGCCGAGGAAGGAAAACCAACAAACAAAACAAAACAAAACAAACAAACAAACAAAAAATCTATCAGCATAACTATCAAGACAGACTGCCACTATCAGAAAAATGGCATGCTAGCTACATTCATGTGGTTATGATATGTGTGCGATATGTTGCGTTCAGTAGTATCATAGCATAGCCTTTTGTTCAACTGCTCTTTTTTCTTAACTCGAGTAAAAATTCTGAAGTAAACTGCTGTCTTTAAAAAGAATGAGAACTCAGGATTCAAGTTGGACAACTGCAGACATCCTTACTGCAAAAATCTGTAATTAATGCTGTCAACAAAAAGATTGATATTTATAGGGCGTTTCTGATTTAAAAACTAGGACTGCCTATCATCAAGCCAGCCCCAAACCAGTGACATCTCAGGGAGATATCATAGTACCGTTAGCAGAAAAAGGTACCAAGAAAACGTCTGTCTTAGAGATTAAACGAGAGGAGCTGGAAAGGACATGCCATTATTTTTCCCAGACACATCTGACAGTGTAAAGCGAACGAGAGAAGAAGAAGAAGAAGAAGAAGAAGAAGAAGAAGAAGAAGAAGAAGAAGAAGAAAGAAGAAGAAGAAGAAGAAGAAGAAGAGATTCAAAATTTCTTTTAGTACATCAGATGGATAGCTATGTCTCTGCTACGAAGGAAGCTGTACGCTACAGATCCTGCCAGTCTCCACAGAGCTTCTTGGCCACTAGGGTTGTAGGGGTCAGGCCAGATCCTCCCTGGAAGTGCCTTGTGTAGTGGGAAGGACTTCAGCACATATTCTGCAGTTGGCTCTTAGTCCTGCAAGGCGCACTTCTCTGTGTGGCCTAGGTGGAGTTTTGTGTACAGAGAGAGAGAGAGGAATGGAGAAAACTGGTTGTTAAGTCTTCAGGGGTGCCCCCTACGGTCGTCAGGCTAAGGGATAGATATAGATAGATAGATAGATAGATAGATAGATAGATAGATAGATAGATAGAAAAGATAGGATAGATAGATAGATAGATAGGTAGATAGATAGATAGATAGTAGATAGATAGATGGATTGGTAGTAGGTAGGTAGGTAGGTAGGTAGATAGATAGATAGATTGATAGATAGATAAAAGAAAGAAAGAAAGAAAGAAAGAAAGAAAAAAAGAATGAAAGAAAGAAAGAAAGATAGATAGATAGATAATAGATAGATAGATAGATAGATAGATAGAATAGATAGATAGATAGATAGATAGATAGAAGATCGATCGATAGATCGATAGATCGATAGATAGATAGATAGATAGATAGATAGATAGATAGATAGATAGGCAGACAGACAGACAGACAGACAGACAGACAGACAGACAGACAGACAGACAGACAGACAGACAGACAGATAGATGGTGGTTTTGCAGTCGTGGCTGGTCTGGAGTCTGAATATACGGACTTGTTCCCGTCTTAATAACAGATAGTAGGGGTCTGACCTGTCGAAGTGTGGATGTTCATGTTTCCGCTTATTGTGTTGCCTGGCCTTGGCTTCAGAAAATTTTATTTATTCTTTTATATCGAGGATAATGGAATAAGCATTCATATGCTTTTTTTCATCCAGTCCCCGTGTGTATGCAGTTGTGTAAATATTGTCATCTGTTCCCACCGGCACACAATGGCCTACTCTTACGAAAAGCGGAACAGGATCTAACGTGTGCGCAAGATGTTCTGCGTGCGTTTGCGCACACGGGGCCTCGGTTTACAGTCTCATCCGAAAGACTTTTGGGGAGAGTGGAGTCAGCACCGATATTAACTCCAGGAGAAAAATTCCCCTCGACCGGGAATCGAACTAGGGTCGTCAAATTGCGAGTACAATGTTTTGACCACCAGGCTATCCCGTCCCCCAGATCTCTCCACCTGCCTCTATTACCCTGCGTCCTCCTTTTCCGGGGAGTCAGCAGTCTCCTTGCCATGGGAGAGGATCCACTGCAGGACTGACCACTGCAGGACTGACCACTGCAGGACTGACCACTGCAGGACTGACCACTGCAGGACTCCTGCAGAGGAAGGCAAGAGTGGAGGACATGACTGAGATAATTATGAGTCCAATGTCTGCTTAGGGCAGCGTTCATTGTTAGCGCAGTGTCACGTCACTCAGCAAAGACGGCCAAGGTAGAATGGTCTCCAAGCGGTGACAAATATTTATTTATTTATTTATTTATTTATTTATTTATTTATTTATTTATTTATTTATATCACTTTATGTCAAAGCAGATTCCTCTACGTGAAATTCGGGCTGCTCTCCCCGTGGAGAGCGCGTCGCCACAAGTGCAGCGCCTACCCATTTTTTTTCTTTTGCCTGTCTGCAACTGTATTTGTTTCCCTATCAGAGTGGCTTTTTTCTACAGAATTTTGCCAGGGCTAACCGACTTGTTGCCGTGTATTCTTTTACGTGCGCTAAATAATTATGTGTATTACACGGGACCTCGGTTTATCGTCTCATCCGAAAGACTAGAGCCCAGGCCACCACTCACGGTCCAATGTATAGGGGAAAAGTTTTGGGCCCAAACGGGATTCGAACCACCGCACACTCCGACCTGGACTTTTCGCTTACTAGACAGGCACGTTACCAACTAGACCACCGATCCATATCATATTGTCAGCATGTCAACAGACTGTCAACATGGTAGCCACTGTCAACAGTTGTGTCACGTCAACATATTGTTGACATGGTGGCCACTGTCAACAGTTGTGTCACGTCAACAGATTGTCAACATGGTGGCCACTGTCAAACATACTGTCATGTCAACAAATTGTTCACATAGTGGCCACTGTCAACAGTTGTGTCACGTCAACACATTGCTAACATGATGGCCACTGTCAACAGTTGTGTTACGTCAACATATTGTTAACATGATGGCCACTACCATCGGTATTGTCTCATCGAAAGATTGTCAATATAGGGGCCACTGTCAACAATGGCGTTAGGTCAACAGACTGTGAACATGGGGACCACTGTCAACAATGGCGTTAGGTCAACAGACTGTGAACATGGGGACCACTGTCAACAATGGCGTTAGGTCAACAGACTGTGAACATGGGGGCCACTGTCAACAATGGCGTTAGGTCACAGACTGTGAACATGGGGGCCACTGTCAACAATGGCGTTAGGTCAACAGACTGTGAACATGGGGACCACTGTCAACAATGGC
>CM060335.1:13268468-13285968 GCA_030674155.1 Stramonita haemastoma | reverse complement strand
CGTGTGCTTTTTTACATCCAGTCCCTGCCCTTTTCAGGGATAACATCACGATAAAAAAAACAACCTCTAACTAAACAACAACAATAATAATGATCCAAATGCCAAGAGCAAGAAAATATACCAAATTAATATCAAACAACAGGCAAGAAATAAGACAGAAATACAACAATAAGGTAATGATATAAAAGGCACTCATACAGAACTGAGAGAGAGACAAGGCAAGGCAAGGCAAAGTCTTTTATTCGAGGATAATAGATAAGCACTCGTGTGCTTTTTACATCCAGTCCCCGCTCTTTTCAGTGATACATCAAGTTGAAAAGATACTAAACAATAAAACTTTACGCAGTACCAAACAACACACAAGAATAAGGACACTATAATGATAAGGTAATAAAAATGCACTCGTTCAGAAGACAAAATCAGAAGTCACAATAAAAAGATTTTGATTATGGAAGAAAAGAAAAGTGTTAATAGGTAAAGAGCAACAAGAGAACAAGATGAAATAAACACCTGAAAAAATCAATACACCACCATCTATAATATAAATGATACATTTGGATAAAAGGGGGGGGGGATTTAACTAATATCCTTATTGGAGGGGGAGAGATACTACCAATAAAAATATATAAAAAATAAAATAAAATAAGAAAAAAAGAAAAAAAAGTTACAAGAGAGAGAGAGGCAAGGCAAGGCAAGGCAAGGCAAGGCAAGGCAAGCAAGGCAAGGCAAAGTATTTTATTCGAGGATAATAGATAAGCACTCGTGTGCTTTTTTACATCCAGTCCCCGCCCTTTTCAGGGATACATCAAGTTGAAAAGATACTAAACAATGAAACTTTACGCAGTACCAAACAACACACAAGAATAAGGACACTATATATGGTAAGGTAACAAAAATGCACTCGTTCAGAAGACAAAATCAGAAGTCACAATAAAAAGATTTTGTCTATGGAAGAAAAGAAAAGTGTAAATAGGTAAGGAGCAAACAAGAGAACAAGATGAAATAAACAACTGAAAACATCAATCCACCACCATCTGTCAAAGTTATACATGTAATATAAATCATACATTTGGATAATAAAAAAGGGGGGGGGGAATTTAACTAATATCCTTATTGGAGGGGGGGGGGGGGGGAGATACTACCAATAAAAACTAAACCTAAAATAAAATAAAATAAGATAAAAAGAAAGAAGAAAAAAAAAGTTACGTAAAACATCCTAGATGTTTCAAACAGAATAGGGAGAGAGAGGAGAGAGAGAGAGAGAGAGAGAGAGAGAGGAGAGAGAGAGGAGAGAGGATGAGAGATGAGAGAGAGAGAGAGAGGAGAGAGAGAGAGAGATGAGAGGAGAGAGAGAGGGGGGGGGATCACTAATAGTGACACACAAATCAAATTCAACATAGCTATAAAAATGAATCTACACATTGTAGATAAAATACTCATAGTTTATATATATTGTAATGATCAGTCTCTGTGAAATAGCAATGCATTCACAAAAATGAATAACTACACAGTATATTTAAAAAACACATACTAACTAAACTTAAAACATTGAGATATTAAGACAACATTTATCAAACTCTATAATTGTTAACTTTCAGAATAAAGTTGAAAACATGAGATATGAATACAGCCTTCATCAGAGAGAGAGAGAGAGGAGAGAGAGAGAGAGAGAGAGAGAGAGAGAGAGAGAGAGAGAGGAGAGAGAGAGAGAGAGAGAGAGAGAGAGAGAGAGAGAGATGTGATATATATATATATATATATATATATATATATATATATATATATATATATATATATATCTCCAACAGGATGAGTCTGGTTCAGCATTTTTGATGCATCAAGTGAAATTGAAGGCGAACTTTGAAGGTTGTCAATGATTGGCGCTGTTTAGTTGAATCGGGAAGGGAGTTCCACAGCACAGGGCCTGAGTATAGTAAACTAGACTTGAACAAGTCTATTCTTGGGATTGGGACACTTGGCTTTTCAGTATTTCTGGAACGATTCATTGGGAACTTATCTTTTAAGGATGTGGGGACATCTCCTGCCATTATTTTAAACATCAGTATGCCTTTGTTATATTTCAGTCTTTGTTGTAGGGGGAGAATACCTAACTGAGTGTAATCCACTTCAAGTAAGGTTGTTTTCTTCAGAAGGATAAGTTTGAGAGCGCGTTAATATAGGCTTAATAACGGTTTCATAGTGTTTGCACTGGCAGAATCCCAGAGGGTTGAAGCATAGTCTATTGAGGATTGTATATAAGCTTGAAAAAATAATTTTTTTGAATGGTAGTCAAGAAAGTGTTTAATTTTAGTTAACTGGTATACTCTTTGGGACAAGTATTTGCATAGATGAGATATGTGGTAGAACCAGCTGAGGTTTTCATCGATTGTTATTCCTAGAACTTTGTGATGAGAGGTTTGTTCGATTGCTTCCTTTCTTATGTGGATTGGAAACTGTTTATGAGGTAGATTTTGTCGCTTTTGTCTGGTGGTGATCAGCATGCATTTTGTTTTTTGGGGGTGAATAGACATGTGGTTCAGTTCTGTCTTTGACAATATCATTACAGCTTTGTTGTAATGTAGTTGCAAGAGAGTCAATCTCGTTTTGGCTCGTATGTATGGTTGTGTCATCAGCAAATAGTTCACATTTGGATGCAATATGAAGAGGAAGGTCATTTATGTATAATGAAAAGAGAATTGGTCCTAGTATTGATCCCTGTGGTATTCCATAATGAATGGGTTTTAGATTGGATGTGGATGTAGTTGTTGAGACACACTGTTGTCTGCTTTTAAGATAAGAAGCAAGTAGTTCTAGACTATTTGATGATGGATTATACAGGTCTAGCTTTCTGATGAGAAGTGTGTGGTCAATTGTATCAAACGCTTTTTTGAAATCTACAAATAATACTCCACAAAATTTATTTTCATTAATGTTTGATAGCCAATTGTCTATGAGACTAATCAGTGCAGTATGGCACGAGTGATTTTGTCTGAATCCTGACTGATTAGGGTGTAGTAGGTTGTTAGTGTCTATATGATGGACTAAGTGTTTATTTATATGTTTTTCCAGGGGTTTTGAAAGGAGGGATATAATGGAGATTGGCCTATAGTTTGAAGGATCTGAAGTGTCACCAGATTTGTAGATGGGGATCACTTTAGCAGTTTTGAAGGCATTGGGGAAATAGTTCTTTTCAAGACATTGGTTATATATATATATGTTAGAGTCTCAGTGATAACTGGAGCTGACAGTTTTAGAATTCTGCTGTCTATTCCATCAAGGCCTCTTGTCCTGGATTGTTTGAGGTGAATCAGATAACTATAGACCTCAAAAATAGAAATAAATGGTATGTGGAGTTTTGAAGGAATATGCTTTTCTTGGCTGTAGTGTTTTAGTGTGTTTAGGTTATTGGATTTTGAATCATCATTGCTAACAACTTTAGTAGAAACGTTTATGAAGTGATTGTTGAGTTGTTCAGCAGTAACATCTTTGATTACATTTGATTTGGAAGATGATTGTTTGTTTGTTATTTGATTTATGGCCTTCCAAATAATTTTTGAGTTTTGTTTTGAAGATAGTAAATCTTGGAAATATTTCTTTTTTTCTCGACGTCTCTGTGAGTTTATGGCGTTTCGTAATCTTTTTGACTCTTCATGATGTTTATGCTTTTTTAAGAGATCTCTAAGATAGCATGCCTCCTCTAGTTCTTTTGTAAGCCAAGGCGGTTTGGGGGCATGTTTAACCCTTCTGGTTTTTAGTGGAGCATGTTTATTGTAAATTTCAGTGAAAGCTTTTATCCAAAAATCGATAGCCAAGTCTGGATCAGTAATGTTGAATGTTTCTGAGAGCATAGAGTTACTTAGTTCGAGAAGGAAAAGCTGTTCATTGAATTTTGCAAAAGAACGATATGTTAAGGTTTTATGGCCAGGTTTGGGAATTTTTGTTCCTTTTTTTGACCAAGTAGTACAGAAAGGGTAGTGATCGCTGCAGTTATAGACAGGGACACATGCTTCTATGTTTTTAGGATTTGATACGTAGATGTGGTCAATTATTGTGCTTGAATTTAGCCTAACTCTCGTGGGTAAACTAACTAGTTGGTGAAGGTTGAATGAATTAGTAATTTGCATCCATGCATTATTTACTTTTGTTACATCACCTAGGAGTATCACTTCCCTGGATTCTAATAGGACTACGTTCATCATTGCATCAAACTTGTCTATCCAATTTTTTCTTTCTGCTGGATTCATATAGCAGAATCCCATTGCAATAGGTGGTGAACCTTTCATGGAGACTTCAAGCCAGACAGATTCTACATCATAATGTTCTAGATGGATGAGATGCTTGAAGGTTATAGATTCGCTAATGTATATGAGGATTCCTGTTTCTTTTTGCTTTTGTGGATCCTTTCGTATGACTTTATATCCTGGGATATATAAATCACTGTCTACTATTTGTTTTGAAAGTCTTGATTCAGATAGCCCTAGTATGTGAAATGGTTTGCCATGGTTTCTAATAAGTGTTGATATGTCTTCAATTTTATTAACTGCATGATTTATATTTAAGTGACAAATTCGTAGGCCATCCTTCGAGGGCCACATGTTGTGTCTTGAATGCATCTGTTTGTGTTGATTTTTGTTGGAAATGTGATAATGTGTCTAAAAACCGGAAAAGGTGAAGATTAATTAGGGATAAATAGGAATAAGGGGGAGTGGGCACTCAATAGGGGGAAGGGTGAAATGTAAGAAGAAAAGAAAAAAAAACTGATTTCTAAGTCACTTAAGGATACACATACAGTGTATATAACTGTATAACCCAATGGAACTAACAATGATGCGTAACAAAAAACAAAATAAAAATCAATTTTATATAGGGTGAATAATGGGGATGGGAGTAGGGCACTGGGGGAATGATGAAATGTAAGGGGGAAAAAAATGATTTCAATAGTTACTCAAAAAATATAAACTTTATAAAGGGTGAATAATGGGGATGGGAGTAGGGCACTGGGGTAATGATGAGATGTAAGGAAAGAAAGAATGATTTCAATAGTTACTCAAAAGACACAAACAACTAATTTCAATAGTTACTCAAAAGACACAATCATACACGGTAGATATTGTCTAGTTGAACAATCAACAATATTGGCAATATAAAGGAGAGAAAGAAAAAAAATAATAACAAACAAAACAAAAAAAATAAAATGAAAAATAAAACTAAAAAGAGTGTTCTTACACACTTCTGAGGGTGACTTGGTGATAAATTTCACAAGGGTGCCAATTACCAGGTCACACTGCTGTTGGGCAAATCCCTGATGCCCGACTACCAAATTCGTGCACACTTTGTCCAGGAACTGGCAAGGTTCTGCCGCAACGATCAGGAACAATACCACACAGTGCTCACACTCATAATGTTTCTGTTTGCTTGTTCAAGATTTAAAGTTGCTTCAACAATGTCTCGACTTGTGTTGGCAAGATGGCGATACCCGGTGAGTAATTCATACACAGGTGTGTACACACACCAGTCCGTTCACTGTCACAGCCTGAAAAAAGCTTTTAGTTAGCCTTAACTGGCACAACACTCACAACTAGAGTTCTGGTCCCTCCCGGGATGCACACTGTAATGTCTTTGATACGCATCTTTCATCTTTCACCATTATAAGTCCGAAAATGCATCAATCCATAAGCTAGCATCAATCAACACTCAGAAGGAACACACACACACACACACACACACACACACACACACACACACACACACACACACACACACACACACACACACACACACACACACACACACACACACACACACAGCGCGTGCCATGGGGGGGGGGGGGAAGCAAACAACACACCACACACACACACATACACACACACAAATAGCAGAATGGAATTTCCACAGGAGCCTGATGAGGCCCAGGCAAACAACACGGTAACAAGAACCAAACACCAGGCCCAGACAAGCCAAGAAGAAGAAGAAGAAGAAGAAAAAAAAGAAGATAAAAATAATAATGATAAATAAATAAATAGATTTAGGGGAAAAGAAAAAAAAAAGATCCGGACAAATGAAGGAAAAAAATATATATATAATAAAAAATATGTATGAAACTGGAGAGAAGAAAGCAAAAACCAAACCAAACAAAATAAAAAAAAAATGAATAAAGAATAAGAGAATCAATTTGGCAGGAATCAAACAAAGAGGAATGAACACAGGTTTCACACTTCCAAAGAGGCGACTTGGTGGGAAGGGGTGTCAATAACAACTCTCTCTCTCTCTCTCTCTCTCTCTCTCTCTCTCTCTCTCTCTCTCTCTCTCTCTCTCTTGCTAGTTTGTTGTCAATAGACTTTCTAAAGGAAGGGTTATAAAAAGGCCTGTTGGATAGTGGTTAGCAGGACCTCCAGGAGTTTTTGGTTATCCTGTGCCTGAGGGCTCCTGGAGTGTCCCCAGGCATTGACTTTTCTGGCTGAAGGAAGGGGTAGGAACTGCTTATCGTAGTCGCCACAGTACTCAGGCACGCCATGCGACAGCCCGAAGTTTTTATCGTAATGGCTGAGGCGTGGACGAGCTTTGTACTGGGGCACACCGTGCGGCAGGCCGAACTGCTTATCGTAGTGGTGGCGGCGTGGAGAGGCTTTGTGCTCGGGCACGCTGTCTGCATGCTGAAGGGCCTTAGGTGTTGGGGGAGACCATGGGCCGGTCATAGGATGGGGCTGTCCTTTGATGTTGGCTACAGATCTTTGGATGGACTGTGAGGCCCAAGTCTTGTGCCTCTGGTTGGTGGAGTGGGTTGGAGTGGGGAGCAGAGGTTTTGAGTTTGGTATGCGGTACAAGTTGTTGGTAAGGACCGCAATACCATAGGGACTTGGGTGAAAGGGGTCTAGGTACTTGTATAGGGACTTCTTGGGCGCCCCACTTTCAGTCTGAAAAGAGGAGGTGTATTTTTTGATAAAACTCACCCCTCTTCAGCACAGACTTTGGAGAGGCTGGCGTTAGAGTCCCTCACCGATTTGGAGGAATGGTGTGGGCCATATGGAGGGAGGATTGAAGAGGCTTTTATGATAGCCTGGGGGAAAACCTGGCCTAGTCCTCTGATTACATGTTGCCATGTAGCACAATCAACTGGGCCACTTTGTAAGCAGCTGTTGATGCCTACATGGAAGGTGACACCTGTGATGTGTGGAGAAGGAGGAAGGGTGGATAGCCACTTCAGCAGGTGTGTGTTGGACGGTCAGGCCTGGCACCAACAGGTTTCGCGCTGGTCTGCCATGGGTAGAAGTTCTGTCTCCAACTGCATTTAGTACAGAGTCACCAATAAGTAGCTCTTGGCTGGCAGTGGGGACAGACTTTCTCAGCAGTGCTTCTAAAGGTGTTGGGGGAGGGGGTGGTGGAGGGGGTGCCTTGGAGTTGACAGTGGGAACTGAACTTTTTGTACTTTTATCTTTTGGAAGTGAGGAAGGGGTTGGTGGAGGGGGTGGTTTGGGTTTGGGGTTTTGGTCAGGATCAAGGGGTGAAAACTTGTTATTAATGGGGATTGTGGGGATCATTTCTTCATCTATTGGAGTATCTGATATGTCAGAGAGGGAGTCACTTAAGAGAATTTTGGAAGTGGTTGTTAGTTTTTTGGTATGAGTCTTTGGAGTGGAAGTGACTGTATGGTTGTTGGAGTGGGATTGTAGGTATGATGTAGTAGTTGATGGCAGGGCTTTCTTTAATTGATCGATTTCTTTATTAATGTGTTTTTGCCAGTTGCCAGAGAGAGAGAGAGAGAGAGAGAGAGAGAGAGAGAGAGAGAGAGAGAGAGAGGGGGGGGGGGTGTATGTGTGTGTGCGTGCCTATGTGCGTGCGTGTGTGTATATATGTGTGTGTAAGTGTGTGTGTGTATGTGTGTGTGTGTATGTGCGTGGCTGCGTGCCTGTGTGCGTGCGTGCGTGCGTGCGTGCGTGCATATATATATATATATATATATATATTATATATGTATGTATGTGTGTGTGTGTGTGTGTGTGTGTGTGTGTGTGTGTGTGTGTGTGTGTGTGTGTGTGTGTGTGTAAGATGCGGTTGAGGGAGGTAGCACGATCATCAGCAGCAGTACAATTGTAATGCTGATAGTTCTATCCCTCAGTATCGCACAGGACGAAACTAGCAGCAGTTTGTTTAGAAATCTGCTTTCTCTTTGTTTTTATGAAAACAGGAGAGAACTCTGTGTGTGTGTGTGTGTGTGTGTGGTGTGTGTGTGTGTGTGTGTGTGTGTGTGTGTGTGTGTGTGTGTGTGTGTGTGTGTGTGTGTGTGTGTGTGTGTGTGTGTGTGTGTGTGAATGTCCAAATCGCTGTACGACAGGATAGGTTTTCATGAATGAATGAATAAATAATCTTTATTTTTCAAAGGTCACAGAATAAGTATTTACAGCCTTTTTTTTTTTCATGCGGCCCTTGTTCTGATTAGGAACTAGCAACAAACAAAAAAAAGACCCCACCAAAACAAAACAAAAAACAAAACAAAACCGAAAACAGAGATAAGAACAGAAAGCAAAATTGAAACAAAAGAAAAAACAAAATCACCATCACGAAGAATAGAAGTTCAACCTACGATTGCAAGAGAACCCAGACATCCCTCTTTGAAGTCACCAGTTACAAACCTACACTCTGTTATTCAGATCAGCAAGATCTGTGTGTGCGTGTGTGCGTGTGCATTGACTTCGTTAAAAATTTTTTTTTTAATTGTTGTTGGCTGCATGCGCAGGAATTGGTTGAATGCAAGCGCTTTGATTTGTTTTTGCAAGATATAGCGCTATATAAGTTCCATTTATTATTATTATTATTATTATTATTATTATTATTATTATTATTATTATTATTATTATTATTATTATTATTATTATTATTATCTCAGATAAAAACATGAATACTCTTGGAAATCAGATGTTGAGGTATTTTTTTACTAATCGATACAGAAAGTACCAACTTTTTCGAAAGGCACACAAAGTTTTTAACGCCTGCACAAGAAAAGACACTTTACGGCTATTTTCTCACCCCACCCAGGTGTAAAAGGGGTACCACCAACCTTGTGTTGGGGGTTAACCCTGCGATAGACTGGCGTCCTATCCAGGGGGGGAGTCTATGACTCTCAGTCGCTTAACGCCACAGAAACCGGGATAAGCACCGGCCTGATGAGCCTTAGGCTCGGGACAGACTTTAACTAACTTCAGGGGAAACCCCCCTCCTTTGAACGAGGGCCTCGATGGTGGCTCGAACCCGGGTCGTCAGATCACAAGCTCAGTGACGATCTGTCCACTAAGTTACCGCCTCCCTTTCCCCTCTGAATAATGTGTGTTGAAGCGAGGGTGGGACTGCAGCAGTTGTCAGCATTTTGCTGCCAGCGCCATCCATCCCGATTTCTTGATCCAGACAGTTACAAAAGTCTGCTGATACGAAGCTGTCAGGATCTCGATATCGTGATGGAAGTGATGACAAAAACAACTACAACAACAATAACGACAAGAATAACGACAAAACAACCACGACAAGAATAACGACAAAACAACAACGACAATAATAACGAGGAAACAACAACAACAATCACGACGAAACAACTACAACAACTATAACGACAAAACAACAACAATAACGACAAAACGACAATATAATAACGACAAAACAACAACAAGAATAACGACAAAACAACAACAAGAATAACGACAAAAGAACCACGAAAAGAATAACGACAAAATAACAACAAGAATAGCAATAAAACAACAAGAATAACGACAAAACGACAATACAAATACGACAAAACAACCACAAGAATAACGACAAAGCAACAGCCACAACAACGACAAAACAACAACAAGAATAGCAACAAAACGACAATATAATAACGACAAAACAACCACAAGAATAACGACAAAACAACAACGACAAGAATAACGACAAAACAACAATAATAACGACAATATAATTACGACAAAACAACAAACCACAAGAATAACAACAAAACAACAACCACAAGAATAACGACCTAAAACAACAACGACAATAAAACGAATATAGACAACAACACAACAATAACGAAAAAACAACAACGACAATAACGACAAAACAAACCAATAACGACAAAGTAACAACACTAATAACGACAAAACAACAAACTACAAAACGACAAAACAACAACACTAATAACGACAAAACAACAACTACAAAACGACAAAGACAATAACGACAAAACAACAACGATGACAATAACGACAAAACAACAAGGACAATAACGACGAAACAACACAAAATAATAACGACAAAACAGCAACCACAACAATAACGACAAAACAACAACAAAACAACCAACGACTAAAAACTGGTTCAGCGACTGTTACGGGTACTCCTACATATGTATACAATGTTCGCATTGACAAATGTTATTTGTCTTTAAAATTCAAACAAGCGAAAGTGATGCCCTTTTATGAATAAGGTAGCACCGCCGGTCCCTCGAATGACAGACAAATATCTATGCTGCCCGTTGTAGATAGACAGACTCACTAAAGGTATACTCATACCCATCTTTATTCTCATCTTAAAAGTTATAATCTCATTCTTGTAAATCATTCAAGTTTTAGAAAAACAGCCTAACTGGTGAAGGAGTTTTTGTATTTTTCATCATCATCATCATCATCATCATCATCATCATCATCATCATCATCATCATCATCATCATCCATCGTCGTCGTCGTCGTCGTCGTCGTCGTCGTCGTCGTCGTCGTCGTCGTCGTCGTCATCATCATCATCATCATCATCATCATCATCATCATCATCATCATCATCATCATCATCATCATCATCATCATCTTGTTCTTCTTGTTCAAGATGTGTCCACTCTTTTTCTGAAGATGGACCTCGTTGACAGAGACAGTTAGTTACACATTACACGAAGGGGAACGGGATAGCCTAGTGGTCAGAACATTGCGCTCGCACTTTGACGACCCAGGTTCGATTCCCGGTTGAGGGGATTTTCCCCTGGAGTTAACATCAGTGCTGACTCCACTTTCCCCAAAAGTCCTCTGGATGAGACTTTAAACCAAGGCCCCGTGTGCGAAAGTACGCAGAACATCTTACGCTCACGTTAAATCCTGTTCGGCATTTCGTAAGAGTAGGCCATCGTGTACCGGTGGCAACAGATGACAAGATGTACAAATCTGCACACACACGAGGACTGGATGTAAAAAAGTATATGAGCGCTTACTCTATTATCCTCGATTTAAAAGAATAAAAGAAAGAAAGAAAAAAAAAGAAAGATCTGTCACGACAGGAAAGGAACCAAACCATGCTGACCAGTCTGTTTATTCCCCTCCAGTCACGCAGATCTTTCACATTTTCTATTCCGAGATGCAAGTCCATAAGGATCAGTTTGTTTGTTTGTTTGTATATAGTTGTTTTGTTTGTTTTTTTTTTTATTTTTTTTGTTGTTGTTGTTTTTTTTTGTTATGTTGTTGTGTTTTTTAACAGAATCAGCTCGTGACATTAATAGCATGGCTGCTGTGTCTGGAACGAAAACCTTGAACGATGTTTCATGAGGTAAAGATTAAGTTGGCAGTTTAGGCGTTTTTTTTTTTTTTTTTTTTTTTAGGTTTCGGGGCCAGAGTTGATGTTGCACTGGTCTTTGGTACTTCGCGCGCTCAATGAGAACTGACAGAGCTTGTGTCTGTTGTTTGGTTGCAAGGTCAGTCTCCATCCTGTCTGCCAGTGCTATACATGAGCCTACAGCATCTGCATTGTCATCCAGCTTCGAACACAGAATCTCATGTTCTGTTGCTTACCAGCAATTTTTAAGAATCATTTTGTCATCCGTTCCCAAGGGCAGAAAAAGGTTATACCTTTCCGAAAGGCAGAACGGGTTTGAACGTGTGCTCAAGATGGTCTGCGTTTGTTTGTTCACGGGATATTAGTTTATAGTCTCATCCAAGAGACTTCTTTGCTTGTTTAAAATTCAAGCAGCCAACAAACAAGTTGATTGTCCTCGTTGGAGTTGCCTCTCTGTCTGTTCTTTCTATCTATCTATCTATCTATCTATCTATCTATCTACCTATCTATCTATCTATCTATCTATCTATCTATCTATCTATCTATCTATCTATCTATCTATCTATCTATCTATCTATCTATCTATCTATCTATCTATCTATCTATCTATCTATCTATCTATCTATCTATCTATCTATCTATATCTGTCCCTTAGTCTGGTGACCCTGGGGGCACCCCCGAAGACTTGACAACCAGTTCCCTCCTCTCCTCTCTCTGTTCTGCCTTTCTTGGGGTTTTGTTGAGTTCTAGGCCTGTCCATTCGCTGATGTCGTCCTCCCAACTCTGACTGTTATTATTTTTTGTTTGTCTGCCTCATCTCCTGTGACTTTCCTGTCCTGCAGTTCCCATACCGCTCATTTCACTCTCTCCACCCAGCCATACCTGTGTGTGCTATGTCGCCACAGCCATACCTGTGTGTGCTATGTCGCCACAGCCATACCTATGTTTGTTATGTCGAATCCTCAGGGGTCAGAAATCCACTCAGACCCCATCAATGTCAGGCCGCCATTGGGCCACCAGCCAGAATGGCCCTGCATTGCTTATGGGTCACTTTGGTGATGCTTAGTGGTGGCTGTTCTGTGATAACATACATAGGATACTTCATACGTAGCTCCCCTACTTACCACAGTATTAGCTTTGTCACGGAGCCAGACTGAGTGGGATGTCCACCCGGGGTGGCGACCACCACACGTCCCTCCAATGATCTCCCGCGAACCTCCAACCCCAAAGGCGTTTACACAAACTCACCACAGGCACGGAAGTGTATGGGCAAACCGAATCTGAGGTCACCATGAAACCAGAGCGAGTGGGACCACTGCATCAGAAACAATTTTCTTTTATTGCGTGATGATCAATGAGGATGAGGATGATGTAATGATGCTGCTATGGAAGCACATGTGCTTTAAGACTACTTGACAGGGCTGTTCTCTACGCTTCCTACCACAATATCACCTCGGCGTTAACCAGGCCCGAGAGATACTGACACCTGCAGTGTTGGTCAGGTAATTTGAGCAACACTCTCAAAATCACACCCATAAACTGAACGAAGCTCGACTGTGTGGTCCCAGTCTTCCCAATGATCCCACAACACACTCACTCTGGGTAGGAGACGGCCAGAGTCTGAAAAAAAAATCCCTGACTCTTACGGAATTCGAACCCGTGACCTTGCAAGCCCATGACCTAAGCTGCTAACCTCTGCAGCATGGCGGGTGATCTGACAAAAGATTGCATCTAACTGTCATTGGGTGACCAGACTTTGCTCTTTCTGACAAAAGATTGCATCTAACTATCATTGGGTGACCAGACTTTGCTCTTTCTGACTCAGGACAATTCTGCTCTGGAGAAAGGAGAGGAGATTTTTCTGATTGCGGAGAGAGCGAAACAACAACAGCTCCACCGAGCCAGGGAAAGGCCCATACAAGGCCATAGGTCATTGTCCTGTGGATGGGTGACCGTTCATGTCACCCTCGCTCTTGTACTGTTCTTCAGCTCACCCAGCTGTACTGCGGGTTTCTACAGGGACAGGGAAAGGAGGTGGTAAAGAAGGGGGGGGGGGGGTGGGCAATGAAAATTTTGTAGAAGCGTAAGATGTGGTACTTGGTTGATGAAGGTACTGTCTTTAAATCCGATAGCGCCGCTGGCAACTTTGAAATAATCCATTATCCTAGATGTAAAAAATAAATAAAAAGCATAAAAAATAAAAATAAGCAAACCAAAAAAAAAAGAGGTTGTGGGGACCAGCAAATCCAACTTTGGCGTGGGAGAGGCTTGTTATCTTTATAGTCTTTCTGGACACCCCCCCCCCCCCCCCCAGGAGAATGGACCAAGAAGGCAGAAAACAGACAACAAGAGGGTGAGAGGCAAGAAAAGGAAGAAGGCAGAAACAAAGAGAGGGATAGAAAAGAGGTAATGGACAGCACAGAATTTTCAGAAGGTGGGGATGCTATTTATACTGACAGGCCCCTGGCAGCCCTTCAGGGGAGCTGCAGGTATAAAATCCTCGAGATTTTTTTTGTGAGGAAGTTTGATATTCAAATTACAATCGAGGTTTTACTGGAAAAAAACAACACTTGCGTTGTGCAATCTTGAATGTCAAACTTTCCCCCCATCCATTAGACCATGAGTGGTGGTCTGTGTGCTAGTCTTTCGGATGAGCCGATACACTGAGGTCCCGTGTGTTACACATCATTATTTAGCCTACGTAAAAGAACCCACGGCAACAAGGTGGTTGACCCTGGCAAAATTCTGTCGAAAAAAGCCACTCTGATAGAGAAACATATACAGTTGCAGACAGGAAAAAGGAAAAAAAAAAATGGGTAGGCGCTGCACTTGTGGCGACGTGCTCTCCCCGGGGAGGGCAGCCCGAATTTCACGCAGAGGAATCTGCTGTGACATAAAGGGGTATATAAAAAAAATCTGTTGTGTTAATGCACTCTAGGAAAAACAGGAGCCAGATGCTACTCTGGTATTTCTGCCACCGATACTGAAGAATCAGAGCATTGTCTGGAATAGAATCAGAAGCTCATTTCTGGTATTTATGCTGGTGGGGTGGGGATGGGGGAGTCTTCTTCTAAATACAGAAAGCACATTAGACCTAAGTAATTTTAGATTCGCATTATCTATACGGAAGAGATGGGAGGACAACATCAGCAAATGGACAGGCCTAGAACTCAACAAATCCCTGAGAAAGGCAGAACAGAGAGAGGAATGGAGGGAACTGGTTGCCAAGTCTTCAGGGTACTCCCATGGTCGCCAGACTAAGGCATAGATAGATAGATAGATAGATAGATAGATAGATAGATAGATAGATAGATAGATAGATAGATAGATAGATAATAATAATAATAATAATAATAATAATAATAATAATAATAATAATAATAATAATAATGATAATAATAATAATGATAATAATAATAATAACAATAACAATAATAATAATATTAATAATATTAATAATAATAATAATAATAATAATAATAATAATAATAATAATAATAATAATAATAATAATAATAATAATAATAATAATAATAATAATAATAATAATACATGGAATTTATATAGCGCTATATCTTGTAAAAACAAATCAAAGCCCTTGCACTCGACCCTCACAACAAACAACCAGTGACAATAAATAATTCTAGCAAATTCGAAAGCACACACACTCGCGCGCGCGCACGCGCACACACACACACACACACACACGCGCACACACACACACACACACACACACACACACACACACACACACACACACACACACACACACACACACACACACACACACACACACACACACACTCACTTATAGAGGTTATACATTTAGATAGATAGATAGATAGATAGATAGATAGATAGATAGATAGATAGATAGATAGATAGATAGATAGTAGATAGACAGATAGATAGATAGATAGACAGATAGATAGATAGATAGATAGATAGATAGATAGACAGATAGATAGATAGATAGATAGATAGACAGATAGATAGACAGATAGATAGATAGATAGACAGATAGATAGACAGATAGATAGATAGATTTCCTACACAATACTAGCAACAAAATAATGTGTGGGATTTGTTAATAATGTAGACATGCAGTCTTGGTTAGGTGTAAAGAGACTCCATTGAAACATTACTTACAAAATTGCCCACGCAGAAGTGTTTTTATGTTTACAGTATGAACAACTGTTCCCAAAATCAAGACACAATGAATATATATTTTCTTGGGTGATATGTATGATTTGGGACAGACACCATTATATTTTTTTTTATTCTACAATTTACAATTTTTTAAGTGATGTATGTTCGGAAGGGGATAGGATAGCCCCGTGGTCAGAGCACTCATTTCCCCTACGCTATATGGTTAAGCAGAATCGAGCGTGGTCAGTAAATCATTTACACATCAGTATTCAGTCATTTACACAACAGTATTCAGTCATTTACACACCAGTATTCAGTCATTTACACACCAGTATTCAGTCATTTACACATCAGTATTCAGTCATTTACACATCAGTATTCAGTCATTTACACATCAGTATTCAGTCATTTACACACCAGTATTCAGTCATTTGCACAACAGTATTCAGTCATTTACACATCAGTATTCAGTCATTTACACACCAGTATTCAGTCATTTACACACCAGTATTCAGTCATTTTCACATCAGTATTCAGTCATTTTCACATCGGTATTCAGTCATGTACAAGATCATTTTCACTTGACTTGTCATTCATGTTGCATCCTCATATTATGATGCGGTTTATTATTATTATTATTATTATTATTATTATATTATATTATTATTATTATTATTATTATTATTTATTAGCATCATCATCATTCATCATCATCATCATCATCATTATATATTTTATTTTTTAAATCAAATTTTATTTTATTATTTTATTTTATTATTTTTATATTCTTCTTTGATTTTTGTTGGGGTGGGTGGGTGGGTGGGGGTCTGTGAGGGCAGGATGAAAAAAAGAGGTTATGTAAGCTTACTCTTTTACCTTCACTAAAGATCATTGGGGGCGGAACGGCTCAGTGGTCTCAGCAATCGCTTTCCCCAAGTCAAGATAAGCAGCGGCGAGCATGGTTACCAGTTGGATGGGTGACCGTTTGCACACCTTGGCTTCAGAACAGTCCCCCAGATCACCCAGCTGTAAATGGGCACCTGCCCTCTTTAGGGTCAGGGATGGTAAAGCGGCGAGGAAGAAGAGATGGGCGCCGCCCTAAATATGCTGGCCCCTAGAGAAGCTGAGGTCTCTGATGCCTCGCTGCCCTACGCCCGTACAGGTTATGGGACACCGTTACCTTTTTTGTTTTGTTAAAGATCATATTGACTTGACTTGACAAAGTTTATACTATGATCAGATTCTATACACGGAGTGGAAGTGGAGATGAGGAGACAGAGGGTCCCTTGGCAGACTGCATCTCTGGCTGTGCAGGCTTTGTGAGCACTCTGCCTCAGGACCACACTGCTAGTCCAACACCATGTTTTTCAGAGGAAACAGGGCATCGTACCCAGAACTTTATTTGTGTATTTATTTATTTATTCTTTCTTTCTTCTTTCTTTCTTTCTTTCTTCTTTCTTTCTTTCTTTCTTTCTTTCTCTATTTATTCTTTTATATCAAGGATAATGGAATAAGCGCTCATGTGCTTTTTTTTTTACATCTAGTTCCCGCGTGCATGCAGTTTTTAAAAATAAAATTTGTCATCTATTGCCACTGGCACACAATAGCCTACTCTTCCAAAAAGCGGAACAGGATTTAACATGTGCACAAGATGTTCTGCGTACGTTTCCACACGGGGCCTCGGTTTTATAGTCTCATCCGAAAGACTTTTGGGAAGAGTGGTGTCTTCATGGATTTTTAACTTCAGGGGAATATATCCCCTTCAACGGGATTGAAACCGGTGTCGTAA
>CM060335.1:13260968-13263468 GCA_030674155.1 Stramonita haemastoma | reverse complement strand
GATGAGCAGAAGTTTGTGTGAAAGATTCCTACTGTCTCAAAGGGGGATCTTTAGAAGTTTGTGTAATCCTCTGTCTAAGGGACTTGACGTTTGTAACTTTGCCAAGGGGATGTAGAAACGTTTGTGTAATCCCACTGTTCTCAAAGGGGAATCCGGAGGTTTGTGTAATCCTACTGTTTTCAAAAGGGCGGGATGTATTGCCAGGTCAATGTTTAGTGTAACTATTCTCAACTGTTCTCAAAGGTGTAATCCTCTGTTCTCAAAGTGTGTAATCCTGCTGTTCTCAAAGTGTGTAATCCTGCTGTTCTCAAAGGGTTAATCCTGCTGTTCTCAAAGGTGTAATCCTGCTATTCTCAAAGGGTGTAATCCTGCTGTTCTCAAAGGTGTAATCCTATGTTCTCAAAGGGTGTAATCCTACTGTTCTCAAAGGGTGTAATCCTGCTGTTCTCAAAGGGGGGATCTGGAGAGGTTTGTGTAATCCTTCTATTCTTTAAGGGGGATGTAGACAAGCATCTGCTGAAAGAAAAAAAAAGTTGTTCGTTGTTATGTAATCTCGGTAAGGTGGCGCTGGCCTCCTACAAAGTGTCTGCAGGGACATTCACAAGAATGCTTCACCCTTCTTACCCCGAGGATGTAGGAAAATTGCATTCTCAGCCAGGATTGTATGTATCTCAGTCTCCTCGCAACATTAACAGCCCATGCAGAGGTGGAAGGAAACCCAACACGGGACTAAGCACCATTTCAGCTGATGATGACCCAGTCAACCAGACAGGCTAGATGAGGACTGCTGCTACTGTACTGTATAAAATCAAAGAGAGGGGGGGTAGTCTAGTGGTTAGAGCGTTGTATTGTGATCTTACGGCCCGGGGTTGAGCCACCATGGAGGACTCCTTCTTAGGGATTTTTTTTCCTCTGGAGTTAGCATTGGTACTGACTCCACTCCCCAAAAACGCCTTTTGGATGAGACTATAAATCGATGGTCGTGTCCAAACGCACTTAAAACATCTTGTGCACACTTAAAACCTCATCTCTGATTTGTAGATGAGTAGGTCAGCGAAAGTAAACGAACTCAGATGCTTCCTGTTCTGTGGAGGAAAATTGGCTCCACTAGCTCAACTTGTGTGTGTGTGTGTGTGTGTGTGTGTGTGTGTGTGTGTGTGTGTGTGTGTGTGTGTGTGTGTAGGAGTGAGTAGAGAGAGAGAGAGAGAGAGAGAGAGAGAGAGAGAGAGAGAGAGAGAGAGAGAGAGAGAGAGGAGAAGGAGAGAGAGAGAGGAGAGAGAGAGAGAGAGAGAGAATTAAACACCTTTCATATTCTAACCCGAAACTGAAGTAGCATCTCTTCCTGCCAATTTTCCGGATATGCAGACACCTCCTTGACAGTCATTCACTGGAAATGTCTGGATATCAAGATTACAAGTTTTAAAACTGTGGAGTGAGGCCACAGAGATTCTTATGGACATACATGTCTACATAGCAGCTTTATCACAGAGAACGGTATTTCTCTGGTGTTCAAAAAAGCAGAATGCTTTCAACATGACTGTGTACAAAGCAATTTTACCAAAGAGTATGGGAATTCTGTTATGTGAAAAAAACAACCCACATGCCTTTTCACATGTTTACAAATCAACTTCACGGAAGAAATAGGACATTTTGTTTGCGTTAAAAACAGAATGTTTTAACTTGTTTACAAAGCAATTTTACCCAAGAAAATTGGAATTCTTTGTATGGAACAATTAGTAATTTTTTCAATAAAGAAATTGACCAAAGAGTCTGGAAATTCTGTTGTATATAAAACAGAATCTTTAAACAATGTTACCAAAGAGCATGGGGATTCATTTGTGTCGGAAAAGGAAATGATTAAAAATAATGTATATACATAACAGCTTTAGCAAAGAGAATGGGAATTCATTTGTGTCGAAAAAAAACCGAATTGTTTTAATATGCATAAGCAATGGAACTTTACCAAAGAGAATAGGAATTATTTTGTGCTACAAAGCAAATTTTTCAGACAAAAACAAAATAGCTTTACCAAAAAGGATGGGAATTCTTTAGTGTTTAAAAACACAACAAAAAACATTCTCTTAACATATATAAAAAAGTAAAGCTAAGGGTGTCCCTTAGCCTATGAGGTCGTTGTGGATCAAGGCGTCAGAGACCTCAGCTTCTCTAGGGGCCAGCATATTGAGGGCGGCGCCCATCTCCTCTCCCTCGCTGCTTTACCTTCCCTGACCCTAAACAGGGCATGTACCTATTTACAGCTGGGTGAACTTGGGGACTGTGCTGAAGCCAAGGCGCACAGTCACCCATCCAGTTGGCAACCATGCTCAAAGTTGCCTAACCTTAAATTGACTAGTCTTTTTTAATAATTTGTTTAATTTCGAGGATAATGGAATAAGCAGTCATGTGCTGTTTTTAAAGTCCAGTCCCCGTGTGTATATAGTTTTTGTATACTTTGTCATCCGTTCTCACAAGCACACAATGGCAGAAAAATTTTAACGCG
>CM060335.1:13248468-13250968 GCA_030674155.1 Stramonita haemastoma | reverse complement strand
AGCAGACAGACAGAGACAAAAAGGTGCACATGCATCCGAAAATCGTGTGTACATACTCTTGTAAACACCCAGTCATTCATAAACATAACTCTGAACAAAGACCTTTTCAATTTTGTTTTTAGTTTTGGTCTTATTTCTCATTTGTTGTACTTTTCACCAAGTTTTGACAATATTTTCCAGTCATTCTGAATTTTTAAAATTATTTTACAACAGCTGCGAGCGGGCTACCCAACCCTAAGTCCAGCTTGTTTTTTTTTAGGCTGAAGGGGAAGGTAGGCTTTTTCCAATGCTCTGACCAGCAGTGACACAATGACCAACCCACTGACATTAATTTTTGTTCCTTTGTCAATTCTCACACCATCATAATTCTGACATATCTCAGACAACAATAACGAGTTCATTCCAATCTGCTTTTAAAACACACGTGACAAAAAGCCTAATTACAGCCATGTTATATTTGCAGCCAGAAAACACCCCAAATAAGTAAGTACAATACATTATCGCTTAAGTTTTAAAGAAGAGGGAGTTATACAAGGCTTGTATTTTTCTCAAGAAAGTCAGCTGGGTAGTCAAGTGCCAGTGGTGTGTGCTCACCACTTGATTTCTAAACTTTAAAAAATTGTCAATTTTGTATCGGGGTGTTATAAAATACAGGAAAAATGGAAGCAATGTCTGTCCAAAAAATCTTGTTGTTACTCTATAAACAGAACATGCGACATTTTCTTTACTCACTCGATAAGTTTAAATTTTATCTCAATTATGATAACAGTAATTCAACTGCGTTGCAGTATTTTTCATAACATTGTACATTTACAGTAGAAATTCTAGAAAAGTTTAACTGGGCATGAGGCAAAAAATAAGTTGTTTTTTTCGTAATTAAGTGCACTGATAGAACAAGAAACCACTGATGATACTTGCAACCCAAAAGCCAAAAAAAAAATTAGAACAAACTAAAAGATTTGAACTGACAAATGGGGTTTCCAATTCATTTCATGGGAGTAAAATCACTACATGTCATCCTTTCACAAAAAAAAGTTTTTCCTCTACCAAAATAGGCGAAACAAACGTGAAAGATTGTTAAAATGTACACATAACTTATTTTTAAAAATCCAAACATTGTAATTCTAAAGTGACATGACAATCTAATTAAAAAAATACGAAAAACATACTATTGTATTTCTTGCATTGAATCTAATAAAAAAAAACACGCGAAAAACATACTAGTGCATTTCTTGCATTTAATCTAATTTAAAAAAAGAGGAAAATATTAGTATTGTATTTCTTGCATTGAATCTTTTTTTTTTAACGTGAAAAACATACTATTATATTGCTTGTATTCAATCTAATTAAAAAACCGCGAAAAACATACTAGTGTATTTCTTGCATTCAATCTCTTAAAAAAATTATGCTGGTGTATGAATTTTCTTGCATTCAATATACTAAAAAAATAACAACAAAACCCCCCGAAAATACACTATTATATTTCTTGCATTTAATGTAATAAAAAAGGAGTAAAAATACGTGGTTTTTTTTCATTCGATCTCATAAAAATCGGAAAATGCACTATTGTATTTCTTGCATTCAATTTAAAAACAACAACAACAACGAGAAATATACTATTGTATTTTTTGCATTCAACCTCATAAAAGAAAAATATTATGTAAAGAAAAACACACTATCTCTCCATAATAACACTCTCTCCCCCTCCCTCTCTCTCCCCCTCCATTCTCTCCGCCCCCCCCCCCCCCTCTCTCTCTCTCTCTCTCTATGTGTGTACAAAAATCTGAGATCTGAACATGGGGGACCATTCCTCCTGAACATCCCTACAACCCTCCTCCTCTTCCTTCCTCCTCTTCCTCACCGAGGAAAAAACTAAAAGACAACCATCCATCTGTCAAACATTTATGCAAAAACACTAGCATGCACATGGGCATACATACATAGCCTAGTGGTCAGTGGCCTTATTGCATTATCCTTGATATAAAAGAACAACTAAACAAAGCCACACACACACACACACACACACACACACACACACACACACACACACACACACACACACACACACACACACACACACACACACACATACATTTTTCGCTGGTTTCACAATATACCTAATGAATCGTTACTCGAATACCAGTGATATACCATTCCGTAGATATGCCTGCAGCACGCGCGCACGTACACACACATTTGTGTGCTGGTGGGGACATCTGACAAATTTGCAAACTGCATGCACGCAGGGATTGGATGTAAAAGAAAAAGCACACAGTGCTTATTCCATTAACCTCGAAATAAAATTTCAACTCTTTCTTTGAGCAGATGACCAAATTTACAAAACTGCATACACAAGGTGACCGGATGTCAAAAAAAAAAGGCACATGAATGCTTATTATTCATATCCTCAAAATAAAATAAATAAACGAAATCTTTCTCGTGTGTCGGTGGGAACGGAAGATAGAATTTGTAAAGTTGCGAGAACACGGAGACTGGATGT
>CM060335.1:13198468-13245968 GCA_030674155.1 Stramonita haemastoma | reverse complement strand
AAGAATACCTAGATTACCTTGTCCTTAAGAATACCTAGATTACCTTGTCCTTAAGAATACCTAGATTACCTTGTCCTTAAGAATACCTAGATTACCTTGTCCTTAAGAATACCTAGATTACCTTGTCCTTAAGAATACTAGATTACCTTGTCCTTAAGAATACCTAGATTACCTTGTCCTTAAGAATACCTAGATTACCTTGTCCTTAAGAATACCTAGATTACCTTGTCCTTAAGAATACCTAGATTACCTTGTCCTTAAGAATACCTAGATTACCTTGTCCTTAAGAATACCTAGATTACCTTGTCCTTAAGAATACCTAGATTACCTTGTCCTTAAGAATACCTAGATTACCTTGTCCTTAAGAATACCTAGATTACCTTGTCCTTAAGAATACCTAGATTACCTTGTCCTTAAGAATACCTAGATTACCTTGTCCTTAAGAATACCTAGATTACCTTGTCCTTAAGAATACCTAGATCACCTTGTCCTTAAGAATACCTAGATTACCTGTCCTAAGAATACTAGATTACTTGTCCTTAGATACTAGATTCAACCTGTCTGCCGTTGGCCACCGCTCTTTTTTTCTGGTCCATCGATCTGGAATGACCTCCCTCTCTCTTCGGCAAAAGCGTACTTACGACAATTTAAGATCCAACCTCAAGACACACTTATTCCTAACCTATGATTTTCGCCTTCTGTTTCCATCTCCTATCTGTCCCTGCCTTCAACATCTGAAATCCCTTTCACCCTGCCAAAGTGTATAACCTTTATAAGTAAGTGTGGTGTGTGTGTGTGTGTGTGTGTGTGTGTGTGTGTGTGTGTGTGTGTGTGTGTGTGTGTGTGTGTGTGTGTGGCGTGTCTGTGTCTGTGTCTGTGTCTGTGTGCGCGCGCGCTTGTGTACATTCGAATTTGCTAGAACTATTAATCATCATTGCTTGTGTGTTGTGTCGGTCGAATGCAAGCGCTTTGATTTGTTTTTGCAAGATATAGCGCTATATGAATTCCATGTATTATAAATATCATTATAATTAACTTATTATTTAAATTTTTTATTATTATTATCATTATTATCATTAACATCATTATTAACATTATTATTGATGATTCTACCCTCTCCCTCAACACCCCTTTCCCTTAAAATAGTCTACCAAAAGTTATATCCCTTCTTCACTACCTCCCCATTCCCCCTACACACACACACACACACACACACACACACACACACACACACACAACACACACACACACACACACACACACACACACACACACACCACACACACACACGCACGCCCGCACACAACGCACGCAGAACACCTTGCGCAGACGTTAAAAACCTGCTCCTCTATTCGGAAGAGTATGCCATTATGCACCAGTGCGAACAGGTGAAAATTTGAAAAAAAAATGCATACGCAGGGAGACTGGATGTATAAAACTACACGAGCGCTTATTCCATAATCATCGAAATAGAATAAGGAGAAAATGTATGCAACATTCGTGTTTTGTAATGTATGGACAAAAAACTTTCAGTTTAAATAAAATGTTTTAAATGGTCCGTTCAGTTAACTTGCATATTTACTTTATACTACGTGCATTTCGGAATGATATATCAATGGTAGATCATCCCATAGCCTTGTCCATAATACTGTGAAACTGGTTTCTACTATCATAACTCCCCCTCCTCCTCTCTCTCTCTCTCACTCTCTCTCTCTCACTACTACTACTACCACTATTACTACTACTACTACAACTACAACAAAGTATTATAATCTGCACCCATAATCTATGTTTGAAAACAATAAAGAAAAAAACTGCTTCAAAACATCACAAAGCGCGAGTCCTACAACGATTGATGGGGCTTCAAAGGGTACATAACCACAAGTCATTAAAAAAAATGTTTGTTTGTTTTTTAACCAAAAGGACATCACAGATGATTTCAAGTCCTACAAGGAATGCTATAGACTAGCATATTTTTTCTCAAAATATAAAGCCTGATTAATTAAAAGTTTGTTTTTTTTTAAACTCGGTATAAAAAGCCAAAATTATTTCCAGTCTTTCAAGTAACAATGTGAAATGTACGAACAATAGTTTTAACCAATATTTTGAAAGATGATTTTTTTTTAAAAAGTTAACAGCAAATGATGCCACTCTTACAAAAAAAAGCACTCTAAAATATTGCTTTTAAGTGGAAAGCTGTAAAACGTTACAGACTACTACAACAAGTACTTACTTTCAAAAATTATTTCTAATCGCATCATGATTTACCGTGTTGCCCTCGATGTTGTCCTCGATTTGCCGTTTTGTCCTCGTTGTTTTCCTAGATAATGTGCCGTGATGTCCTCGTTTTCCTCGATGATTTGCCGTGTTGTCTTTGATGTTGTCCTCATTGTTTTCCTCGATAATGTGCCGTGATGTCCTCGTTTTCCTCGATGATTTGCCATGTTGTCTTCGATGTTGTCCTCGCTCGATGATTTGCCGTGATGTTTTCGATGTTGTCCTTGATTTGTGTTGTCTTCGATGTTGTCCTTGATGATTTGTGTTGTCTTTGATGTTGTCCTTGATGATTTGTGTTGTCTTTGATGTTGTCCTTGATGATTTGTGTTGTCTTTGATGTTGTCCTTGATGATTTGCCGTGTTGTCCTCTTTGTCCTCGATAATTTGCCGTGTTGTCCTCGATCTTGTCCTCGATGATTTGCCGTATTGTCCTCGATGTTGTCCTCGATTATTTGCCGTGTTGTCCTCAATGTTGTTCTCGATGATTTGCCCTGTTGTCCTAGGTGTTGTCCTCGTTGTCCTCAATGGTTTGCCGTGTTGTCTTTGATGTGGTCCTCGATGATTGGTCATCTTGTCGTCGATGTTGTCATTGATGTTGCCGTGTTGTCTTCGTTGCTGTCCTCGCTGTTGTCCTCGCTGATCTGGAGTGTTGTTCTCGATGTTGTCAATGATGACTTACCGCGATGTCTTCGATGTTGCTTCGGTGATTTGCCGTGATGTTCTTGGTGTTGGCCTCTATGATTTGCGTGTTGTCTACGATGTTATCCTAGATGATGTCCTCGATGATTTGCCGTGATGTCTTCGATGTTGTCCTCGATGATTTGCCGTGTTGTCCTCGATGATTTGCCGTGTTGTCCTCGATGTTGTCCTCGGTGGTTTGCCGTGTTGTCTTTGATGTGGTCCTCGATGGTTGACCTCTTGACTTCGATGTTGTCGTGTTGTCTCCGTTGCTATCCTCGCTGTTGTCCTCGTTGATTTGAAGTGTTATTCTCGATGTTGTCATTGATGACTTACCGTGATGTCTTCGACGTTGCTTCAGTGATTTGCCGTGATGTTCTTGGTGTTGTCCTCGATGATCTGCGTGTTGTCTTCGATGTTGTCCTAGATGGATTTCCTCGATGATTTGTCATGTTGTCTTCGATGTTGTCCTCGATGATTTACCGTGTTGTCCTCGATGTTATCTTCGATGATTTGCCGGGATGTCCTCGATGTTGTCTTCGATGATTTGACGTGTCCTCGATGTTGTCATTGATGACTTACCATGTCTTCGATACTGTTTGGGGGATTTGCAGTGTTCTCTCTGTTGTCCTCAATGAATTGTCATGTTGTCCTCGATGTTGCCTTAGATTTTGTCCTCAATGATTTGCCGTGTTGTCTTCGATGTTGTCATAGATGGTGTACCGTGTTGTCCTCTCTATTGTCCTCAATGATTTGCCGTGCTTTCCTCGATGTTGTCCTGGATTTTTTTTCCTCAAGGATTTGCCGTGTTGTCTGTGTGATGTTGTTCTCGATGATTTGCCGTGTTGTCTTCGATGTTGTCAGTGATGATTTGCCGTGTTGTCTTTGATGTTGGCCTCGGTGATTTGCTGTGTTGTTTTCGATGATGTCCTTGATCAATGTTTCGTGTGGTGTCCCTCATGTCCACCCTGACGACCATCTTGGTTATGGGCCTTGCTGATACTGATGCTCTCCCCATGCAGAATAGGCAGGTCAATATGGCTGCCCTCACACATCACTGTCAGGTCAGGTCACTGACCCTTGATTCTAGACCCACCGCCCCTGAAAGCAAAAAGTCATCATCAGTAAGACTGCATGCTGGTGTGTGTGTGTGTGTGCTGTGTGCTGTGTGCTGTGTGCTGTGTGTGTGTGTGTGCGCGCGCGCGCGTGCGTGCGCGCTGTGTGGTGTGTGTGTGTGTGTGTGTGTGTGTGTGTGTGTGTGTGTGTGTGTATGTGTGTGTGTGTGTGTGTGTAAGTGTGTGTATGTGTGTGTGTGTAAGTGAGTGAGTGTGTGTGTGTGTGTGAGTGTGTGTGTGTGAGTGTGTGTGTGTGTGTGTGTGTGGTGCGTGGTGCGTGTGTGTGTGTGTGTGTGTGTGTGTGTGTGTGTGTGTGTGTGTGTGTGTGTGTGTGTGTGTGTGCGTGTGTGTGTGAGTGAGCGTGTATACGTGTGCGTGTGCGCATCTATATTTTTTTTTATTCCTCAGCCGGAGTTCCGAGGTTCACTTACGCTGACACTTTGCACAATCATGGGATTGTTACCCTATCAGCAAGGCAGCCGCATTTCGACTTCGGGGATGATGTCTATAAACAAAACACTAATGTGCGTGCTTTTAAACAAAAAAAATCGTCGTAAGTTCCTACACGCACGCGTGCAATAGCCTACTCTCCCTAAAAGGTAAAACAGATTTAACATGTACCCAATATGTTCTGCGTGCGTTTTGCTGGTGGGATCTTGGCTTAAGTCTCCCCGAAAGACTTTCGGGAGAGTGGAGTCGGTACTGATGTTTTAAAACAAAAAAAAAGTATTGAATGGAAGTTTCAGCGGTGGCTCGAACCCGGGCTTTAAGATCATGAGCTGAACGCGCTAACTACTAGACTATCTCGGTTCCCGACAGACATAGTTAATGCCCAGTGATTAAAGAAATTTCGAAATGACGTTATCAAGTGCACTATTTCTGCACTTTTTGTATCGGAATAAATTTTCAAGAGAAATTTATCAATTATACAATGTCGGTACATTTTTCTGAATAAAAAGTTATCAAATACTTTATTTTGCACATATTTCTTTCTGAATAAATTCCAAGCATGAAGTTATTTCTTCAATACAATAAGCAGCAAACACAACACACACACACACACACACACACACACACACACACACACACACACACACACACACACACACACACACACACACACACACACGCACACACACACACACACACACACACACACGCACACGCACACACGCACACACGCACACACGCACACTTTACAATTAAAAAAAAAAGACTGATCATGCTTAATCAGAGCGAACAATATTTTACTCAAAGACTTAGCTAAACACCCCATACTTGAATCAGGTATAATAAAGTCGCTCCACTATAACTGTGCACTTTTTAAATACTTACACGTTCCAAGCATTTGATGGAAGTCAGTTTTCCACTTCAGCTGTACGCCTCATATATATTTACATGTTTTGACCGCATTTTGATGTCAGCTTTCCAGACGATGGCCTTATTTTTGAGGAGATGACACCCAGGTGATCCACGCGATGGCTTTCAGGAGAAGACAGATGATCCACACGATGACTCAACACTAAAGAGGACTCTCAGATGACCCATATACGGCCACTCACCAGATTACGACCCGCGTGGAATAAAGTATGGGAAGGAAGGAGCCTAAGGAAATGCTGTGAACATGTCAGATGAAAGGTGACAAAGTCCCAATCCCTCGTGACCAGTCTCAAAGCTTGTGTAGGTGGTGGAGTAATTTTCGACACCAAGATCACACTGTAGGTGGTGGTGTTTACGGACACCAAGATCGTTGTAGGTGGTGGTGTTTACGGACACCAAGATCGCTGTAGGTGTTGTTGTTTACGGACACCAAGATCAGTGTAGGTGGTGGTGTTTACGGACACCAAGATCGCTGTGGGGGGTGGTGTTTACGGACACCAGGATTGCTGTAGGTGTGGTGTTTACGGACACCAAGATCAGTGTAGGGGGTGGTGTTTACGGACACCAGGATCAGTGTAGGTGGTGGTGTTTACGGACACAAGGTCGCTGTAGGTGGTGTTGGTTTTTGACACCAAGATCAGTGTCGGGTGGTGGTGTTTACGGACACCAGGATCAGTGTAGGTGGTGGTGTTTTCGGACACCAAGAACAGTGTAGGTGATGTTTTCGGACACCAGGATCAATGTAGGTGGGGGTGTTTACGGACACCAGGATCGGTGTAGGTGGTGTTGTTTTCGGACACCAAGATAGTGTCGGTGGCGGTGTTTACGGACACCAAGATCAGTGTAGGTGGTGGTGTTTACCGACACAAAGATCAGTGTAGGTGGTGGTGTTTTCGGACACTAGGATCACTGTCACCCAGATTGCGCTCCTGTCATCCCTTGCATTTAATTTTAGTTCCCTATTTTTTTTTATAGAATATTTTATGGTTTATTATTTTTAATTTCTACTCTATCTTTGTACACTATTTCCTATTCCATGTCTCGTTTAATGAAACTAATTTAGATTTTGTTTCATTTATTTTATTCCCTATTCTATGTTTTTATCTTCTATTTTATTTCATCTACTTTTAGCATTTAGCAAGGACTGAGGATGCAATCAGAAGTGTGGTGCCCAGTGATCCTCTGACGGCAGGTTACCGACCGGACAGTCAGTCCAAAGTCCAGCAAACCAACGCGACCGAGAGGACTGGACTGGACTGGCCTCGACTTGATACGGGAAAAAATACACGATAATTTGAGCGTGCGCCAGGACTGGAGGAGGAAGCTGGTTGCAAAATCTTCAGGGGTGAGTGCCCAAGACTACGGGGTAGGTGAAAGTGAAAGGAAAGAAAATGTGCAGGTGAGACATGTGTCCCTTTTTGTGTGGTGACCATTGTCCAGACGTCTCACAGCCGGTTGTGTTGTGTTTTTGGTTGTGCCTGTGAAATAGGTTGTTGCAAGGCGGCAGTAGTGTGGAGTGTCAGTGGCTGTGTGCATATGACTGACCTCTGTGGACTTTCCACTGTGGAAGACTGCATGCAGTAGGCCTACAGAGACTGCTCACTGCGCGCCGCGCTGCGCTTTCGGAGGTGAACGGTTGCGTAGACTCACGCCAGTGAATTGAAATATTTTACACAGAGCTCTGTGGCTCAATTCTGCGTGATCGGGGAAGCATGCTGAAACCTCCATGAAAACGAGTCTCTGGGACAGAATTGTATCCACAGTCACGAGACCTTGGCAGTCAGATGCGCTGGGCCTGAATTGTCAAGGCGCTTAACGGCAGCGAAACGCGCTTTCGCTCATATGACAAAAATCCGCAGTTGCTGTCTGAGTGCTCGATGCAAAGAAGAGGAAGATTCGATCTTTTCCTGCAGTCCCAGATCCTAAAAGACTAAAGAGCTTTGTTGCACGAGAGAGGAGAGAGAGAGAGAGAGACGAGAGAGAGAGAGAGAGGAGAGAGGAGTGAGAGGGGAGAGAGAGAGAGAGGGGGAGAGAGAGAGAGGATGAGAGAGAGAGGAAGAGAGGAATGAGAGGAGAGGAGAAGAGAGAGGAGGAGAGAGAGAGAGAGAGAGGAGAGAGAGAGAGAGGAGGAGAGAGAGAGAGAGAGTTGGACGAAGCAGAAGCAGAAGCCCGCTTGCATTTCCCGTGTCTTCATTCCCACCCATTTATTAACCAACACGGGCCTATCCAGTGAGAGTCATGCGGGTCATCGATTGTGTGGTGAGGAGGTCAAAGGTTGCTGTGAAGTGTCTGAAAGCAAAGACATACACACATACACACATACACGCATACACGCATACACGCATACACGCATACACGCATACACGCATACACAGTACACACGTACATACATACATACATACATACATAATACATACATACATACATACATACATAACATACATACATACATACACACACACAAACACAACACACATACATACACACATACATAACACATACATGCATCCCGAAGTTGAAATGCGGCTACCTTCATCGTGGGCAAAATCGGACGCATACGGAAGAGAGAGAGAGAGAGAGAGAGAGAGAGAGAGAGAGAGAGAGAGGAGAGAGAGAGAGAGAGAGAGAGAGAGAGAGAGAGTATGAGAGAGACAGACAAAGAGAGAGAGACAGAGAGAGAGACAGACAGACACAGACACACACAGACAGAGTTTGAGAAAAAAAAAATACAGAGGAGAGCGAGAGAAAGCGAGAGAGCGAGAGAGCAAGAGAGCGAGAGAGAGCAAAAGAGAGCGGAAGAGAGAGCGAGCAAGCGAGCGAGCGAGCGAGCGAGCGAGCGAGCGAGAGAGCGAGAGAGAGAGAGAGCGAGAGAGAGAGAGAGACAGACAGACAGACAGAGACAGACAGAGACAGAGACAGAGACAGAGAGAGACTGACAGACAGGCAGACAGACAGACAGACAGACAGACAGATGATGCCAAGTGTATCAAGCGTTTACAAAATATAATAATACTTTATCATACTCGCATTTAGTTGATGGTTGAATTCCTGCTTTTTCTTTTCCAGTCCCTCAGAGAACACAGAGCTCAGTCTTTGCAGTGAAGGCAGCAATACGCTGCAGGTCCTCCAAGTCGCCCTATAGCTTCTTGACCACTGGGAGTGGGGTTGGGGTCAGGCCAGATACTTCTTTCTGAGTGTCTTGTGTAGTGGAGCAGGGCTGTTGCACATCTTCTCTAGTCTGGCTGCCAGTCTTGCAAGGGCAATGTTCTGTGTGGCCTATGTGGGGTTCTTGTTCTCTGTTCGAGTCTTTTCGTTGATTACAAAAGTCTTCCTCTCGTGGGACAGCATTACAGCTTGTACCCCCAGGGCTTAGTTTTTTTCAAACTTGAAAAAAAAAATCTTGAATCTTGGTCTGGATTAAAAAAAAAAAGATCTTCAACAGAAAGGACACTTAAGTCATGTGCTGGTGTCAAGCTAAAAGTATCGGCGTGGACTTCACGACCCCTGGAGAAGATGCAGGTGGCCTGATTCTGCAGCTCTCTCACTAAAGACCCGGTCAGTGCTGGACATGGCCGTAGTGCCCCCCATGCTGTCATGTCATGTCATGTCATGTCATAGCCGAGCACTGACATCTGCATCTACGCCTCAAGTCGTTTCTGGCTGCTGACCTTTCAGGAGGGCAATGATGTTCCTTGGCTGTGGTTTATGTGGTGGTAGTGGTGGTTGGGGGGGGGGGGGGGGAGTTAGTGGTGGCGGTGGGGGGGGGGAGAGTGGTGGTGGCGGTGATGGTAGTGGTGGGGGTGGTAATGGTAGTGGTCTGCTGTTTGTCAGCCATCTTGATGACACAAGGCTCCTCTGTAAAGAAAAAAAACAAAGTTTAAATATTCTAGCAATGGTTAGCTAGGAGAGCATGCTGCTCCCAGAAAGAAAAAAAAAACCGCAAAATGAAGGCATCTCTTCTGTTTTATTGCTATTGCTATGATAATCCTTGAATGCAAAATTCTATAATTCTTAATGATGTGTCTATGTGTGTCTATGTGAATATGCCCGTTTCGTTTTTATACTTTTCAAATCTTTGTGTGATAAACCAAAATATCCCGCTGTTCTGTTTATTACAGCTAAGTGAACTATTCTTCACCTCTCACCACTTCACCGCGGACTATAGGGGGGGACTACTGAAGATTTTGCAACCAGCTTCCTCCACTCCTCACTGTCCTCCGCCCTCCGTAGCAGATCGCATATAAGAATAGTTTCGATCTTCTACAGAACTACTTTTAAGTTCTCTAAATCACAGTCATTTCCCTCCTCGTATTCATTTAATTTATTCATTTATTTTTTATTTATTTTATTCTTTTATATCGAGGTTAATAGAAAAAGCACTCATGTGCTTTTTGTCATCCAGTCCCCGTGTGTATGCAGTTTTGTAAATACCATATGTATACACTATGTATGACTCAGCGATGAGCGAGGCTTTGACCTGAAAATTGGCTATTTACTTTAAATTTTATTCTTTTTTTCCGTCTTTTTCGCAAGGTAGTATGTTGTATGTAGAATATTTCACTGAAGCACACTGGTGGTCATGTTTAGACATCCATCCCACTGTCAGAATGTCACTAACCTGGTGGTGGGTACAAAACGGTGGCATATGCAACAATCTCACCATTGGGGAACCTCAGAGCTCTAGCCGCGGAGTGAATCCACCCCATCCTTACCCAAAATAAAAATCCAAACACACACACACACACACACGCACGCACGCACACGCACGCACGCACGTACACACACACACACACACGCACACGCACGCACGCACGCACGCATGCACACGCACGCACGCACACACGCACGCACGCACGCACGCAAACATACATAAGATGAGAGCAGGATGAAAAAAAAAGTGTGTAAACTTGATCTTTGACACTAATTAAAGATCATTTTGACTTGACTTGACACACACAACCCCCACCACCTACAAAAAAACAAATAAATAGCAAGACTCCAAATAAACATAATACTACACAAAACCATCATTATTTATGTAGACAGGGATGCAAAATGTCAAAAATGTACCATAAAGGTGTGAAAGTTTTCTCTTTTTTGGGTAAGTTATGGAACATAACATTCAACTTAAATCTAAGACTTCACAGTGGTACCACGAAAACCAAAAGCAAGAAAGAAGAAAACATGGCATGTGCACTCACCTCTGTGAGGTCTTGATACCTGTAACAGTCACGACGTCAGAGACAGGGCCAGAGAACTAAGATGACCCACATGACTTTTGACATCTATGCTAAGACTTTTAGGGAATAAGGGCGAGATGGAAGAGACCCGGGAGGTCGAGCATTTAAATGTTTGAACAAAATCTGAGGGCTGGATGTGTCCTTTCTCGTTGAGCACTGTGTGCAAGGGTTTTGCTGGCTGCGCCAGTTTAGGACACCAAAGCCAATGTCGACGCCTAGTCTGCCAATCTGTGTGATCACACAGTAAGGTTCAAAGGCTCCTGATGAAGTTCTGAAATCTGCGATCATTGAGCCTTACATAAAACTCCAGGGACGAATGATTTGAGCTTTGGAAATGCGAAAGACTGAGGTACATTTGTGGACAGTGTGCACACACACCTTGACAGGTTGTACTCAGTACAAACATACCTGTGAAGTACGCATGGTAGCGGTTTCATGGCAGGAGGCTTGACATTTCTTACCTTTCACAGGCTGCTGCATGTCGAATATCAGATGTCCACAGAGACCCCAGTCCTTACTGCTCTCACTGCATTTGATCTCTGAATTGTTGCAGCCTAGTGGGAGCTGATCCTAGATCCCTGGGCAACAATGCTAGGCTCTGCATCGGATTTGCTCTTCAGGGGCATGTCTTTCAGGAGTGTGCCCTTCAGGGGCTTATTCTTCAGGAGTTTGTCCTTCAGGGGTTTGTCTTTCAGGAGTTTGCCCTTCAGGGGTTTGTCTTTCAGGAGTGTGCCCTTCAGGGACTGGTCTCTCAGGATTTTGCCCTTCAGGGGCCTGTATTGCATTACGAGTCTGCCCTTCAGGGGCTTGTTTTGCATGGGTTTTTTTTTTTACCCTTCAGGGGTCTGTTTTGCATGCATGATTTTGCCCTTCAGGGGCCTGTTTTGCATGCAGGATGCTGCCCTTCAGGGGCCTGTTTTGCATGTTTCTGCCCTTCAGGGGCCTGGTTTTGCATGCAGGATGCTGCCCTTCAGGGGCCTGTTTTGCATGTTTCTGCCCTTCAGGGGCCTGTTTTGCATGCAGGATGCTGCCCTTCAGGGGTCTGTTTTGCATGTTTCTGCCCTTCAGGGGCCTGTTTTGCATGCAGGATGCCGCCCTTCAGGGGCCTGTTTTGCATGTTTCTGCCCTTCAGGGGCTTTTCTTGTATGCAGGATGCTGTCCTTTAGAGGCTGTTTTTTCCAGGAGTTTGCCATTTAAGGACTTTTCTAGGACTTTTAACTTCAGGGACTTCTACCGAGTATATTGCCCTTCAGAAGTTCGACCCTTCAGGGTTGTGTTCAAGCATTGCTCCATGTCTCCGGTTATTACCCGTCCTCCCTATCGGTCTTACATTAAGTCAAGTCAAGTCATGTGGGTGAGGACAAGTCCACTGGGCCCTGTGCTCCAGCATCGTGCTGCTGGTGTCTTCACAGCCTGCAGGGGACAGGTCCAGGAGGAGTGGGGAAGACCTGGTGGAAAACACACATGAGCAACTGGCTACTACAGATCTATAGCACAATACCCAGGGCAAAACTGTGAGCGGTTGCTGAAAGTTTTGTGGTTTTTAATTATGGGTTTTCATTATTTATACTTTGTTCCATGACCCTGTCTTTTCATTATCTCTTTCGGCAGATCCTTTAGAAATAATTATGAAAAAAATCTTCTGGCGTGTGTGCAAGATGTCCTACCAAAAGGTCGTCTGACATGTGTTCAACATGTTCTGCACACGTTCGCACACAGACCCTGGGTTCAGAGTCTTGTCTGAAGAACTTACAGGGTATGAAGTTCGAACAATATATTTTGTTTTGGCCATCTTCTGTGACGTTTCAGTCCTACTGTTCCCACCCTGTAATTTCAATCTTTCCGCCACAGCCATAGCAAAGACATGTGTGGCATTTTCAGGGTCAAAAGTCCACAGGGAGACTAGCAATGTCAGGCCCGCCTGGGGCCACCAGCCAGAGGGGCAAGAAAAAAACATCACTGTTGCTGGGGGGAAAGTTTGATACTAGTCTATGGCAAATTCATGGTCAATACATTGGGGGATGCTTTTGAAGTTGGTCTTACCATTAAAAAAATCTACTGAAGGGAAACACATTAGCATGTATTATGATGCCCCTCCCACAGTCGAAACCAATTTTTAGTGAAAACATATTTTGATCTATACATTTCCTAGTACTATAGCTCTTGAAAATTGAGTTTAATTCTATTTCCAGTCTCAGCATGTTTATCTGCGTGAAATTTGGGCTTCTCTCCAGGAGGGAGAGAGTGTGTTGCCACAAAAGCAGTGCCATTCATTAAAAAATAAAAGGTCCTGCTTTTAAGTGTATTTGTTTCCCATTAGAGTGCCTTTTTCTACAGAATTTTGATAGAGAACACTTTCTTGGTGTCATGGGTTCTTTTACTTGCACTGAATGCGTATTGCATGCAAGACCTTGTTCACTATTTGATCCGAAAGACGTGCACACAGATCACCACTCACAGTCTAGTGGATGGGGTAAATTTTCGGGCAAAAACGGGGATCAAACGCAAGAACACTGATCCCCCCAATTACCAGTATTGGACAACAATGACATCATTGATAGAAGTGATAATATAAGATTCAATTCCTCCAGTCTTTAACACATGAATAACGACACGCAACTTTATTGCATGAAAATATCGATTATTATTTATTTACTATTGTCCGTATTTTCTCTCAAGAAAAGGCCAAGTACAACTCAAATGTCGAGTCAAGCAATCTAAACTGCGTTAACAAAAATGTTTAATGTCAACAATTGTGGATAGACGTTTAAAATGACTACAATAACAACAACACGTTAAAAACTGTTCCGCCTTTGGGAAGAGTGGCCGTTCTGTGCTGGTAGGAGGATTTTTTTTTTTAGAACGCATGCCCATAGGTGTCGTGTTTAGACATTCTTGAACTCGGAATGCGGCTACCTTAACGGTGGGTAAAAATGGTCGCTTACACAAAATCTCAACTTCAGTGAACCTTGGAGCACTAGCGGAGAACGAAAACTTTATATTATAGATGCTAAAATTCACAAACATTAGGACAACAGGCCAAAAAAATATTATTCCATTTATTATTGTCAGTTCTGTTGTGAAAACATCAAAACTGCCCTGCAAAAACCTTCAGCAAGAAAATGCATGAACATTTCTTAAAACACAAGATGTCTTATTTGCACCTATGGGTGTAAAGATGCCTGCCTACCATTAGATATAAAGATCGTGTATCCAAAAAATCTTTTTCCATTTCCAATTCTACAGCTCTCTATTTGACAATATTGAAAAACCGGCTGTAATTACGCTTTCTTTGGGGGGGGGGGGGGGGGGGGGGGGTAGAAGTTAAGATCTTAAACTCACACTAAAAACTTTCCATTATATCTTGCTTTAACTTTATGAGCAAAACCTATCTTAACTAGAAGGTCTGGCTGTGTGTTGTGTGTGTGTGTGTGTGTGTGTGTTTGGGTGTGTGGTGGTGTGTGGTTGTGTGGTGCTGTTGCGTGCGTGGCGTGTGCGTGCATGTGTGTCATGTGCGTGTGCGTGCGTGCGTGGTGCTGTTCAACTTCTTGTAACGTCTTTTCACAAATTGTATATTAGACGGAAATGAGGGAGGGAAGAGACAGAGACAGAGATAGACAGAGGGGGAAGGGTGTGTGAATGTCGTGGGAGGAGGGTGTAGTTGGTAATGTATGGAAGATGGAATTTCAGGGGATCAATAGGGCCTACATGTGGATTGATAAAAAACACAACAACCTTAACGTTACTTACCTATTAAACTACAATGAACAAAAAGGAAAATGCAGTTCTAACAGTTCCTAACAAAAACACGCGTGTGTGCGTGCATGCGTGCATGTGTGAGTACGCGCGCGCGAGAATGCGCATCCTGACAGTTTCAAAACCATTCTGGTTCATGACAGCTGTGCCATTCAGGATGCAACACCACTGAATAGGCCTGGTTGGTTTATGAACACAACTAGACCACATCAGGCTAAGACACAGGTCCCGTTTGTGAACATACCAAATCACTCCCTGTTCTCTTGATTACATTTCTTGGCAGCAGTTGTCAAGAAATTTACAAAAGCAGGGTTTCCCCCCAAAGTTCTAATACAAAATATCAATCAATACCTAATGGCCTAGTTACTCAGTAGCTACTTCTAACTAAAAAGTTACTTACCAGTACTGCTCTTCTTCATAGTCTTTATAAAAAAGATCAACAGCCAAAACGTGATGTTGATGTTCAGAATCCCACACATTTTGTTTTCCCTGTTGGTCAAGTGGTCCACACTGCATGCAGATGTCAGGCTGTTTGAAATGGCAAAAAAAAAAATAAAAAAAAATCACATCAACTCACCGACCTACCTTCACAAAGGCATGATTTGCACGTGTAGTGTTGTGTCCCTAAATGTGTTTCCTGTCCCTAACTGGAGTCAGACCTTCACTGCAAAACAACCCCAACCTGGTCTAAATGAAACTGGACATTATTTCTAAACTGCCCAGCACACCGCTTTTCTGTCAATACGCTTGAAAAACCGACTCAAAATGATAACCATAAAAAGATACTATCTAGATAAAAGATCAAACTCAAAACGAGTGCAAGACTTCCTGACTTTCCCCGAGTTAAATCTGTTGTATTGATATGCAGCTCCTAAGGAGAATGTCAGATTCAGGTTCCTTTGTTTAGCAATTTGCAGCCTGTGTACTGGCAGCCCATTTAGGTAAAGGAAGGAGAAGTTTTATTAAGTTTCCACAGGAAGTTCCAGAACCCAGGGATAAGTTTTACCTCTCTTGAGCATAGTTTCACTATAGGACTTTGACCAACTTTACGACACAACACACACGTAGCAGTGTTCAGCTTCAAGGTTTTGTTCAGCTGGTCACAAACGTTTTACACTTTGGGTTTTTCTTTGGGCACTGATTTGTATGCTGCTTTCAAAAATGTATGTGTGCATGTGGCAACGGCCCTGCACTGTTCTGTAGTGCATCATATTGTATATTATTATCATTAATATTATGTAATACTATTTATTGTTGTGTACACTGTGTCAGCTTTCATTCTGACAGATTTGTTATATTCAAGGCAGGCTGCCCTCTTCGGGGCTGTGGTGTTGCCACAAGAACAGCGCCATGCAGATCAAAGATGATAGTAAAGTGTGTATGAATACTGTAGAGCACTCTCATGATGCCGTGGGCTCTGTTACTGCGCAAAAGTTGGGGTAGGACGAGACTCAAACAGGCCTTTTTGTCACATCTCGATATGCCCCTTATTCTTGGGTTGTGTATGCGAGTGTGCATAAATGCGCGCGCTAGTTTTTGGCGTTTTTTTTGTGTTTGTGCGTGTGGTGACGTACTGCACTGTGCTGTGGTGCACATATAGTACATTATCATGAATATTATGTGTAATACTATGTATTGTTGCGTACACTGTGCCAGTTTTCGTCCCACAGACTTCGTATATTGAGCTAGGCTGCCTCCTTTGGGGCTGTGGTCTCGCCACAAGGCCAGTGCCATGCATATGAAAGATGCTAGGAAAGTGTGTATGCATACAGTACAGCACTCTCTTGTCACATCTCAAAATACGCTTTATTCTTGAGGGAATAGGGGGTGGGGTATGCACACCCATGCTTGCATGGGATGTGTTTGCGTATTTTTGTGCGTGTGCATGTGGTGGCGGCCCTGCACTTAGCCCTAGTGCATCATAATTGTTGTATAATTATTAGGCCCCTATCAATCATATTCTATGTACTACTATGTATTATTGCGTACACTGCACCAGCTTTCTTTCGAACAAATTTGCTATGTTAAAGCCGGACTACCCTATTCTGGGCTGTGGTGTCACCACAAGACCGTGCCACCCACATCAAAGATGTAGTAAAGTGTGTATGCGTGCAGTAAAGCACTCTTTTTGGTGCCCTGGGCTCTGTTATTATGGAAAAGTCGGGGCAGGACAGGAACTCAAACTGGCCCTTCGTCTCGTCTTCTCGAAATACGCCTTATTCTTGGTATGTATGAAATCTAACATGACTAGATTTAGCATTTAGGGGGCTTGGGATAGCCTAGTGGTCAGAACATTGCACTTGCAATTTGACGAGCCGGGTTTGATTCCCGTTCGAGGAGATTTTTCCCCTGGAGTTAACATCAGTGCCGATTCCACTCTCCTCAAAAGTCTTTCATATGAGACTATAAACCAAGGCCCCATGTGCGAACGCACGCAGAACATCTTGCGCACACGTTAAATCCTGCTCCACTTTTCGTAAGAGAAGGCCGTCGTGTGCCGGTGGGAACAGATGACAATATTTACGAAACAATTTACACGTGGGGACTTGATGTAAAAAAGCACATGAGTGCTTATTCCATTATCCTTGGTATAAAAGAATAAATAAATCTAAAAAATAAATAGAAAATAAAATAGAATGATGATTATGTGGGGCTAGAGGGAATAGGGTCTGTCTCTCTTGCTGCTCTGGCTGGAAGATCTATGGTCTAAGGGAAGCAAGAAAGGGGATATTGGTTTAACTGTATTTTGTCTCCCTTTAACGGAGTTCTGATTTTTGCCAACATTAATTTCAGTTTGTCTGTGCGACGTATCACTGTGTACTCCCAAAATCCTCATTCTGAACAAAAGTAGTTGCAATTTTTCAACCACAAAAATTTCTTCTTCACCAATCTTAACAGACAGACAGACAGCAAAAGACAGACAGACAGACAGACAAACAGACAGACAGACATACAGACAACAGACACACACACACACACACACACACACACACACACACACACACACACACACACACACACACACACACACACACACACACACACACACACACACACAAAGGGCATAAGTGTGTAAACAATAAAGAAACAAACACACTAATAGACAATCATATACAACATTCATTAAAAAAAAAAAAAAAAAAAAATCACCAATCTTAACAGACAGACAGACATACAGAAGACAGACTGAAGGCTAGCAGACAGAAGACAGACGAGCAGACAGACAGCATACACACAAACACAACACCACAACACATACAACAAAACACCAACACACACACACAAACACAAGGGCAAAGTGCTGTACAAAAACAGAAGAAACAAACACACAATAGACAATCATACCAACATTCATTAAAAAAAAAAATGAAGAAAACACAACCCTCCCCCCAAACAAACGGTATACATAAGGAAAACACACTGTTGGCTAGTCTCCGGAAGGAAAGCGGGTGCAGTGTACGCAACAAAAAGCAAGCAGGGCGCAGAGTAATAATGACAATATACAGCCATATCACGCACCACAGTTAACCGAAGGGTCCCCGCAACATCCACGCTCACAAACGAACGCACTGACAAACGCCAGCGCACGAGCGCGTGCGCGCATGCATACCCACCCCCCTGAAGAAAATGGTGCCGTTTGGGCACCAAATGGGACCGAAAGAGCCGTTTTCAGCCCCGTTCCGCCGCAACTTTTACCCGGTAACAGACCCCAGGCCACCCAGACTATGTGGAACTGCATGCATATACCCTCTCCTACCATGCGGGATATGTGTGGCGCCGGACTTGTGGCGACAAAACAGCCGCTGAGTGGTAAGAAGGCTAGTATCTGGGAAGGAAAGGTGGTGCGGTGTACGCAACAAAAAGCAAGCAGGGCGCACAGTAATAATGACAATATACAGCCATATCATAGACCACAGCAAACTTCAGGGTCCCCGTAACATGTTGGCTGACAAACCAACGCACAGACAAACGCCAGCGCGCGAGCGCGTGCGCGCATGCATACCCACCCTCCTGAAGAAAATGGTGCGGTTTGGGCCAAAATTGTGACCGTTGGAGCCGTTTTTAGCCCCGTCCCACAACAACTATTACCGGGTAATAAAGGCATCTAGGGGCACCCAGACTATTTGACACTGCATGCATAAACCCTCTTCTAGGCATTGAGTAAAATATGGTCGTGGTGCCGTGGGCTCTGAAAGTGCGGAAAAGTGCGGGCGCCAAGGGCCGGAAAACGGTGGTTTCGTCACATCTTTTCCCTATGCTTCTCTTAGCTTACACATGGGAGGGTGGGTATGCATGCGCGCAAGCGTGCCTTGGCTGTTGTTTGTGTGTGCGGATTTCTGTGTTTGTGCGTGTGGAGGAGACCCTGCAGATTGCCGTGGTGCATGATATTGTAGGATATTGTTATTTGATGTGTGTTGTAGGGTCATTTTTGCCTACACTGTACCATGCTTCTTGGCGACAAACTTGGCTCTGTACAAGCGGGGATGCCATCTTCGGGCTGTCGTGTCGCCACAATTCCAGTGCCACACACATCGGAAATGGTTGTAGAGCTTCCATGTATAGAGTAGAAGACGCTCGTGGTGCCGTGGGCTCCGAAAGTGCGGAAAAGTGCGGGCGCCAAGGTCCGGAAAACGGCGGTTTCGTCACATCTTTTCCCTATGCTTCTCTTAGCTTATACATGGGAGGGTGGGTATGCATGCGCGCGTGCGTGCCTTGGCTGTTGTTTGTGTGTGCGGATTTCTGTGTTTGTGCGTGTGGAGGAGACCCTGCAGATTGTAGGATATTGTTATTTGATGTGTGTTGTAGGGGTCATTTTTGCCTACACTGTACCATGCTTCTTGGCGACAAACTTGGCTCTGTACAAGCGGGGTTGCCATCTTCGGGGCTGTGGTGTCGCCACAATTCCAGTGCCACACACATCGGAATGGTTGTAGAGCTTCCATGCATAGAGTAGAAGACGCTGGTGGTGCCGTGGGCTCTCAAAGTGCGGAAAAGTGCGGGCGGCAAGGGCCGGAAAACGGCGGTTTCGTCACATCTTTTCCCTATGCTTCTCTTAGCTTATACATGGGAGGATGGGTATGCATGCGCGCGTGCGTGCCTTGGCTGTTGTTTGTGTGTGCGGATTTCTGTGTTTGTGCGTGTGGAGGAGACCCTGCAGATTGCCGTGGTGCATGATATTGTAGGATATTGTTATTTGATGTGTGTTGTAGGGGTCATTTTTGCCTACACTGTACCATGCTTCTTGGCGACAAACTTGGCTCTGTACAAGCGGGGTTGCCATCTTCGGGGCTGTGGTGTCGCCACAATTCCAGTGCCACACACATCGGAAATGGTTGTAGAGCTTCCATGCATAGAGTAGAAGACGCTCGTGGTGCCGTGGGCTCTCAAAGTGCGGAAAAGTGCGGGCGGCAAGGGCCGGAAAACGGCGGTTTCGTCACCTCTTTTCCCTATGCTTCTCTTAGCTTATACATGGGAGGATGGGTATGCATGCGCGCGTGCGTGCCTTGGCTGTTGTTTGTGTGTGCGGATTTCTGTGTTTGTGCGTGTGGAGGAGACCCTGCAGATTGCCGTGGTGCATGATATTGTAGGATAATGGTATTTGATGTGTGTTGTAGGGGTCCTTTTTGCCTACACTGTACCATGTTTCTTGGCGACAAACTTGGCTCTGTACAAGCGGGGTTGCCATCTTCGGGGCTGTGGTGTCGCCACAATTCCAGTGCCACACACATCGGAAATGGTTGTAGAGCTTCCATGCATAGAGTAGAAGACGCTGGTGGTGCCGTGGGCTCTGAAAGTGCGGAAAAGTGCGGGCGGCAAGGGCCGGAAAACGGCGGTTTCGTCACCTCTTTTCCCTATGCTTCTCTTAGCTTATACATAGGAGGGTGGGGGAGGTGGGTATGCATGCGCGCGTGCGTGCCTTGCTGTTGTTTGTGTGTGCGGATTTCTGTGTTTGTGCGTGTGGAGGAGACCCTGCAGATTGCCTGTGGTGCATGATATTGTAGGATAATTGGTATTTGATGTGTGTTGTAGGGGTCCTTTTTGCCTACACTGTACCATGTTTCTTGGCGACAAACTTGGCTCTGTACAAGCGGGGTTGCCATCTTCGGGGCTGTGGTGTCGCCACAATTCCAGTGCCACACACATCGGAAATGGTTGTAGAGCTTCCATGCATAGAGTAGAAGACGCTGGTGGTGCCGTGGGCTCTGAAAGTGCGGAAAAGTGCGGGCGGCAAGGGCCGGAAAACGGCGGTTTCGTCACATCTTTTCCCTATGCTTCTCTTAGCTTATACATGGGAGGGTGGGTATGCATGCGCGCGTGCGTGCCTTGCTGTTGTTTGTGTGTGCGGATTTCTGTGTTTGTGCGTGTGGAGGAGACCCTGCAGATTGCCGTGGTGCATGATATTGTAGATATGTTATTTGATGTGTGTTGTAGGGGTCCTTTTTGCCTACACTGTACCATGTTTCTTGGCGACAAACTTGGCTCTGTACAAGCGGGGTTGCCATCTTCGGGGCTGTGGTGTCGCCACAATTCCAGTGCCACACACATCGGAAATGGTTGTAGAGCTTCCATGCATAGACGTAGAAGACGCTGGTGGTGCCGTGGGCTCTGAAAGTGCGGAAAAGTGCGGGCGGCAAGGGCCGGAAAACGGCGGTTTCGTCACATCTTTTCCCTATGCTTCTCTTAGCTTATACATGGAGGGTGGGTATGCATGCGCGCGTGCGTGCCTTGCTGTTGTTTGTGTGTGCGGATTTTTGTGTTTGTGCGTGTGGAGGAGACCCTGCAGATTGCCGTGGTGCATGATATTGTAGGATATGTATTTGATGTGTGTTGTAGGGGTCATTTTTGCCTACACTGTACCATGTTTCTTGGCGACAAACTTGGCTCTGTACAAGCGGGGTTGCCATCTTCGGGGCTGTGGTGTCGCCACAATTCCAGTGCCACACACATCGGAAATGGTTGTAGAGCTTCCATGCATAGAGTAGAAGACGCTGGTGGTGCCGTGGGCTCTGAAAGTGCGGAAAAGTGCGGGCGGCAAGGGCCGGAAAACGGCGGTTTCGTCACATCTTTTCCCTATGCTTCTCTTAGCTTATACATGGAGGGTGGGTATGCATGCGCGCGTGCGTGCCTTGGCTGTTGTTTGTGTGTGCGGATTTCTGTGTTTGTGCGTGTGGAGGAGACCCTGCAGATTGCCGTGGTGCATGATATTGTAGGATATTATTATTTGATGTGTGTTTAGGGGTCCTTTTTGCCTACACTGTACCATGTTTCTTGGCGACAAACTTGGCTCTGTACAAGCGGGGTTGCCATCTTCGGGGCTGTGGTGTCGCCACAATTCCAGTGCCACACACATCGGAAATGGTTGTAGAGCTTCCATGCATAGAGTAGAAGACGCTGGTGGTGCCGTGGGCTCTGAAAGTGCGGAAAAGTGCGGGCGGCAAGGGCCGGAAAACGGCGGTTTCGTCACATCTTTTCCCTATGCTTCTCTTAGCTTATACATGGAGGTGGGTATGCATGCGCCGCGTGCGTGCCTTAGCTGTTGTTTGTGTGTGCGGATTTCTGTGTTTGTGCGTGTGGAGGAGACCCTGCAGATTGCCGTGGTGCATGATATTGTAGATATATTATTTGATGTGTGTTGTAGGGGTCCTTTTTGCCTACACTGTACCATGTTTCTTGGCGACAAACTTGGCTCTGTACAAGCGGGGTTGCCATCTTCGGGGCTGTGGTGTCGCCACAATTCCAGTGCCACACACATCGGAAATGGTTGTAGAGCTTCCATGCATAGAGTAGAAGACGCTGGTGGTGCCGTGGGCTCTGAAAGTGCGGAAAAGTGCGGGCGGCAAGGGCCGGAAAACGGCGGTTTCGTCACTCTCTTTTCCCTATGCTTCTCTTAGCTTATACATGGGAGGGTGGGTATGCATGCGCGCGTGCGTGCCTTGCTGTTGTTTGTGTGTGCGGATTTCTGTGTTTGTGCGTGTGGAGGAGACCCTGCAGATTGCCGTGGTGCATGATATTGTAATGATATGTATTTTGATGTGTGTTTAGGGGTCCTTTTTGCCTACACTGTACCATGTTTCTTGGCGACAAACTTGGCTCTGTACAAGCGGGGTTGCCATCTTCGGGGCTGTGGTGTCGCCACAATTCCAGTGCCACACACATCGGAAATGGTTGTAGAGCTTCCATGCATAGAGTAGAAGACGCTGGTGTGCCGTGGGCTCTGAAAGTGCGGAAAAGTGCGGGCGGCAAGGGCCGGAAAACGGCGGTTTCGTCACTCTTTTCCCTATGCTTCTCTTAGCTTATACATAGGAGGGTGGGTATGCATGCGCGCGTGCGTGCCTTGCTGTTGTTTGTGTGTGCGGATTTCTGTGTTTGTGCGTGTGGAGGAGACCCTGCAGATTGCCGTGGTGCATGATATTGTAAGATATATGGTATTTGATGTGTGTTGTAGGGGTCCTTTTTGCCTACACTGTACCATGTTTCTTGGCGACAAACTTGGCTCTGTACAAGCGGGGTTGCCATCTTCGGGGCTGTGGTGTCGCCACAATTCCAGTGCCACACACATCGGAAATGGTTGTAGAGCTTCCATGCATAGAGTAGAAGACGCTCGGTGTGCCGTGGGCTCTGAAACTGCGGAAAAGTGCGGGCGGCAAGGGCCGGAAAACGGCGGTTTCGTCACCTCTTTTCCCTATGCTTCTCTTAGCTTATACATAGGAGGGTGGGTATGCACTGCGCGCCGTGCGTGCCTTGCTGTTGTTTTGTGTGCGGATTTTGTGTTTGTGCGTGTGGAGGAGACCCTGCAGATTGCCGTGGTGCATGATATTGTAGGATATATTGATTTGATGTGTGTTCTAGGGGTCCTTTTTGCCTACACTGTACCATGTTTCTTGGCGACAAACTTGGCTCTGTACAAGCGGGGTTGCCATCTTCGGGGCTGTGGTGTCGCCACAATTCCAGTGCCACACACATCGGAAATGGTTGTAGAGCTTCCATGCATAGAGTAGAAGACGCTCGTGGTGCCGTGGGCTCTGAAACTGCGGAAAAGTGCGGGCGGCAAGGGCCGGAAAACGGCGGTTTCGTCACCTCTTTTCCCTATGCTTCTCTTAGCTTATACATGGAGGGTGGGTATGCATGCGCGCCGTGCGTGCCTTGCTGTTGTTTGTGTGTGCGGATTTCTGTGTTTGTGCGTGTGGAGGAGACCCTGCAGATTGCCGTGGTGCATGATATTGTATGATAATTATTTGATGTGTGTGTTTAGGGGTCCTTTTTGCCTACACTGTACCATGTTTCTTGGCGACAAACTTGGCTCTGTACAAGCGGGGTTGCCATCTTCGGGGCTGTGGTGTCGCCACAATTCCAGTGCCACACACATCGGAAATGGTTGTAGAGCTTCCATGCATAGAGTAGAAGACGCGTGGTGCGTGGGCTCTGAAAGTGCGGAAAAGTGCGGGCGCAAGGGCCGGAAAACGGCGGTTTCGTCACCTCTTTTCCCTATGCTTCTCTTAGCTTATACATGGGAGGGTGGGTATGCATGCGCGCGTGCGTGCCTTAGCTGTTGTTTGTGTGTGCGGATTTTGTGTTTGTGCGTGTGGAGGAGACCCTGCAGATTGCCGTGGTGCATGATATTGTAATGATATTATTTGATGTGTGTTCTAGGGGTCCTTTTTGCCTACACTGTACCATGTTTCTTGGCGACAAACTTGGCTCTGTACAAGCGGGGTTGCCATCTTCGGGGCTGTGGTGTCGCCACAATTCCAGTGCCACACACATCGAAATGGTTGTGAGCTTCCATGCATAGAGTAGAAGACGCTCGTGGTGCCGTGGGCTCTGAAACTGCGGAAAAGTGCCTTATTTTTAAGAGAGAGAGAGGAGAGAGAGAGAGAGAGAGAGAGAGAGAGAGAGAGAGAGAGAGAGAGAGAGAGAGAGAGAGAAGAGAGAGAGAGAGAGAGAGAGAGAGAGAGAGAGAGAGAGAGAGAGATTTTCAGGTCTCTCTAGTGACCTTTTTTTTTTAAAATGATCTGCGCTATGTAATGTTGCAGCTGTACCAATATAACAACCAATCAGAACGGCACACTACCACCACAGAACTGCTGCTGACTATAAAAGCTTTTCGTGTTCTTCTCCGAGCATATAAACCTATCTAAAAAGCGCGCGAAATCGACACCCTCCTCTTTTCTCTCTTTACATGTCTGTTTCCACTCTGGGATAGCTTGCTACCATCAACAGCAGCAGCAGAATAGGTCGCCACCCTATCCTCCACCCTAACAAACACCTGCACACAGGGGCGGCTAGAAACTTCATCAGTCTGTCTGTGACACACCTGTAGTGAAGGTAAAATTTTGCTGCTTGGTTGTTTATTAATTTTGAATCTAATCATTGTTGCAGTTCATCAGACAGTATTTTTCATGTGTGTATGTTTGGTTGATATTTTTTTAGTGTCCAGCATTGCCTTTCAAACACACACCACACACACATACACACCCACATGCACACTTGCATGTATGGAGACATTCATGCAAACACACCAAACTCATTCATACATGCAAACATATGCATGCATACCAGCATTCCTTCATGCAGATAGATGGCATGCATGCACAGAACAGCAGACACAAACTGCTACAAACTTACACCCCTTTTTACCACTCCCCCTCCCAACTTTTTGCTTCTTTGAATGCTCAGACAGTAGCTTTTGTTGTCTGTCATATGAGCAAATCATGCCTAGTGCTGCTGTTAAACACCTCACAAGTCAGGCTCAGTGCATCCCTCTTCAGGGTAGGAGAGCACTGTCATCTTTAAAGTCTTGGGGCAAAAAACATAGGCCAATGGACCAAGAAAGCAGACAATAGACAAGAAGGTGGTGACAAGAAGAGAATGACCAATGCAGAAACAATGAGAGAGATACAAAAAATAATATGAAAAGAGAATTTGAAGAGAAATTCCAGAAAGTGGTCTTGCTTTCTGTGCTGATACCCCCCCCCCCCTCCCTCTCCTCTTTTATGCCCACTGGAAGATCTGTCCATCTGATATCCCAGATGGTAAAGAGACTTTAGCAGACACTTAAGCAAACTGCCGCCAACTTCTCTTTCACAGAATGAGGTCACATTCTCAACTTCTGTCGTCAGTGTGCTAAAATTAAGGCAGCACCTTGTTTGAAAATAAGCGTGGGCCCCCACCCCCCCCCCCCCCCCTCAATTTGAATTTCAAAACAACCCCCCGCTGCTTTATTGGCCACGCTGATTGAGCTAAAATGAGGTCGCCCACGCTGTACATGTGTGCATGCACGCACGCACGCACGCACACGCACGCGCAAACACACAGTACATTGAATTAATACATTCTCTTTAAATGTAGGACAAACATGCTCCCTGTATAACAAAAAATGAAACTTCCTTAGATAACATAAGATACTGAATCAGAGATAAACTTCAGAAACTATCTAAACCCATAGTACAAATGAACAATTTAGGATAGAAAGGTACCAAGCTAATTCTCTTAAATGCAGATCAAAGCCTAGTTACTGCACATCCCAAGATAATCAAAGATTTAAGACCAACAAAAATACAAGCATAGACACAACCACTTGCTAATATTTCCAAGACCCATAAATAAACTGTACACATCGAGTTTCTTGTATTCAGGATAGGCTCCTAAAACTTTGAAACTTACCAAAAACAAAGATCCCTTTTAAACACATCTAAAACTATAATTTTTTTCTCATAAATCATCAAGCGGATTGGTGGTCTAGAGGTAACGCACCTGTCTAGGATGCTAAAAGTCAGGGTCGAAGTTTGCGGTGGTTCAAATCCCGTTTGGGCCCAAAACTATTCCTCCATCCATTAGATCATGAGTGGTGGTCTGGGTGCGAGTCTTTGATGAGACGATGAACCATCGTCCCGTGTGTTACACATTCTTATTCAGCGCACGTGAAAGAACCCTCGGCAACTTGAGGGTTGCCCCTGGAAAATTCTGTAGAAAGGAGCCACTCTGATAGGGAAACAAATATACCTGCAGACAGGAAAAAGAAAAAAGAATAATGGGTAGGCGCTGCACTTGTGGCGACGCGCTCTTCCGGGGACAGCAGCCCGAATTTCATGCAGAGATATCAGCTGTGACATAAAGTGGTTCAGAAGACTATTTGTAAACTTGTATAGTGATCTTTCCTTTAGGCCTCCTCCTTTTCTCTCACTTGAACGTGTGTGTAGTGGGCTTTATTGTTACCCCTTTTACACTTTCACACCACTTTAAGTCACGGCACATTTCTCTGTGTGAAATTCGGGCTGCTCTCCCTGGGGAGAGCACGTCGCCACGAGAGCAGTGCCACCTTTTTTATATTTCTTTTCCTCCATGCAGCAGTATTTCCTTCCCTATCAGAGTGGCTGTTTTCTACAGAATTTTGCCAGGGACAACTCTCTTGTTGCCATGGGTTCTTTTACTGCGCTAAATATCTTTTGTAAGACATGGGACTTCGGTTTATCATCTCATCCGAGAGACTAGCACCCAGAACACCACTCGTGGTCTAATGAATGGGGAAAAGTTGGGGGCCTAAACGGGGATCAAACCACTGCACACTTCCGACCCGGACATTTCACATTCGTTGGCAGGCCCGTTACCTGTAGACCGCCATCCATTCAACAAATGAAAGGAAAGCTATGGAGGCTCTTTCTTTTTTTCAGTTGTAACTGAAATCAATATAATGTGTGCGTGAGGTGGGGAGATGGCGGTGTCATTGATGTTATTGTTATTACAAATGAGGTATGAACCAAGTTGATAGTCATGATAAAAATTATGTATTAATATCTTATCTAGGAGTATCCATCTGCTGATATGGTGATCTGATAATTATTAAACCTTGCCAGCTTTGTGTGTGTGTGTGTGTGTGTGTGTGTGTGTGTGTGTGTGTGTGTGTGTGTGTGTGTGTGTGTGTGTGTGTGTGTGTGTGTGTGTGTGTGTGTGTGTGCGTTTGTGTGCGTTTGTGTGCGTGTGTGTGTGTGCGCGCGCGCGCGCGCGTGTGTGTGTGTTTACATCATGGTTGATTTTCCTTTCGTTTTCACGGAATTCCATATTTGCGATTTTGGATTTTGGTAACTAGATTATTCTAGAAAAGAATACCACAGAAGAGGATAAAAGCAGGGAAAGGAAACGACAAACGAGAGAGAGAGAGACAGAGAGAGACAGAGAGAGACAGAGACAGAGACAGACAGAGAGAGAGTAATGCATGCTCAATCATTCATGTCCAGCACAATAGGAGTAGGAAAACAAAGATTCCGAATTCAGTATTCTCTTGGATGAGACTTTAAACCAAGGCCCCGTGCGCAAACGCGCGCAGAACATCTTGGGAACACGTTAAATCCTGTTCCGCTTTTCGTAAGAGTAGGCCATCGTGTGCCGGTGGGAGCAGATGACATTTACAAAACTGCATACACACGGACACTGGATGTAAAAAAGCACAAGAATGCTTATTCCATTATCCTCGATACAAAAGAATAAATCAAATCAAAATCAAATCAAATCTTACCATTTTTGATGTGTGGACCAGCCGCCTTGGCGCAGTGGTTAGCGCCTTGGATTTCGGACTGGAAGGTCGCGGGTTCGAGTCCCATAAGTCATAGGGACTTTTCGGAGTCCGGCTGGCTCCTACCCAGAGTGAGTGTGCTGTGGGCTCAGCGGGGAGACTGGGACCACACAGTCGAGCTTCATCCACTTTACGGATGCGAATTTGAGTGTTGCTCTAATTACCTGACCAACACTGCAGGTGTCTGTATCTCTCGGGCCGGTTGACGCCGGGATATATTATGGAATATCCATGTGTCTGTGGAAGGAGCTTTGCTACAGCGCGAGGCATGAAGATCCATAGAACAAAGAAGGGATGTGAGAGGTCTCATCCGGGTGGACAGCAGCGCACTGCATCAGCAGATAAGACGTTGGAAGACCAAGGCCAGGATTCAAACCACAGTGCCAAGGACAACCAAGCTGTCGACTCGGATGACGAACTTGCACAGGCCCTCGATGCCAGGCGCCAGAAGCTCAACCTGCCAAAAGCAAGTGCAACTGATGAGTGGCAGAAACTGGACAGAAAAATTGTCCAAAGACTCGAGACTCTGATAGGGAAAAGCACACTAGAACACAAACTAGCCACATATGGGGACATCATATACGCCACCTGTAGGGATACCTATGGAGTAAAACAGCCAAAAGAGAAAACGCCTCCAAAGAAATCCAGACGCCAAGAAGAGATAGACAGGATCAGGGTCAAAAAGAAAAACCTCAGAAAGCAAATGAAAACCGCACTGCCAATTGAGAAACAAGGTTTGCAGAAGCTTTGGAAAGATCTGAAAGCAAGACACAGTGCCCTCAGCAAAGCAGAAGCAGCGAGGAAGAAGAAGAGCAGAAAGAAGAAAACCTACGACCGTTTCTTCAAGGACCCCTTCCAGTTTGCCAGAACACTCTTTGAGCAACCAAAATCGGGAACCCTGAAAGTGGACAAAGATGTTCTTGAGCAGCATCTCAGGAAAACTTACTCTGGCCCACAGAGCAAAGCACCACTCAACATCCAAGGCTTGGTAACGCCAGCCGACCCTGAGAAACCCTTCAACGCCAAGCCACCAACGCTGGAAGAAGTACAAAATGTGGTCAGCAAAGCCAGAGCCAAATCATCACCAGGGCCAAATGGAGTACCATACCAGCTGTACAAGAAATGTCCCAAAGTGCTGCAGTGGCTCCACAAGCTGCTGAGATCAGCATGGAGAAACAAGAAAATCAACAGCGAGTGGATGAAAGCTGATGGGGTGTACATCCCCAAAGAGCAAAACTCAAGTGACATTGGCCAGTTCAGACCAATATCCCTACTGAACGTTGAAGGCAAAATCTTCTTCTCTGTCATGGCAGCAAGGATGACCAAGTACCTCATGGAAAACAAGTACTTGGATGTGTCAGTCCAGAAAGGAGGCATCCCAGGTGTGTCTGGCTGTGTTGAACATGCCACAATGATTTGGGATGCAATCCAAAGAGCAAAAACAGGAAAGAAAGACCTAGATGTAGTGTGGCTTGATCTGGCAAATGCATATGGATCTGTACCCCACGAGATGATACAGCAGGCTCTCGAGATGTACCATGTGCCAGAGAGCATCCGCGACATGCTCAAGATGTACTTCGACGGCTTCTCAATGCGGTTCTCTACCCAGGATTACACAACAGCATGGATCAACCTGGAAGTGGGTATCGCAATGGGCTGTGCAATTTCTCCAATACTGTTTGTGTTGGCAATGGAAGTCATCTTGAAAGCAGCAACCAGGAACACAAGCCAAACGGACCTCGGTGATGGATACAAGATGCCTCCTCTCAAGGCCTTCATGGACGATACAACAGTGGTCTCATCCAAAGAAAGTGAGACACGGCATGTCTTGGAAAGACTGGACGACATTGTCGCCTCAGCAAGGATGAAATTCAAGCCCAAGAAATCACGGAGTCTGTCACTGAGAAAAGGAAAAGTAGCTGAATCCGTGGTCTTCAGTGTCGCTAACCAAGCCATTCCAACAGTCACAGAGGAACCTGTCAAGAGCCTTGGGAGGTGGTATGATGACACCCTGAAGGACACACAAAGAGCCAAAGAAACCAAAAAGATGGCGGAAGAAGGCTTGGAGACCATTGACCAGTGTGGTCTCCCTGGCAAATACAAGGTGTGGTGTCTGCAGTTCATGCTGATCCCAAAACTACTATGGCCTCTAATGATATATGAGATCTGCACCAGCACGGTAGAGGCAATGGAAGCCAAAATCAACAAATTCACGAGGAAATGGCTTGGAGTTCCACCCTGTCTCACCGATATAGCGCTGTACTGTCGGCAAGCAAAATTAAAACTGCCACTGAAATCCATCCTAGAAGAATATAAAGCAGGAAAAATCAGACTTCAAAGCATGTTAGAGGACACAGATGACAAGGTGGTAGAAGAAATCAAGCCCCTGCTGAAGACCGGCAGAAAATGGAAAGTCCAGGAGGTGATAAACTCTGCCAAAGAAAGTCTCAAGATCAGAGAGATAACAGGACACACACAGACCAACAGACAAGGACTAGGGTCAACAAAAACAGAATGGTGGTCAAAAGCAAAAGGAAAAGCCAAACGGGACATGGTCATTCAAGAGATGAGGAAAGAAGAAGACCAAAAGAGACTCCAAAAAGCAGTCCAGCAGAGCCAACAAGGGCAATGGACAACATGGGAGAGTGCGCTCCAAAAAAGTCTCACCTGGAATGACATTTGGCACATGGCCCCTCTCAGGATCAGCTTCATTCTCAGATCCGTGTATGACCTGCTACCATCAAATGCAAACCTGGTGAAGTGGGGAAAACCAGACGATCCTGCATGCCCCCTCTGCCGTGAAAAACAAACAGTGGAACATGTCCTCAGCTCATGCAAGGTAGCCTTAACCCAAGGGAGGTACACATGGAGGCACAACCAGGTGCTAAAAGAGATTGTAGAAGCAGTCTGGTTCAGTACCTGCTCCACAATTGGCAACATCAGGACACAAAAAGCTCCCGCAACCTTCTTCACGGCAGGAGGAAAAGACTCATGGCCACGAACATCAGTGCCATTCAGAACCTGCAAGCAGAGTCTGCTGGATGGAGCAGACGACTGGGTGTGCACTGCAGACCTCCCAGAATGGAACAACCACCCCGAGATCATCAGCAAGAGTGGTATGAGACCTGACATAGTAGTCAACTCCCACTCAACCAAGCAGCTGATCATGATAGAGCTGACTGTTCCATATGAGAACAGGATGGAGGCATCTCACGCCTACAAGACTGAAAAATATGCAGATCTGGCCAACAGCCTGAAGAAAGAAGGCTATCAGGTCAAAGTCCTTGCTGCAGAAGTCGGAGCCAGGGGGTTTGTGGGAGAATCGGCTTACAACCTCATGAAACAGCTCTCGATTGCAGGGAAGGAAAAAACCAGAGCCCTGAAAGCCATGACAGAAGCAGCCGAGAGATGTTCAAGCTGGATCTGGTCAAGGAGGAACAAAAGTGAACTGCATAAGACCTAGATGACCCCATAATACCATAGGTGGCTAATCCCCCCCCCAAAAAAAAAAAAAAAAAGTGTGCATATCCAGAGACCATGAATTCAAATCCGAGTCAGAACTCACCACATACATGAAGGGGCAGCAGAGAGACATCCAGAGTCATGAACTGGATGTGGGCCGGCCTCCCTAGAGTGTAAGGAAGATTAAAGGCCCGAAACACTTGTTTGAAGGGGGCTTCTCCTCTGAGGACTTTCTGCTGCCATGCTCTACGCGAGTTTCTTACCACTGACAGTAAGCGCAGAGTACAACCCTGTCAAGTAGTCTCAAAGCGGACACACTTCCACAGCAACATCATTACATCATCCCCATCACCATTGATCATCATGCAATAATAAAAATTGCCTCTGATTCGGTTGCTCCCGTTGGTCTGGTCTCGTAGTGACCTCAGATTCGGTTTCCCCATACGCTTCTGTGCCCTAGGTGAGTTTGTGTCAAATCCTTTGGGGTTGGAGGTTCGCGGGGAGACGGTCGTTGGAGGGACGTTGTGGTGGTCGCCACCTCAGGTGGGTGATTCACTCAGTCTGGCTTCGCGACTGAGCTAATACTGTCGTTAGTAGGGGGCTTCGTAGGTGGTGTCCTGCGTATGTAAGATCAGAACAGGCACCACCGAACACCACCAAAGTGACTCAGCAGAAGTGCAGGGCCCCTCTGGCTGGTGGCCCCACGGCGGCCTAATATTGATGGGCTCCCTGTGGACAGCCGATCCCGAGGATAAGACACAACAAATCAGGGTATGGCTGTGGCGGGGAGATTGAAATGAGCGGCGGTGTGAACAGCAATACGAGGACGTCACAGAAGACGAGGCAGCAAAAAAAAAAAAAAAGAGCTGAGAAAGCTACTTTGTAGGAAGGAAAGCTGGTACAGTGTACGCCAAAAAACGCAGTGCGCACAATAATAATGACAATATACAGCAATATGATGCACCACACCAAAGTACAGGGTCCCCGACACATGCCCGCATACAAACAAACACACACACAAACACCAGCGGCTGCGTACGTGTGCTCACGCATACACAACCCCCTCAAGAAAAAGGTGCGGTTTGGGGCAAAGATGTGACCGAAAGATGTTTTGAGCCCCGTCCTACCACCACTTTTGCGCGGAAACAGACCCCACGGCACAAAGACAATTTATCGCACTGTTTGCATACACACTCTTCTACCATCTTTGGTATGTGTGGCGCCGGACTTGTGGCCACACCACAGCCCCCAAGAGCTAAGAAAGGTAGTTTGTCCGAAGGAAGGCTGGTTCAGTGTAGGCAACAAAAAACAAGCAGTGCCACAATAAAAATGACAATATTTAGAAATATCATGTACCACAGCGAAGTATAAGGTCCCAGCCACATGCACGCATACAAACAAACACACACACACAAAAATAAGCGTGTGCATGCGTGCGCGCACGCATACACTATCCTCTGAAGAAAAAGGGGCGGTTTGGGCAAAATTGTGACTGAAAGAACCGTTTTCAGCTCCGTCCTACCCCCACTTTTGCGCAGTAAAGGACCCCACGGCACTAAGACAATATCGCAGTATTACTTTACACCCTCTCCTACCATCTTGAATATGTGTGGCGCCGGACTTGTGGCGACAACACAGCCCTCGGGAGCTAAGAAAGCTAGTCTGTCGGAAGAAAAGCTGGTAGGGTGTACGCAACAAAAAGCAAGCAGGGTGCACTGTAATAATGACAATATACAGCAATATCATGCACCACACACCAAAGTGCAGGGTCCCTGCCACATGCACGCACACAAACAAACACACTGACAAATGCCAGCGCGCGACCGCCTGCGCGCACGCATATCCACCACCCTGAAGAAAATGGTGCGGTTTGGGGCACAGATGTGACCGAAAGAGCTGTTTTTAGCCCCGTTCCACCCCAAGATATAGATATAGCGCCAAATAGGTTCTATAATTATAATATCATTAATGAATAAAAATGATAATAACCAATACTCAAATCTCAAAGAATTAGTAGTCTTAATCGACAATCTTCTGATGTTTATATAACAGATTTGTCCCACCATTGTGTAGAAACAACTGTCAGGGATACAGGCAAAACTAGGAGTTCAGCTTAGAATACTGGTCTCTAAAAAATTTAGGGGGTAGGAGTAAAAAACAAGGCATATCTCACTAAAGTATTTGTTGATTGCAACTGTTCTTAGTTTTTTTTATTAACAGAAGAGGTCATACTAGCTTTCTATTATAAGCATGTTTTATTAATCTTGTATGAAACACATACAAATGGGAAAAATATAAGTATTTTGTTCAAATCAGCAAAGAATATCAACTTTTTTCGTCCCCAAAATGTAAAAAAAAGATGAATTTCCAGCCTTATTTTGTTTTAAAAAACATGTATGACCTGTCAGTCATTGTATTACAGTTGTTCTAAATATTGTTTTGTCAAAATCACATTCATAATAGTAGTTTGTCATACTTTTTTACTCACAGGAATTCAGTGAGGGGGTACCTCATTTGAAGTGAAATGTCTAATTCGTTGAACCATATTATATTCTTTTCGATTTTTGATATGTTATCCGTGGATGTCTGACAATACCGAATCAGTTGAGTTTGCCTTTGGAGCAGTTTATTTAAGGTTCGGCCAAATTTGGGGCTTATTTGACTGGACTATAAAATGAATGCTGCTGCTTCCTTCCTCTTCTTCACCATGTGTAGCCTAGCTGGAACCAGGCAATATATGGCCTAGGCTTAGACATCCTCCTACGGCACGATCCCACCCCTTTCTCCTTGCCACCACCCCCTCCCCCCTCTCCCTCATCCCACTTTACAACCCTTTGTGCTCCTTCTATTTTCCTTTCTACCCATGTTCATCTCCCCTCCCGCACACGTTTGTATCTTTCTTTCTTTGCGCTGGCGCTGGCAATTTGACGACCCGGGTTTGAGTCCGGTCAAGGAGATTATTCTCCTGAAGTTAACATCAGTGCTGACTCACCTCTCCCCAAAAGTCCTTCGGATGAGACTTTAAACCGAGGCCCCGTGTGCGAACGCACGCAGAACATCTTGCACACACTTTAAATCCCGTTCCGCTTTTCGTAAGAGTAGGCCATCATGTGCCGGTGGGAACAGATATTTACAAAACTGCATACAACGGGAACTGGAGATAAAAAAACACGAGTGCTTATTCCATTATCCATGAGGGGAGGGATAGCATAATGGTCAGAACATTGGGCACGCAATTTGATGACCCGAGTTCGACTCCGTTGGAGGGGATTTTTCCCCTGGAGTTAATATCAATGCTGACTCCACTCTCCCACAAGTCTTTCGGATGAGATTGTAAACCGAGGCCCGTGTCTGAACGCAGGCAGAACATCTTGGCACACGTTAAATCCTATTCGGCTTTTCGTAAGAGAAGGCTATTGTGTGCCGGTGGGAACAGATGACAATATTTACAAAACTACATACACACGGGGACCAGATGAAAAAAAGGACATAATTGCTTATTCTGTTATCCTCGATATAAAAAATAATAAATAAGTAAATCTTCGATATAAAAGAATAAATCAAATCAAATCACCCCCTCCCCCCTCTCCTTCATCCCACTTTACAACCCTTTGTGCTCCTTTTATTTTCCTTTCTACCCATGTTCTCTACTCCCTCCCCCACGCATTTGTCTCTTTTTTTTTCGGGGGAAGGGGGGGGGGGGGGAGAAAGGATTGTGTTCACTTTCAGTTTCAAATAAATTTTGATTTTAAAAATGTTGATCCATTTAGCAGAAAACTTGCAGCTAACAGCAATTCCTGATTAGACAAAAACACCCCCCCCCCCCCCCAAAAAAAAAAAAGAAAAGTGAATATGCCTAGTTATCAGGAAATATGAAGGGACATGCAGAGTTGTCTCTCTTTACCCATGTCACATAGCGCGCGTTCTTTGCAGGTGGGTTCCATGTTGAATTGCTGATGAAAGAATTTAATATTTTGTGATGTTTAGTGGTTATGGTCTGCAGTTTTTAAGTTCCCCTACGAATATATGTGTTGATCCGCACGACTGGTCGTCTGCACACAGACTGTTGCAAGGTAATAATTATTATCCATTGCATTTTTCACCAACGGAAGCGGTAAATTCAATTGTCACATTCACAGTAAAACTGAAGATATCGATCTACGATCTACTCGCAGTGCCAGTAGAACCAAGCATTTTAATTTAATATCCAGGTTAGTTCTGACTCGAAGCATGATTTATAAGTTGCATTTTACAAAACTCAGGCTTTGTTTTAAGTGTCCTTTTGTTAACGGCTAGTGACAGTTCTATTTTTAGCATTAAAGGATTGAAAAATGTTCTGTTCCTCAGGTGGAGCTCCCAGTTCAGGTCTCGACAATGGTGACATTTTGATTTTTCGTATGGGACTGCTTGCCTGCCATTGACAATTTAAGATAACTATAGGCCCTACTCTGATTGCAACTGTAATCCGATTGCAGAGAGGATTGCTAAAGGCAACCTTAGTGTGGATATGTTTTGGAATTTTGTAATCAGTTCCTACATATGCAATATCATGAATATGCCTATTGGTATTCTCAAAGGCTGAATAAGTTTTTACTTGCAGGCAAGATGTTCAGTATGCAAACTCCAACAGGAACCACACATACACACAAGCGTGCATGCACACATGCACACACGCACACACACACACGCGAGGGGATAGTCTAGTGGTCAGAACATTGGGCTCGCAATCTGACGACCCGAGTCCCATTCCCGTTCGAGGGGATTTTTCCTCTGGAGTTAACATCAGTGCTGACTCCACTTTCCCCAAAAGTTCATCAGATGAGACTATAAACCGAGGCCCTGTGTGCTAACACATGCAGAACATCTTGTGCACAGTTAAATCCTGTTCCGCTTTTCGTAAGAGTAGGCCATGGTGTGCCGGTGGGAACAGATATGATTTACAAAAACTGCATACACACGGGGACTGGATGTGAAAAAGCACATGAGTGATGATTCCATTATCCTGGATATAAAAGAATAAATAAATAGATAAATAAATTCACATTTTTGCTTTTACATGTTTATGACACAGTGTTTATGTCTGTTAACAGATACTGGCTGGCTGTGATGAACCTTGTCACGAAGGACACAGGGATGAAAATGTCAGCACTACAAATCCGGCAGACTACAGGACATCTTCACTGTATGTATAAATTGTATAATTTCTTTCTTGTTTTAGGATCTCTCTTGAGAAGGGATGGTAAAATAAGTGGTTCAAACAAAGCTTCGAAGGGCTTCATTACTTGGTGTCTGGGACCAGAAGGTATGCTGGTCTTGGCCTTTAGAAATATGACATTAATGTTTAATTCAGTGCCTGTACAGTTGATGCATAAAATTGCAGGTTTTCAGATCTTTCAAGACAGCTACAGCACTGATGGTCAGAGTGCTGCAGTGCAAGGCAGTTCCACTGTATTGCAAAACACAAAATAACAGAAAAAAGAATAAAGATTTAACCAAATAAAAAGCATAAACAAAAAGAGGATAAAACAATAAACTTTTAAAAAAGAAAGGGAAACAAAACTGAAAATACTAAACAGAATGAAGTGTATTTTGGATTGTTCTTGTGTACATTGGTAAGCTGATTTTTTATTTTAAAAAAAAGGGGGGGGGGGGAATCCCAAACAGACTTGTAATTAAGGGAGTTGGAGTGAACGTGTTATAGTGTATTTAAACAATTGTAAATTTTAATCTTTGAAAATGTTATCAAATCATTAAAAAAGTTTAAGCAAAGACAGCAATGAAGAAATAATGACATGGAGAGTAAAGGATAAAAGTCTGAAAAGCACATTCTGAAGTTCTGTTAGTTTGTTTTTTTTAATTCATTTTAAATTTGTTTATATCACTTTATGTCACAGCAGATTTCTCTGCGTGAAATTCGGGCTGCTCTCCCTGGGGAGAGCGTGTTGCCACTAGTGCAGCGCCTACCCATTATTATATATATATATATATATATATATATATATATATATTATATATATATATATATATATATATATATATATATATATATTTACAGAGCCCCAAGCCGCCCTGGGGACTCCAACTCTCTGACTTTTCCTCAGGGATGGTGTCGGAACACGACACCTGTGTGCATGCTGGGGTTTTTTTTATATAATTTTATCATCCGTTCCTACCCACACACAATGGACTGCTCTTCCGAAAGGCCAAACGGTATTTTTAACGTGTGCACAAGATGTTCTGTGTGCATTCCCACACAAGGCCTTGGTTTTATAGTCTCATTCAAATGTTTCAGATTGAAACGATCAGATGAATGTAATGTTTTAAGTCGAGAAATTGTCAGTGTAGCTCATCACTTGTTTGTGTTTTCAGGAACTATGAGGGTAGACTGAATCAAGCATCAGAATCCAGTGCCAACAATCTGCTGTGGACAAGTCACCAGGGACTGAACAGGTATAATTTTTTTCACACTTCTCTGTCTAAACTTTTCCCCCATCCATTAGACCATGAGTGGTGGTCTTGGTGCTAGTCTTTCAGACGAGATGATAAACCGAGGTCTCGTGTGCTACACATCATTATTTAGCGCACGTAAAAGGACCCACGGTAACAAGAGGGTTGTCCCTGGCAAAATTCTGTAGAAAAAAGTCACTCTGATAGGGAAACAGGTACAGTTGCAGACAGGTAAAAGAATAAAAGGAAAATGGGTAGGCGCTGCACTTGTGGCGACGCGCTCTCCCTGGGGAGAACAGCCCAAATTTCACCAGAGAAATCTTCTGTAACATAAAGTGGTATAAAGAAAGAAGGAAAGAAAGAAACAAACAAACAAATAAATAAGCAAAGTGTAAACTGTAGTGTGTGACAGGTCACAGAGGTCACTTTGTAAAAAAAAAGAAGCAAAAATAAAAAATGATAAATAAACCCATGTTGTGGCTTAAGAGTTTGTGTGTGAAATGTGGTGTACTCCTTTCTATTTGTTTGCAGGAAGTGGGATTAAGGTGTGCATCTGGACAAACCGCAGGTGAACAAGAAAATGGATTGCTTTGTACCTCCTCATCCCATGAGAAAAATATTTTGTGAAATAATGATATACTTTGCAAAAAAAAAAATGGAGACTGCTTTTTATTTTAGGTGGTGATGGTTAAGTGTGCATTGTCAGATTAATCAGTCAGCAGAAAGATAAAAAAAAAGTCTGGTCTCAGATAATATGCCAGTATACGCTCACATCTCATACAACATAGTGTGCTACCTTCTCCATAGCTTTATCAAATTCTTTCAAATGAGTTCATTTTATTTATTTGAATAGATAGTTTGAGAAATTTCATTCGATTGAGTTGATTTTATTAATAAAAAATGACTCAAGAGATTTTTCAAATGATTTTTTTTAAAATAATAAGATGAGAAGATTGTTTCATGCATGTGAGGATTTTTGTCTTTATTTGTAAAGTGATGAAGAAACACAGGATTTGAAAAAAAAAAATAACTTTTTTAAATCCAACACTAAAATTGCAAATATAAATACTTATCTTGAGAACACAAGAAATTTATTTGAAGTATTATAATTCTGAAGTAGTAGTTTCTTCAGTTTAACGTCCTTCCACTAAATAGTGATATCAGACGGATTATAATTCTGAATGTTATAAGACGATGCTGTAAGTGTGCTGTAAATTTACTGAAGTACATGACAACATCTAAAAGTGTTTGAATCAAACTGTTGTAGTCTCTGAGCTTACTGAAGCGACTTACTGCTTTCAGGAGAGACTGTGGAGCCAGAATCCAGTGCCAAGAATCTGCTGTAAACAGGTCACCTGGGACTGAACAGGTATGGGTTTTTCTTCACAATTCGCTGAGCATAGTGTAAACTGTAGTATGTGACAGGTCGCAAAGGTCACTTTCTAAAATTGAAAAAACTCCCAAACCAAAAAACTCCACAAGTTGTGGCTTAGAGTTTATGCAATGTGGTGTACAACATTGTGTTTGCAGTAATTGGGATTAAGGTGTGCATGTGGACAAACCCCAGGTGAACAAGAAAATGGATTGCTTTGTACCTCCTCATTCCATGAGAAAAATATTTTGTGAAGTAATGATATACTTTGCAACAGAAATTGGAGATTCCTTTTTTATGTGTGTGTCGGTGGGGATGTTTAAGTGTGCATTGTCAGATTAGTCAGTCAGCAGAAAGATCAAAATAATTCTTGTCTCAGATAATAGGCCAGTGTACACTCACATTTCACAGTACATAATCAGAGTGCTAGCCTCTCCATAGCTTTATCAAATTCTTTCAAACGAGTTTATTTTATTTATTTAAAGATAGTTTAGATATTTCATTCAAATGAATAAAAAGTTTTCAAATGAAATTTTGTTTTTAAATAATAAAGTGAGAAGATTGTTTCATGCATGTGAGGATTTTTGTCTTTTATTTGTAAAGTGATGAAGCAACACAAAAATTAAAAAAAATTATAACTATTTAAATCCTACACTAAAATTGCGAATACAAATACTTAAGAACAAACGAAATTCATTTGTAGTATTATAATTCTGAATGTTATAAGACGATGCTGTAAGTGTGTTGTAAATTTACTGAAGTACATGACAACATCTAAAAGTGTTTGAATCAAACTGTGGTAGTCTCTGAGCTTACTGAAGTGACTTACTGCTTTCAGGAGAGACTGTGGAGATCCAGAATCATGCCAAGAATCTGCTGTGAACAGGTCACCGGGACTGAACAGGTATGGGTTTTTTCACACTTCTTAAGCAAAGTGTAAACTGTAGTATGTGACAGGTCGCAAAGGTCACTTTCTAAAATTGAAAAAAACCAAACCCAACTCCAAAAAACTCCACAAGTTGTCTCTTAGAGTTTATGCAATGTGGTGTACTACATTGTGTTTGCAGTAATTGGGATTAAGGTGTGCATGTGGACAAACCCCAGGTGAACAAGAAAATAGTTTGCGTTGTACCTCCTCATTCCATGAGAAAAATATTTTGTGAAGTAATGATATACTTTGCAAAAGAAATTGGAGATTGCTTTTTTTTTTATTAGTTGGTGGGGATGTTTAAGTGTGCATTGTCAGATTAGTCAGTCAGCAGAAAGATCAAAATAATTCTTGTCTCAGATAATAGGCCAGTGTACGCTCACATTTCAGAGTACATAATCAGTGTGCGACCCTCTCCATAGCTTTATCAAATTCTTTCAAATGAGTTTATTTTTTTTATTTAAAAAATAGTTTGAGAAATTTCTTTCCAGTGAGTTTGTTTTTTTCATAAAAAAGAGCTCTAGAAATTTCTTTCAAATGATTTTTTTGTTAATTGTAAAGTGAGAAGATTGTTTCATGCATGTGAGGATTTTTGTCTTTTATTTGTAAAGTGATGAAGCAACACAAAAATTATTTTTAAAAAATAACTGTATCTAAACCCTGGCTGCTGTGGGGCTACCAGCCAGAGGGGCCTTGCACTTCTGCTGAGTCACTTTGGTGGTGTTCAGTGATGCCTGTTCTGAGCTAACATATGCAGGGCACCACCTACTAAGCCCCCTACTAATGACAGTATTGGCTCAGTCGCAGAGTCAAAGTGAATGAGTGAGTCACCACAACATCCCTCCAATGACCACACCCCCAAACCTTCAAACCCCAAAGCTTTGACACAAACTCACCAGAGGCACAGAAGTGTATGGGGAAACCGAGGCAAGAGTAGGCATGGTTTATTTAAGTCAGCATGGGTGATTTTCCTTCTGTTTTTAACAGAATTCCATTTTGGCGATTTTCAGATTTTTTTCATGAAAAAAAAGAATATTAAATTGAAAGTCATGAATCCTTTTGAGAATGACCAAAATGACAAACTGACAAACACCTCCAAAACCCTTGAAAGTCGATGCTCATCTATCGAAAGCATTCTCATTAAGGATGATGATAAAATAAAGATCACACTTTTGTGTGGAAAAACAGTTAAAGGTTTAATTACAGGTGAGAGTGTGTGGTGCTTCACAGGTGGGCGGCTGCAAGGTTATGTGGATGGGTGTAAGCTTATGTTTGGATGCTAGGCTGTGTTGTGGTATTTTCCGTGATATTATGTTTACTGTTTTTATATGTGGCTTGTAACCCCCATGAATTTCTCGGTGAGATGATAAAGTATTTGCATTGAATTGAACTGAATTGAGTGCATGGACCAAACAAACAAGGACTTACAGGTGACAAAGGCTCCAAGGAGGTAAACATTGATTTGGCACATGCATAGTAAGTCTTGAAGTCATCTCTTGATAGCTCAGTTGATGGATTTTTGCCATTCAGAGTTCAAAATGACAAAGCAAGGCAAAAACTATGCATTGAAACTTATGTAATAGACAAAAGCATCAAAGGCTATGTTCATGAAGTATCAACAAACAAAACAAGTGTTTTCACTGAACATGTGATAAAACACATTGGTATGACTGTGTGCATGATGGATATGAGTGTGTGTGTGTGTGTGTGTGTGTGTGTGTGTGTGTGTGTGTGTGTGTGTGTGTGTGTGTGTGTGTGTGTGTGCGAGTGAGTGACTGTATGTGAGCATGTGTTTATGTTAATAAGTTTTGGGGAGGCAAGAGGGGAATCATCGTTGATTTTGTAGAAGAGGTACTAAAAGGAAACTGATAACTAGATGGAGGGGCTTTTTCCTTAGATTAACTGCTAGGTTCATCTTTTGTCAATTGTGAGAAAGGGGTAGGATACGTATGGCTAGGTAACTGGGAATAGAAAATAGGCCCGCATATAAAAGAGCATGTTTTTCTCCTGTGGTTTTTATTTGGGCTGATAACTCTCCTAGGCCATTAATACAACTTTGGTTCTTTTGGAAACGGGCACAATTTTTCAAAAGTACAGTAAGCTGGAAATTGCTGATTTCAGAGCTGAAAAATTGTATTTCAACAGTGGGGAAATTCAAGAAATAAGCAAGAAATAACCGTATCTTTTGGCGTGATCCTTCGTTTAATTAATTTTGGTTCTGTTGAAAACACCCACAGCCTATTTGTAAACAAAGGTAGGCTGTCGGAAGCCATTGAGCTGATTTCAAAACTAGACCATAACTTAAAAAAAAAAATCCAACCATGGATGGTTGATAGGACGGATGATTTGGGATTTAAAGAAAACTTCCAAACCCTTGTGTCAAGAGCTAGGTACCATTCTGTCTATGTACCATTGTGTCCACATGGCATACATATATACAAGCAGACAGGATAGCTGACCAACAGCATTTTTCCAGTGACTAATGTTATGTGCTAACACTAACACTAACCTTTACAATTAACCTTTATTATCTTAACCTGGCCCAACATGTGGACACAAAAGGTAGATGGATATGATGATACAAGACACGACACAGAAACAAAGCTTTTTTGTTTTTTGCATTTTTAGGGGGGGGGGGGGTAGGAAAAACATATGAGAAGGGGCGGGATGGATAGGTAGCTAGCTGTATGTGGGAAGGGGCATGAGAAAGGTAATGGCCAAGTCGTCAGTGTTAGAGCAAGAATAGGGAATGGGCAAACATGGTTTTGTTGGGGAGAGGGGGGGGGTTGTAAGAGAGGAGGGGGAATGTTTCAGCTAAATAGATATTTGAATATAAAAAGTAGGGTTTAGTGGGAAATGCAGTTACCAAGATAATTATTTTTATGCGTCGTGTGTGTGTGTGTGTGTGTGTGTGTGTGCGCGCGCGCGCACGTGTGCTTGAGAGAGATATAGTGTGTATACTGACATACATGCATGGATTCATGAAACGATGGAAGAGTCTGTATACAGAGACCTTCATTTACAAATGCTCTCCAGATTAGCACTTGAGGAGGGGGGGGGGGGGGGGGTCACCCAGAATGTGCACTCACTCGTTCATCCTACCTAGGAATCACTGTGAGATTGTAATTACACACTGAATGAGAAGTTTGCGTGTATGACTGTTTAAGTACCTTGCCATATTATAGGCAGCTATACTTCAGAAGATTTTTCTCCTTTAAAGGATGAGAGCAGGTTATATTAAGAGCTTATCATGGCTGAAAGCAATGTCATCACATTTTACACCATAACAACATTTTAGTGTAGACTCTGGCAATTAGCTGACACCAGTAACTGACAGTTTTGGGCTTGGGCCAAGTCTGTCATTTTTTGTGTTTGCATTTTGTTTAAATCAGATGAACAATAAGTTGGGAAAAAAAGAATACAAAGCACCAGAAAATGAAAAAAACCCACCAAACAAACAAAAACAAACAAAACAAAACAAAAAAACAACCAAAAGAAGCCAAAGAAACAGAAGTAGTACAAGATAAAGGAACTTATAAAAAGGAAAAGCATAATAAAAGCAATGGAGAAAAAAGGGATGGAAAAAATAAAAAAACCACAATGAAGACAGAAGCAGGTTAATAACCAGAAAGAAAGTGGTAGAAACACAAGAACAACAAAAAACAGAAAGAGCAAAATGAAGAAATGGTGATCAAACCAAAAATGGCAGCAACAACAACAACAAAATTAGAAGCTGGGAAAAAAATGGAAAGAACAGAATGGAAAGGGGGGGAGGGGGGGGGGCGGGTAACAGTACATGGGCACAAAACAAAGAAGAAGAAAGAAAAGAAAAGGATACAGAAGAAAGGGACAAACACATGGGTGATGTTCCTTCCATTTTAAACAGAATTCTGTAATGGCAATTTTTGGACTAAAAATATTATTTTAAGATTAGATACCTGATTTAAAGTTATTTTTTGAAAGACACCAGATTGAAGACTTGTAATCCTTTTATAAATGACCAAATTGACAACCTGTGACAAACTTCCCCTTGAAGATCTTGAAAATTAAGGCTTGACTATCAAAGTTTTCTCATTAACAATGACAATAAACTAAAGATAAATTTTCCGTGTGAGAAAAATTAAAGTTCCAGACAGACACAGAAAAACAGATGACAAATGTTTTAGTGGTGACTTTAAGTTAAATTCTTTTATATATCAATCTTGGTTTTAGATAGTTGGGATTTTCTTAATGAAATTCTTTGCCTTAGTAGTGACTTTCTGTATTCCATTCTTGGCTTAAGTTGTCACAAGATCACAATCTTGGCTTTATTTATGGCTTTAGTGGTGATATGATCACATTCTTGGCTTTATTTATGGCTTTAGTGGTGACATGATCACATTGTTGGCTTTATTCATGGCTTTAGTGGTGATATGATCACATTCTTGGCTTTATTCTTGGCTTTATGGGTGATATGATCACATTCTTGGGTTTATTCGTGGGTTTATGGGTGATTATGATCACATTCTTGGCTTTATTCTTGGCTTTAGTGGTGATTATGATCACATTCTTGCCTTAATGGTGAGTTTCTTTATTACATCCTTGCCTTTTAAGGGGACTTTATGGCATTCTTGGCTTTAGTGGTGACTGTCTTTATCACATTTTTGGCTTTTGTGGTGACTGTTTTTTATCACATTTTTGGCTTTAGGGATTTTCTTTATCACATTTTTTGCTTTAGTAGTGACTTATCACATTGTTGGCTTTAGTGGTGAAAAATCCACTTCAGCAATAGAATTTTCCATTCTATATGGTGCTGAAAAAATATTTGAACAAGCGCAATTAGGATTTAAACAGGGGAAATATGTGACACTGTACTGTGGTTATATTCTGTCTTGGGCAGAACAGCCTAATTTTCACGAAGAGAAACTTACTGTGTAGTGTAATGGTATGGCACTGCTCTCCTGTGTTCTGAACTAGTAACATTATACTTCCATACCATGCATATTGTTGTGTATCATACTGTGCCATCCTATCCCATCCCATTCTGTCCTGTCCCATCCTTTACCATCCCAAATTTTCAAATTTATTTATGTGCTATGAGTTGTATTACAGATTGTGTTGAATAGAAAATAAGTTGTAATATTCATAAAAAGGTTAACATATTCATGTATGTGACATTTTTGTCGGAAAGTAATAACCAAAGCCATGTTTAATGATGGAAAAAAATATGTATTTGGGGTTCTGTTTTTTTGTTGTTGTTGTTGGGTTTTTTGTTTGTTTGTTGTTTTTGGGGGGGTGGGGGAGTAGTGGTGTTTTTTTGTGTTTGCTTTTTTTAGGGGGGGGGGGGGGGGTATTGGCATCATAGTTTGATATGTTTTGTGAAAAAGAGCAATTTCTTGTTTTACTTATTTTTCTTTTTTTTTTTAGTTTTGTGAGGGAGGGGTACTGGGTGTTTTTTGTTTCATTTGTTTTGTATTTGAGAGGGAGGTGGGAGTATATGTGAAATTTATTAAATAAAAGAGCTCTGATTAGTATCTTAGATAAAGAAAAGTGTCTGTGTGCCCTGAAGGGTGTGAGGTGAAAGGAGACTTGATTTGATGCCTTCTTTATTTTTGAGGGAGAGAAATATAGATATTTTTGTGGGGGCTTGTGTATTTTCTTCTTTGTGTGTGTGAATTTTTTTTTTTAATTTGGGTTTTGAGTTAGTTATATTATGGGTGTTGAATTACAAATGTTTTGATATTCATATTGGGAATACTTACTTATGTGACTTGTTTATCAGGGAGTAATACCCCAAACCTTGAATTTGACAATGGAAATGAATATGCATTTTGACTGGTGTGTTTTTTTTCTCTTGATTATGATTTATTGATGGAAATGAATGTGCATTTCGACTGGGTTTTCTTCTTTTTTCTTCTTTTTTTTAATGATGTCTATTGGTTGCTTTGCTTCTCTGTGTTGTATCAGCATCACAGTTTGAAAGAGATTGTTTCAAAACAATTTTGTTGAATCTACCTATAATCTATCTAGACTGGGTGGGCGTGGGGGGAGAAAGAGAAGGGTAGAGAGAGAGTATTCTGGGAATAATAATATGAGATGTGATTTAATGCCTCTGTGTGTGTGTGTGTGTGTGTGTGTGTGTGTGTGTGGTGTGTGTGTGTGTGTGGTGTGTGTTTGGGGGGAGGGTGGTCTACTAAGAAAGAGGAGATGTGACTTAATTCCTCCTCATGTGTGTGTGTTGTGTGTGTGTGTGTGTGTGTGTGTGTGTGTGTGTGTGTGTTGTGTGTGTGTTGTTGTTGAGGGAGGGGTGGGGGCTAGACTAGGTCAGAGGAGAAGTGACTAAATTCCTCCTCATTGTGTGTGTGTGTGTGTGTGTGTGTGTGTGTGTGTGTGTGTGTGTGTGTGTGTGTGTGTGTGTTGTTGTTGTAGTTGAGGGGGGGGGGGGCTACACTAGGTTAGAGGAGAAGTGACTAAATTCTCCTCATGTGTGTGTGTGTTGTTGTTGTTGTTGTTGAGGGAGGGGTGGGGGCTAGACTAGGTCAGAGGAGAAGTGACTAAATTCCTCCTCATGTGTGTGTGTGTGTGTGTGTGTGTGTGTGTGTGTGTGTGTGTGTGTGTGTGTGTGTGTGTGTGTGTGTGTGTGCGTGTTTTGTCGGGATGGGGGTAGACTAGGTCAGAGAAAAAGTGACTAAATGCCTCTTTATGTGAGTAAAAGTGACTAAATCCCTCCTCGTGTGTGTGTGTGTGTGTGTGGTGTGTGTGTGTGTGTGTGTGTGTGTGTGTGTGTGTGTGTGTGGTTGTTGTTGTTGTTGTTGTTGTTGTTGTTTGGGGAGGGGGGGGGGACTAGACTAGGTGAGAGGAGATGTGACTAAATCCCTCTCATTTCTGTGGTGTGTGTGTGTGTGTGTGTGTGTGTGTGTGTGTTGTTGTGTGTGTGTGTGTGTGTGTGTGTGTGTTGTGGTGTGTGTGTGTGTGTGTGTGTGTGTGTGTGTGTGTGTTGGTGTAAGTGGGGGTAGAGTAGGTCAGAGGAGATGTGACTAAATTCCTCCTTGTGTGTGTGTGTGTGTGTGTGTGTGTGTGTGTGTGTGTGTGTGTGTGTGTGTGTGTGTGTGTGTGTGTGTGTGTTGTGGAGATATGTGTAGGAGTTGGCTGTTTGTTTGTTTTTAATTTTTTGGTTGGGAATTTCGTTTTTTAGTTTGTGCTTTTTCTTTTTTTTTATTTATTGGCTGTGAGTTATAATATGGATTGTGTTGATATGAAAATACTTTGATATTTATGAAAATTCTGGATATTATG
>CM060335.1:13183468-13193468 GCA_030674155.1 Stramonita haemastoma | reverse complement strand
GTTGTTTTTAAGGGAGTGGGGGGGGGGGGGGGGTTTGACTAGAAAAAAGATAGGACTAAATGCCTCCGTGTGTGTGTGTGTGTTGTGTTGTGTGTGGGGGTGGTGTGTTTTGGGGGTTAGACTAGGTGAGAGGAGATGTGACTAAATTCCTCCTCGTAGTGTGTGTGTGTGTCTGTGTTGTGGGGGTAGGGGTAGTAGACTAGGTAAGAGGAGATGTGACTAAATTCCTCCTCGTGTGTTGTGTGTGTGAACGCACGTGTGTGTGTGCTTTGTTGGGAGGAAGGGGGGGGGGGGTAGACTAGGCGAGAGGAGATGTGACTAAATTCCTCCTCATTTATGTGTGTGTGTGTGTGTGTGTACCGATTGTGTTGATATGAAAAAGCTTTGACATTTATGAAAAATCTGGACATATGTGACATATTTGTCAGAATGGGATGCCCCAAACCATCTTTGATTTAATTGTAGAAACTAATATGCATTTTGGATTGATTTTTTCTTTTCTTTTTTTTTTTTTGGATGTCTGTTGTTCATTTTTCTTTGTGCTGTATCAGCATCATAGTTTTAAAGAGATTGTTTGAAAAAATTTTTTTTCTGAAATTTTTTTGGTACTTTTTTTTAGAGAAAGAGAAGGACAGAGAGAGAGAATTTGGAAAATTTATGAAAGGAACGCTATCTGCTCAGTATCTTAGAATAGATTCAACAAGTGCGTGTGTAGTGGTGGGTGGGGGGGAAGGATAATGATGTGATATGAGATGGGATTTAATACCTCATGTGTGTGTGTTGTTTTGTTGTTGTTTTTTTTGAGGAGAGGTACGCTAGGAAAGAGGAGAAATGACTTAATGCCTCCGTGTGTGTGTGTGTGTGTGTGTGTGTGTGTGTGGTGTGTGTGTGTGTGTGTGTGCGCGCGCGCGCGTATTTATGTATGCGATGTGTTTATCAGAAAATAATGCCCAAAACCATCATTAATTTGATGATGGAAATGAATATGCATTTTGACTCCTTTTTTTTCCTCTTTCGATTGGGATTTAATGATGGAAATGAATATGCATTTCGACAGGTTTTCTTTCTTTTTTTTTTAGAGGATGGAATTGGAATGAATGTGCATTTTGACTTGGCTTTTCTTTTTTTGTTTCTTCTTTTTTTGATTGTATTTGTTGTTTGTTTTTCTTCCTTTTCTTCGTTGTGCTGTATCAGCATCATAGTTTGAAAGAGATTGTCTGAAAATCTTTTTTTTTGAAAGAGAGAGAGAGAGAGAGAGAGAGAGAGAGAGAGAGAGAGAGAGAGAGAGAGAGAGAGAGAGAGAGAGAACTCGAACTCGAACTCGAAAGGTTTATTCATGAAAAAAGGCCATTGGCCCATACATGAAGGGGGTTGCCGAATAACGATAACGATAATTGCTTTAAGCTGACACACGACGCTACTCCAAGCCATGGAAACCACAGCATTGATTAGTAATGTACATCGAGACACAAACTCTTTACTGTCCAGATATGTTACGGCATTCCGAGCCTTTCTTTCGTCCAGTCTTTGTCACAAACACACCCTTAGGTCTAGGCTAGGCCTAGCCAAGAGACTGCTGTAATAGGTCTCTAAGTGTCGCTAAGTCCCTTGAAGCACACGATAGGGTCTCCGTGTGTAGTGTGTTCTGGATACGCTTCCCATTCCGCAAACTGGCGAGTTTGACACGTTCCTCTTTTAGCATGTTTTTCTCTTGCTGTTTGACAAACCAGTACACACATACTGGCTCAGTGTCTGGTTGGCATGCACACTGGATCACAATGTCGTCTGACTCACACGTCACAATATCTTCACCGTCTGAATGATGTAGCACGGATTTTCTAAAGTGTGTATTTCTTTGTCTGTCTCTTAGCCTTCTCTGTACGGATCTATCAGTTAGAGTAGCCACGTACTGTTTGACATTTCTTGTGTCGAATGCACCAACAATATTATCATTGTTCACCTCAGGCTGCAAAACACACATATCAGCACAGTCACTACAATCAGACATACAGGGAGGTTCTAAATCAACCGATGATGGCAACTTAACTGATGTTTTTGTGTTGATGTCCTGTGTGTGTGTTGTTGGTAGGTCTATTCCATGTGTATCTACACATGCTGTATTCCCCTGTTCTACTCCACTGTCAGGCAGACTCGAGGCACTGAGGACACAGTCACTTTCACACACAACACTTGCCTGCTTCTCTTTATGCTTTCGAGACCGTTCAACATCTCGTCGTCTTTGAGAAAACGATTTTTTCCTGTAGTACTGTGCTTGTGTGCTGCGATTCACTGTTGGATCCGCCATGTTGGTTGACACTGTTGTGTCCACTGGTTTCAGTCGCAAGACAAAAACCACGCTGTCCCCTTCTCCTGCCACTTTCCAGCTGGAAACTGCATTGTTGGTCAGCAGGGCGCCTAAGGTCCTCTCCACAGCCGCTGGAAGTCCAGTAACTGGCATTTTTGAATGAATTTCTAGTTTTACTGCTGCTCACAGAAAATGTACGCCCTGTCCGCTTCACTTCTCGTGACCGCCCCTCGAGAGAGAGAGAGAGAGAGAGAGAGAGAGAGAGAGAGAGAGAGAGAGAGGAGAGAGAGAGAGAGAGAGAGAGAGAGGGTGGGGGTGGGGGTGGGGAGTATGCATGGAATCTATCAAAGATTGAGGGGAAAATGCCTTTGTGTCAGGTGGGGGGAGGGGAATGATACTGTAAGGATTTAATGCCTCATGTCTGTGGGTGTGGGGGTAGACTACGTTAGAGGAGATGGGACTTAATGTCTCTTGGTGTGTGATTTTTTTTTTGGGGGGGGGGGTTGGGGGGGGGGGTATACTAGATTAGAGGAGATGTGACTTAATGCCTCTTTGTGTGTGATTTTTTTTGGGGGGTATACTAGGTTAGAGGAGATGTGACTTGATACCTCCTCGTGTGTGTGTGTGTGTGTGTGTGTGTGTGTGTGTGTGTGTGTGTGTGTGTGTGTGTGTGTGTGTGTGTGTGTGTATAAGTGTGTTTTGTGAGGGGGGAGGGGCGGGGGGTTAGACTAGGTTAGAGGAGATGTGACTAAATTCCTCCTCTTGTGTGTGTGTGTGTTTTGTGAGGGGAGGGGGGGGTGTAGACGAGGGTAGAGGAGATGTGACTAAATTCCTCCTTGTGTGTGTGTGTGTTTTGTTAGGGGGGAGGGGGTAGACTAGGTTAGAGGAGATGTGACTAAATCCCTCCTCTTGTGTGTGTGTGTGTGTTTTTGTTCGGGGGGGGGGGTAGACTAGGTCAGAGGAGATGTGACTAAATTCCTCCTCTTGTGTGCGTGTGTGTTTTGTGAGGGGTGGGGGTAGACTAGGTTAGAGGAGATGTGACTAAATCCCTCCTCTTGTGTGTGTGTTTTGTGAGGGGGGGGGGTAGACTAGGTCAGAGGAGATGTGACTAAATTCCTCCTCGTGTGTGTGTGTGTGTGTGTGTGTGTGTGTGTGTGTGTGTGTGTGTGTGTGTGTGTGTGTGTGTGTGTGTGTGTGTGTGTGTGTGATGAGCGACGCAGCCAGGAAAAATCATGCAAGGCAAACTGATATCAGTGACCAAAAGTTGGATAAGTCTGTGAAAATTACACAAAACTTTAGGCAGATTTTGTAGACAATCATCAGTGGGCTTGCATAGTTTTTCCAAATTGCCAATTATGATTCATTAATCAGAGAAAGAGAGAGAGAGGGGGGGGGGGGGTATGTGGGAGAAAGGGTGTGGGTTGTGTTTGGGTGAGAAAGAGAGAGGTAAGGGTGGAGAGTATGCCATTGTGTGGGTATATATACATGTAAAATTTTGTGTATGTATGTACACAAAAGATATGTTGGGAATATCCATATTCTATCCATGGAAAAAGTACAAATATGTGAACACTGCATTTTTTACTGAGTAGTTCTCTATTTTTCCCCATTGATTATGATGAGGAATGGGCTTATTATCAAATTTTCCTTTCTATTTTTCCATCTCAGTGTGATTGTACAGTACTTGAGTGCTTGTAAGATATGTGCTTCATCGTTAAAATAGTATATTGTTTTTATTGTTGGGAATGGAAGTGGCATGAAAATGACAGAAATGAGGCAGACCACTCACCAATTTAATGATTTGATGTGTGTTTTTTTTTCTCATTTTCCCCCTTTTTTTATTGGATGAGTTGCCCAACCATCCCATTGTTTTTAAAGTTTGGGTTTTCGAATTAAATGGAAATTCAAGTGAAAGAAATTGCATTCTGCATGAAACAGATGAAAGAACAGACAGCTGACTTGGTTTTTTTGTTTTTGTTTGTCAATTGAAATGATGTTTTTGTTATCTGTCAAATGGATAGTCCTTTTTATGATACAGCTGACTTGGTTGTTTTTTGTTCTTTGGATTTTTTTGTTTTTTTTAATCTGTCATATGGACAGTCCTGTTTATTTTTTATTATCTGTATGATGTGATGTGATTTGAATTGTTGCCTTGGAACATGGTAGTGTTGATAGATGTCTTTTCCCGGGAAATTACTGTTTGGAAGGGAAGATGAAAGAAGAAAATGATGTATGTGTGGAATTTATTGTACGACAACAATTTCGTCCTCCTTAAAAAGAAATGAAAGAAAAAATAGAAAAAAAATGGGGAAAATCCAAAGAAAAACAACAAAAAAATGGGAAAAACAAAACCAGAAAACCCCTACAAAAAACAGAGAAAAAAGACTGCAAAAAAGAGAGGAGGAAAAGAAAAAAAAGAAGAAAAAAAAAATGAAAGAAAAGAAAAAAAAAACTTTCTTGAAAAAAAAGACTATTGAAAGCAATGTATGAAATGTGTGTTTTGTGCTTACCTACCGCCCAGGTACCTGTGAGATGGCAGCATTGGCACATGTTTACAAATGTGGAATATTGTGTCATTGTGTTGATTGTATATGTTTCTCTTGTTGTTTTCAATTCAGAAGGGCTGTGGGATATTGTGTTACTGTGCTAATGGTTATCATTGTTATTATTGGCATAATGTTCAGCTCTAAGATATTGTAGAACACTGTGTCATTGTGTTGACACTTGGTGTATAGGTGTTGGGTTGGTTTGTTTTTTTAGCAAGTAAGTTTTTTTTTGTATTGTTCATCTTGTATATGGCTTAACCATGTGGAGATAGTTTACAATTCTTATATCAATTTTTTTATAATACATAAGTACAGTTTTTTTTTTTGTATTTTTTAAGGTACTGGTATTAACATTAATTATTCAAGGTGGGGTTTGGGGTTTGTTTTTTGGGTGTGTTTGTTGCTGTTTTGTTGTTTTTGTTTGGGTTTGGGTTTGGTTTGGTTTTTGTTTTTTTGTTGATTTTTTTTCGGGGAGGGGGGAGAGCACCAAAGAGGAAAGATGAAAAGGTACCAACTAAATCAAGAAAAGTTGACTTCTTTTGTGTGTTTTGTTCATGACAATAGACTGTTATGGCATTGAAGAGGGTAATGCTTATGAAGAATAATTGCGATATTACTACTTCTGCTACACTTATGATAATCACCATCATGATACTAATAATGGTTTCTGAATTATGATCATCATATTATTAGCAGTAGCAGTAGCAGCACCTAATGATAATGATAATAATGATTACATTGTAATCCTTTATGGTTATTATTGTTATTATGGTTGTCAGAAGACTTTGCTGTAGTATACACCTTACACTATAGATTTCTCTTTTTAAAATAAGGTTCCTATCTATCAAGGGAGAGCGTCATTACCACAGTACAGTGCTTTTATTTTTCCCTGAATTGCATTGCTTGCCCTTGGTAGTGTGTCTTCACAACAGTTCAGTCATGCAGGAAACATTGCAATACAACTGATTGCTTATGTCAACACATTTTTTAAAAACTAAACTTTGTTGGGGAAAAACACCATCATGTGCATTTCTTGATGCAACATGAGAATATCAAACAGAAGGAAGATAATAATACATAGAATTTATATAGTGCTGAATCTTGTTTTAGCAAACAAATCAAAGACTTGGATTCAAATCTGTTCATGCACATGCAACCGTTCACAAATGAAATTAACAAATTATATATCCGCACACACGCACGCACGCACGCACGCTGACACACGCACGCACACACACACACACACACACACACACACACACACACACACACACACACAACACACACACACACACACACACACACACAGCAATGTGACAGATGGAGGAGACTAATTGAAAGTGGGATAACAGATGTGAAGTGTTATGATGGAAGAAGAACCTAGCAAGGAAATAAGTGTCTTTAGGTTGGATTTGAACGTGTGGAATGAATAATAAACAGAGAAGAAAATAAAAAACATCCATTTCTCGTTGCAATAGAGTATTAAAACAAAGCAAAAACGGAACAAAAAAACACAAGAGAAAAATCCTATGCCTGCTATCTGCAATAGGGATATTGAAAAAACAAACAAACAAGAAAGGAACAGTTCATAGTGTCTGTCTCTTGATGCAGTAGGGGTATTAAAAACAAAGACAAAAATAAAAAGAGAAAAATCCAGTGTTTACTTTCTGTAATAGGGGTGTTAAAAACAAAACAAACAAAAGAAGGGAAAATTCATAGTGTCCACTTCTTGATGTATATGGGGGTATTAAAGTCTAAACAAAAACAAGGAAATAACAAGAACAAAACCCATGCTGCCCTCTTGTTGTTGTTGATACAATTGAAGTGTCAGAAGAAGAGAAATATCCATAGCACCAGTTTCTGGGTGCAAAGGGATATTTAAAACAAAAAAAGATGAAGAAAACCAAATTAGAAAAATCTTTACTGTTTAACTTCTCGGTGCAATAGGGCTATAAAAAAACAAACAAAAGTAGAGAAAAAAATCGAAGAGTGACTACTTCTTTGCACAGTACAGATGCTTTGTGTGTGTGTGTGTGTGTGTGTGTGTGTGTGTGTGTGTGTGTGTGTTGTGTGTGTGTGTGTGTGTGTGTGTGTTACGATTTAACAGCCTAGGCAGGGTTTGCACAAGTCCTAAAAAACCCTAATTTTGGAAATGCCAAAATAGGGCCCCTAAAAAGCCCTAAAATGAGATATATGGCCCTGATGACTGCCAACTTCTTCTGATGGAGAGAACACAGTCAGTGGACAGAGTTGCTGAAAGAGGAAATCTACTGAAGGATGGAAGACAGAAGGCAGGGATGGGGACAGTTTGAGGGGGGGGGGGGGGGCATGCATCAGTGGCTACTCTCATGATGGATGTTGCTGACAGGTGACTAGGGAACAGGTGTGATGTTGAGCAACATGCAGTGTGCAGGACAGAAGGGTGCGAGGTGTGATTTCATAAACTGATAATACTTGTGTCAAGATTTGACTTTTAACATGAATTGTGTGGTCTTGTTTCATGTCAAGATTTGACTTTAACATGAATCGTGTGATCTTGTTTCATGTCAAGATTTGACTTTAACATGAATTGTGTGGTCTTGTTTCAGATATGGCGGTGACCAGATGCAGACGACATGGATTAAAGCATCACAAAAAACACTTTTTTTTTAGGGAGGGGGGAGAGGGGGTCTTCTTTTTACCTTATTTCCTCTGTAACTGTCCCAGGCCAGAACTTGCATTGTGAACAGACTGTCCCTGATGCATTCTTTGCCATTTACAGCCAGTCCTCTGTTCTTTTTTTTTTTTTTACACCACTCTAGGTCACGGCAAATTTCTCTGTGTGAAATTAAGGCTGTTTTCCCCAGGGAGAGCACATTTCCACAGGAGTAGTACCACCCTTTTTTTCATTATTTTCCTGTCTGAAAACTGTATTTGTTTCCATATCTGAGTGGCTTTTTCTAAGGGGAAACACACTTATTGCTGTGGGTTCTTTTACATGTGCTACGTAATTTAGTGTAACACACTGGACCTCGGTTTATAGTCTCATGCGAAAGACTAGCACCCAGACCACCACTCATGGTCTAAGACTCTAATGGACTGGGGAAAGGTTTTGGGGCCAAAACGGGGTTCAAACCACCGCACACTTCCGACCCGGACTTTTCATTTCTAGGCAGGCGTGTTACCTTTAGACTACTGATTCACTGTTATGGTCTGTGTGTTGTCCATACCACTGTAGTGTAGCATAGCTTGCTGCTCTCTGTACTGTCTAGTAGCGTAGGCTAGCTCCTTTGTAGTAGGTGTGTGAGCATCCTCTGCTGCTCTTCTGTCTAGAGCTGTCCTTGCACTTGCTGGGAGTTTGGGGTGTTCTCTGCAGTAGGGAGCCCTGTCCTGGTTTACCTTTATTATGTTGATAGTGATGATGATAATAATGTGTCAGAATTTATAAAGGGTTGAATCTTGCAAAGCAACAAATCAAAGTGCTTACATTCAAATCATTTACACGCATGCTATCATCCATGAATAAATAAAATATCAGTATATCACACACACACACACACACACACACACACACACACACACACACACACACACACACACAACACACACACACACACACACACAATATACACAACACATACACAACACAAATAAATATACACACACACTACACACACACACACAATACAACACACACACACACACACACACACACACACACACACAACACACACACACACACACCACACACACACACACACCCCTATGCCGTCCTACCCAGGGGGGAGTCTATGACCTGTCGCTTAACGCCACAGAAACTGGGATAAGCACCGGCCTGATGAGCCTTAGGCTCGGGTCAGTACTTTAACTTTTTAATGAAGCATTAGGGACTAGAAAAGGGGAGTTAAGGGGAGGGGAAGAGAGGTCAAAGGAGGGGTAAGGGGGTGGGGGGAGAGGTCAAAGGGAGGGGAGAAGAAGAAATTCTATAGGAGAATTGGGGGGGGGTAAGCCAGGGGGTGGCTGTTGTGCTACAATCATTACTGTGGACATGTGTTTATACATGTTCTATTCCGTGTGTATGTTTAAAACATGTTCTATTCAGTGTGCTGTGTTTATACATGTTCTATTCTGTGTGTTCCAGTGTGGTTTGTGGAGATTGCTGAGTTCTTTGGACGACAGCAGTTGGGACTCTGGCATAATGTGAGTAATCTGTGTGTGTGTGTACATTTATTTATTTATTATGTTAATTCGGAGGACAATCTTTTTTTATTAACATCTTAAGACAGCCACCTTACACACAGCACACACACACCACACACACACACACAACTCACAACACACAACACACACACACACACACACACACACACACACATGTGTCACATCAGCACCTCTGAGTCTGTCATGTGCACCATCTCTCTCTATCTCCTACTCTACCCCCACCCTCCCAGCCTCCTCCTTCACCCACATCAACACTAAAGTACACACAACACATACACACACAACACACCAACAGTCTCAGTACTACATATCAAACTAGTGATTTGTCTCGAAACAACCAGTCAAAATTCTGAAACAACAACAACAACACACAACATACACTCACCACCCACTCACTCTCTATTCACTACCTACCTTCACACCACACCACAACACACTACCTACAACCCACCACACCCAAAAAAATCAAAACATACAACAAACAATATACAATAATACACAGAGAAAATTACCTGCTGTCAAACAACCTATTCTGCCTCTGCAAAAATAATCAAAGCACTAGAACTCGAATTATTCACACACATGCGACTGTACACAAAAAATAATATATTTCCAATTTACAACACACACACACACACACACACACACACACACACACACACACAACACACACACTGCCTCTCCTCATATCTCCACTCTCTCTCTCTCTCACACACACACACACACACACACACACACACACACACACACACACACACACACACACACACACACACATAATACACAGAAGAATTACCCTGCTGTCAAACAGACCTCATTCTGCCTCTGTTTCTCAATCTCCCTCTCTTCCCCCATTCCTTCTGTCTCTCTCACCCCTCCCCCTCTCTCCCCACCATCTCCATCCCCTCCTGCCCTTCCCTTACCCTATACCCCAAACCACCTGAATAGT
>CM060335.1:13158468-13175968 GCA_030674155.1 Stramonita haemastoma | reverse complement strand
ATTCCGCAGATATTGCCAGACTCTTACAGTGCCAGCACAGGCAAGACAAGGGGAAGAAAATCGAAGTGGTCTTCACTTGTATCTCCGATGAGATAGAATTCCACACACTTGACCACTTGATACGTAATAGCAACATTGTAGTGGGTAAAAACAAGTTCACGTAGCCAGTTAGAATGTCATAATCATAATGAAAAGGAGTGATCAAAAACTGAACAAAACCCTAAAAGATGACATCTTTAAATAAAAACATTTGAGACATTACTCAGTAAAGGCTATGCCTTTGGCCATTGTATGTCTATTTTTCCCCTTAGGGCCCAGCAACAAGAGAGTTCAGAGAAAAAATCCGCAGAAACGAACCCTGTCTCGTAGAAGAACAGGACTTACTCAGGAAACTGTGGTTACAGATGGCGCTGGATTGTGGCGAGACGCACTGAGGGGAAAGCAGCCTGAAGTTCACGCAGAGAGCTAGACCTGCCGTGACTGTGACTGAGGGGAAAGCAGCCTGAAGTTCTCGCAGATAGCTAGACCTGCCCTGACTGTGACTGAGGGGAAAGCAGCCTGAAGTTCACACACACAGACCTGCCCTGACTGTGACTGAGGGGAAAGCAGCCTGAAGTTCACACACACAGACCTGCCATGACTGTGACTGCTGTGCAGAGCGACAGAAAGAGACTGGAGGTTTGTCCAGATTTGGTGTCTTGGTCTGTTCTGAACGTCTGTTGTCAGTGATCCTGTCCACTGAGTTAGTAAGCTGATGCAGTATTAGTCTGAAAGTTGTTTCTCTCTCATCCCAGTCACCGATTTAGTCAGCTTTTATTTGCAGAACTCTCTCTCTCTCTCTCTCTCTCTCTCTCTCTCTCTCTCTCTCTCTCTCTCTCTCTCTCTCTCTCTCTCTCTCTCTCTCTCTCCCTCTCTCTCTCTCCAATGATGTAGGCAGCTATTGCATTATTAAATCAGTATCAAGGATGTCAGCTGAACACTTGGTGATTGACCGTTTAGACTCCTAATCTGAAGGAGATGGATCTGAACCCAGGTCACGGCTGTGCCAGTCTGTGGCCAGGAACTGCACACCACGGCCCCTTGTGTGAAGGCATGCACAACACAGCTTCCAGCCTCAAAACCCAAACCTCTCTCTCTCTCTGGAAAAAAAAGCGGGCTGTCTTGGCCGGTGGTAGGGATAACTCCAACACCCTCAGCACGCAGCCACGCTTCACGGTGCATTGGCTTTGGGTCAGGCCACTTTCATACAAAAACAAACACACACGCCACAGTTTTGCTTCTTTTTTTTTTTAATGGGTAGCACTGCTCTCTGGCGACACCAGTCCTCTCCCTGAGGAGAGCATCCCGAATGTCGAGCTGAGAAATATAATAATAATAATACTTGGAATTTATATAGCGCTATATCTTGTAAAAACAAATCAAAGGGCTTGCACTCGACCTTCACAACAAACAAACAACCAATGACAATAAATAATTCTAGCAAATTCGAAAGCACACACACCCTGCACATATACGCACATATACCCTGGCTGAAAGAGATATATAATTATATCATAGTCCACTTGCTGTGAGGACATGAATTTCTTGTTTTGTATTGATCAGTCTGCTAATGATGTTGTTGTGTTCGACTTGAAAACATCAGGGATTTGGGATGTGTCAGTTGTTGCAGAGTGGGCAGACAGGCACCATTCCGTCCTCACTGACTTCTTGGTCTGCACTTCTCCCTGACTTCTTGACCAGCCTTTGGTGTAGTAGTACTGCCATGCATTTGCTTGCCTTACCATAATTATTGCTGTGTGCGTGTATGCATTGCGGGCAAACGTGCGTGCGTTAGTTCGTGAATTTTAGGTGTGTGTGTGTGTGTGTGTGTGTGTGTGTGTGTGTGTGTGTGTGTGTGTGTGTGTGTTGTGTGTTGTGTGTGTGTGTGTGTGTGTGTGTGAGTGTGTGTGAGTGTGTGTGTGCGCGCGCATGCTTTCGCCTTGTAGCCTATACTGACTGTCATGGAAGGACGGTGGCAGAATGGTTAAGACGTTCGCCTGCCAATATGTAAATCGTGAGTTTCTGGGTTCGAACCCAGCCTCGCCCTTTCTTCCCAATTTGACGAAAAAATCGAACTGAATGTCAAAGTCATTCGGATGAGACTCGAAACCGAGGCCCCGTGTGCGAATGCACGCAGAACATCTTGCGCACACGTTAAAACCCCGTTCCACCTTTCGGAAGAGTAGGCCATCGTGTGCCGGTAGGAGCGGATGACAAAATTATAACAAACCAGCATGCACACAGGTGTCGTGTTTAGACACCATCCCTGAGGAAAAATCGGGGAGTTGGAGTCCCAGAGCGGCTCGGGGCTCTAGGTATATGGCAACGGTACTGGAACCATTCCTATCGGTCAATGCCCTTCCAATGGATCATTCCAGTGCCGTGGAGAAGGGGGGTCTGCTGCATGGGTAACAGCTTGCCCTCCATACATACTTGCCCAGGCTTTGCGCTCTAAAGTGTACAGCAGCAACAAGACAACAACAGTTGATCATCGTTGTTCGTCGTTGATCTTTGCGCCTGGTGGCAGCATGATCTGTGGCTCTGTAGGTCAAATGCAAGCGCTTTGATTTGTCTTTACAAGAGATAGCGCTATACAAATTCCATGTATTATTATTATTATTATTATTATTATTATTATTATTATTATTATTATTATTATTATCATCATCATTATTATTATTAAATTATCTGTGTTGGATGGGAGGTGCCCCCAATTTCCCTGATAAGTGGCCAGAGGAGAAGACAGCACAAGGAGATGGCCAGACTACAGGAGAAGACAGCACACAGGAGATGGCCAGACTACAGGAGAAGACAGCACACAGGAGATGGCCAGACTACAGGAGAAGACAGCACACAGGAGATGGCCAGACTACAGGAGAAGACAGCACACAGGAGATGGCCAGACTACAGAAGACAGCACACAGGACATGGCCAGACTACAGGAGAAGACAGCACACAGGACATGGCCAGACTACAGGAGAAGACAGCACACAGGACATGGCCAGACTACAGGAGAAGACAGCACACAGGACATGGCCAGAGGAGAGGACAGCACACAGGACATGGCCAGATTACAGGAGAAGACAGCACACAGGACATGGCCAGACTACAAGAGAAGACAGCATGGCCAGACTACAGGAGAAGACAGCACACAGGACATGGCCAGACTACAGGACTGCGGGGACTACAGGAGGCTGCCACTGTCAACACCACCCCTAAGGGCTTCAGTCCTCTGTGAGCTAGTTTCCTTTTTTTACTAGTGTACATTGTTTGAAATGAGGCAACATCTCGCACCCCTTCCCCCAGTTTTCATCACTGCAAAATAAAGTCACACAATGAGAACTGTTGTGAATTTTCCTACCAGTATACAACATAAGTTGCGAATCTAGAACCATTTACCGTCCATAGTTTCCCAAAATTATAAAACCACAATGACAGCTATTTTAGGCTGTCAACGTTCGTACAACCTGTCGGTCTCTTCCTGGCATGCTTTTGAAATATGTTTAGAATGAGGCACACAGGAGTTGGCCTATCTCTTCTTTTGTAACTTAAAAAAAAATAATGTATGTGGCAATTACAGGATGAATGGCTACTTATAACATGTCAAGATGTGGAACTAGGGTTGTGTGTAGGAATAAAAAAAAAAAGCAGACTTTCCTCTGCTGGGTACTGTACAGTGGTGGAGGTGACGCTGAAAGTTGTTACCCAGATAAACAAACAAGCAAGCACAACAACTAACTTTTAGAGGACACAATCATTCGAAAACATAAACAGATGTAAAATGGAACTCGAGGCCATATTGTAGTTCACAGATTTGGGCTGCAAACGTGACTATGAACAGACTTTGACACACAGACAAGAACAAGTTGTGTTGAGGCGGAGATTAATGGAAGATTAAAGACGAAAGTTAAACACTTTAAACACTTTAACACTTTAACACACTTTAAACCGTTTAACACTGCCAAACACATTTAGATTAAAAAAAGAAGGCAGCTGACCCTATTTTTTGCTGCACTAGAATTGCAAAGCTGTCTTTACACAATTTTCGACTCATTGCTTTGTCAGAAATGCTGACTTATTACTTTTTAATATTCTTATTTTATTTTATTAAACATGGTATGCATATGGTAAACCAAAGTGAAATATGTGTCATTAGAATTTCTTTCATGTATTCCATTTCCTAATAGCCCTGATATTTTCCAAACGTGGTCATCTAAACTGAGACCAGTTTAATATGAAAGCAACATCTCTTTTAGTACAAAGTTCGGACTGATGCTTGTTAATGAAAATGAATTTTAAAAATCCGAAAAGGTGTAACATATAATGTGAGGGGGAAAATCCAACCAGCCAAATAAGAAAAAATACTGTCCTTATCTAGACGACAAGAATACAATTTCTTTATCAACATAGCAACCAAAACATTCTTGTCTGATAAGTTTATGATAGTTTATGTGAAAAATGACGATGAAAAGAAAGGGAAGAATAAGAGAGAGAGAGAGAGAGAGAGAGAGAGAGAGAGAGAGAGAGAGAGAGAGAGAGAGAGAGAGAGAGAGAGAGAGAGAGAGAGAAGAGAGAGAGAGAGAGAGAACTCGGAACTCGGAACTCGGAACTCGGATGTTTATTGTACATCGGCCACAGGCCATTATACAAACACATGAAGAAGAAAAAAATGGAGGGGGTGGGGGGCTGCAGGAGACATGCTTGTCAGTAATGTCAAATTTACAACAAAATTTAAGCTTACAAAACATGGTGTGATAAAGAAACATATAATAACATAACATATTCAAATATACTGACATTCAAACTTTACGATGTCTGAAAGTTGTCAAACAATTGAGAGAGAGAGAGAGAGAGAGACAGAGACAGAGAAACAGAGACAGATAAGAGAGAGGGAGGGTGTGTGTGTGTGTGTGTTGTGTGTGTGTGTGTGTGTGTGTGTGTGTGTGTGTGTGTGTGTGTGTGTGTGTTGTGTGTGTGTGTGTGTGTGTGTACAGCTCATCATCAGTAATTGCATCGCCTCTGGTATCATAGACATCTGATTGCAGATCTGCAAAATAATAACACAATAACACAATTAATAACACATAAAAAACAACAACAACAAAAAACAACAACAATAACAACAGGAAGAAGTATCATAGTACAAACAAGTCAACCATGGAATTGCGTTAATGAGTCGAAACGTTAAACCTTAATCACTTCATTTCGATCAGAGATCATAGTGTCATTACAAGTACAATATTACTTTTTACGTCTATACAACCAAACAGATTCAGAAAGAGAGAGAGAGAGAGAGAGAGAGAGAGAGAGAGAGAGAGAGAGAGAGAGAGAGAGAGAGAGAGAGAGGAGGAGAGGAGAGAGAGAGAGAGACAGACAGACAGACAGACAGACAGACAGACAGACAGACAGACAGACAGACAGACAGACAGACAGACAGACAGACAGACAGAGAGAGACAGGCAGACAGGCAGACAGACAGACAGACAGACAGACAGACAGGCAGACAGACAGACAGACAGACAGACAGAGAGTGAGAAAGAGCATTTTCAGGTTACATCATTATAAAAAACAACATATTCTGAAAAAACACCCCTACAATATCCTACTTTAAAACAATATTTTAAGTAAAACATATCGAGTCAATGTCTGTCAAAACAATTAAATATTAGGCAAACTATGATCTCATATTTTCCAACTTACATAGTATAAGTATGACTAAAAAAGAAAGCATAAATTTAGAGCCTTGACAAGATCAAAATTACAAATTTAAGTACTAACTAAAGCACTCATGAGAGATAGTTTGTTTAATGAATAACAGAGAGAGAGAGCTAGAGACAGAGAGAGAGACAGAGAGAGAGACAAAGAGAATATTTTTAGGTTGTATGATCATCCGAAGAAATGGCATCTATTATAACAGCCTCACAAAATCTATCTCACCATCATATACTGCTACCAATATGAAAAAAATTCCCCAAACCTCAAGCAAAGAAAAACCCAACGAAAAAAATAGAGAAATACTGTCAAGATATAATATGCATAGAAACATCTTTGTTAGAAAACTCAAAACGATTAAAGCAAAGCAAAATCTAATACATATCCAAACATTTCCAAATGATCAAAACAAAGCACAATCTAAGTAATTTCCAAATAGCGTAATATATATATACATATACATATATATATATATATATATATATATATATATATATATATATATATATATATATATATATATATATATATATATATATGAAAGCAGAACGGCATCCATCTAGTACAATAAAAAATATACAATTAGAAACTTAACATTGCAACAAAGGCAATTTTTACTGATAATTTTTTTCAAGTTATTGTGAATAATATGAATGTTCGAGTAACCTAAATCAAAGTTCAATTCATCATATACTATTCACAACAATTAGCTCGATTAGGTAATCAAAGAAAGGACAAAGAATACATATTCCATTAATTAATATCCCACATGCTTCCTTCTAAACTGGTCCATATACATCACCATAGAGTATTGTTAATTCAACTATAACTTAAATATCTTAATAAAATTATCACCAATCGCCGGTAAAGTGGAACATGTGGAAAATCAATAATGACAAGTTTAGGTTGAATCTTGGATGTATAACTCTTTTGTGCACTTTGAGTATTTCACCAAGGTAAGAAGGTTTTAATTGTAGAAATTGTGACCATTGAAATTTCTGATGCACATGTGGTAAGGCAACTCTTGTGTTAGTATATCAATAGTATTTTTGAGATGGGTATAAATGGCTTTCTTGACAGTTTCTTTACTTTGGGGGTGTTTTTACGTGTTTTGGCAGCATGTTCCAGTGTAGGCTACCTGGGTATGTGAAGCTTGATTTACAGAGGTCAGTTTTGGGGATTGGTAGTTGAATTTTGGTAGGATCTCGGGACGTCATATGGAATTTAATCTAGAAGGTTTGGGGAGCATGTCCAGTTATAATTTTAGGCATAGATATTCCTTTATTTACGGTGAACATATCTTTTACTGGAAGATCCTCAAGTTTTCCATATTCTTTTGCAATTCAAGTCGATGATTTTAGGAGGACTGCTTGGAGTGTTCTTTTGTACATGCTATTAAGAGGTTTTAGAATACTGGCACTGGCTGTATCAAAAAGGGTAGAAACAGTAGTGAATGGAAGATAAAACGTAAGCAAGTAGGAAAAGTTTTCTGGCATGCATGTTGATAAATTGTTTAATTTTTGCAAAGTTGGTACACTTGTTTGGAAACTGTTTTGCACAGTTTATTTATGTGTGCCATCCATCTAAGATTGTTATCAATCATAATCAGTACCTGGAATGGTTACCAACTTCCTCAATAGTTTTGTTGTTGATAAAATACGTGGAAGTCTAGTTGTCATGTTTTGTCTTTTTTGTCTTGTGTGTGTTTATCTATTTTATTTATCTATTTATTTATTCTTTTATATCGAGGATAATGGAATCAGCACTCATGTGCTTTTCTTTACATCCAGTCCCCGTGTGTATGCAGTTTTGTAAATCTTGTCATCTGTGTGTGTGTGTGAGTGAGTGTGTGTGTGTCTCTGTGTGTGTCTCTGTGTTTGTCTGTGTGTGTGTGTGAGAGAGAGAGAGAGAGAGAGAGAGAGGAGAGAGAGAGAGAGAGAGAGAGAGAGAGAGAGAGAGAGAGAGAGAGAGAGAGAGAGAGAGAGAGAGAGAGGACTTCTGACACTTTGAAAGTTCGTTGTCATTGCCTTTGGTGACCTGTTAACAAGAGGGTGACATTTTCTTTTTTGTATACAAATCAATTGAGGACAAATGAGCTAATACATTACTTTATACATGCATATCACTAGAAATTCTGGCATCAATCAGACCAGAATCTGAATAGATAAGAAGAAGAAGATGAAGAAACTAGAAACAAACAGCAGGAAACAATACTTATAAACTTAAAATGTTCAAAATCTCACAGTAATTACTCAAGATCGACCACCTAATACAATTAATGGCTCTTACTTAAAAAAAAATGCCTAAAATGCTACCAATGAAAGACATTATTCCCTAGAATTTTTTTTTTCATTTTTTTAAAATTTAATCTTTGATAAGTCATTTTCAAAATGATTGATAAGTTGTAAGTGGTTACTTCCACTTGTTTTTCCTCCATTACTTTTCTCACAATAATATATATAAATATATGTATATATTTATAAATCATTTATTTAAATTCATGTTTTATATACAAAAAAAGCTTTCACATACATAGGCACTCCCCCCCCCACACACACACAAACACCAACACACACAGAGACACGTACACACACGCACACACACACACGCACACGCACACACACACACACACACACACACACGCGCGCGCGCGCGCGCGCGCGCAAACACACACACAGACCAAAAATAAAGGTAATAGTCTTTACGAGATCACCTCCTAAAATTCCAATTTATTTTAAATGTGGAGAACATGTAATTGAAACAGTAGAAACATATAAATATCTAGGTGTCATTTTTCATCAGAATGTTAAGTTTCAAGCAACTCAAGAGCATCTAGTAAAACAAAGCAACAAAGCCTTGTACGCCTTTAAAAGAGCAATTCACGGACAGAATTTAAAGACTACTATAATAATGAGTTTATTTGACTCATTAGTAACCCCTGTTTTAACTTATGGAGCAGAAGTTTGGTTTCCTTTTTGTTTTCATGGGTAAACAGAATTTCATATTGATGAATTGTTTAAGACATGCTTATCAAATCAGTTTCTGTACGAACATTTTCATATTAAATTTTGTAAACAAATACTGGGAGTTCATAAAAAAGCATTAGTACTACCCACTTCAGGTGAATTGGGAAGATATCCACTGACCCTTAAAATATATGCCAGATAATATCCTTTTGGATTTATTTGATAGAATCAAAACCAGACTCTTATATCAGACTAGTATACGATAATTTGTATCAGAAGAATACATATAATAAATGGATCAATACGGTAAAAAATATTCTTAACACAATTGGATTTAAACATGTGTTGAAAAAACCAAAGTACTCTTGATGTACATCGGTTAAGCTACGCTGTTCAAAGAAAGCTTGAGGCTATATATAAAACATTCTGGATCTACCAGAAGAAACAGTGTGCAAAGCTAAAGTTTTATGATTTTGCTACCAAAGAGTACAGAATGGAACCATATTTAATAAACTATGAAAACAAAACCCATAAAATTACCTTTTGTAAATTTGGCGTAAGTTGTCACAGTTTAATGATAGAGAAAGGGAGGCGCCAAAATATGCCCAGAGAGGACAGAAAATGTAAAAACTGTGACAAAATAGAAGACGAATTTCATTTACTCGATGAATGTGCCTTATATGATGAACTTAGAGACAATTTGTTACTAAAGATTAAAACCAGAGACAAAGAATGTAAACAATGTATAGATAAGTTAAGCGACATAATCACAGTTGATATCTATCAAGCAGATATCATTAGATATGTGAATGAATGTAAGGAGAAACGAGACAAAGAAAAGTAGAATGCGACATGTTTTTAGTGGACATCATTTAGGAAGAAAGATAATCAAAACTGATTTTTGTTTTGTTGTGTCAAATAGGTCTGCATGACTTAAATGGCAATAAATATTCTGAATCTGAATCTGAATCTGAATCTGAATCAGACCGGTGGGAACAGATGGCAAAATTTACAAAACTGAATTCACACGGGGGAGTGGATGTAAAAACCACATGAGTGCTTATTCTAATTTCCTCGATATAAAAGAATAGATAAATCAATAAATAAAGATAAACACACACACACACACACACACACACACCACACACACACACACACACACACACACACACACACAACACACACACACGTGCGGAAACATATAATTATGCGCACGCATACGCTCATGCATACTAGCTTGTACGTATACATCCTGAAACAAAATCGTTGACAACATTCCCTCGGATAAAAGCTTACTGACTAAGTCCAAAGGAAGAAGACTCACTGCATTGTATGTAATGCACAGCTTTCATAGGGCACCGTGCCATCTGTCCATCGCTTGCCTCAGTTCTATGGCCAGGTGGCCGTCCTTGCACTTCCCTTTAGCAGTAAACCTCTCAGTGGTGACACACAGATCTAAAAAAGCATAGGAACACACGCACGCCTGTACGCATGCATACACACACATAAACACACACCACACCACACACACACACATCACACACACAACACACACAGCGCGCGCGCGCGCGCGCGCGCACGCACGCACACACACACACACACACACACACACACACACTACGCCACCCCCATTCCTACACACACACATGCACGCACACCTTTCAGCAGCTCGGTCAGCTAACTCATTGTAATAAAATCTGAGATGAGAGCTGGACCCAACAAAAGTTCCAAATCTGTTCCTCTTAACCTCAGACAATTATATTGAATGACTTGTTTTTATCAAAATGTTAGAACGAGTTTTGATTAAAACAGATTGAAGTGAAAGTAAGGCTGATTGTGAATCAACACACACTACAATTTGGAAGACAGAAAAGAACAAGTGATTGATATAGTTCAGAATCATAAAAAAAATGCACCATGTTCCGCAGTATAAATAGATCGATTTTTTTCCAAGGTAGTTTGATTGTACAGTTTTAAGTTTGGGGATGACAAAAGCTGCTCCTTTTATTAATTTAACAAACTTTTTATATAGTACTAAAGATGTCCCTTCAGCCTCATATGTTTTAGTTTCTATAATAATTTGGCATGCAATACCTGATTGTAAGTTGTTTTTAAAAAAGAAAAAGAAAATGGTGCAGATGTACTTTTTCGTCTGGCAGATTGATATTTAATTTGAGTGGTAAATTTCACAAAAAGGTCAAATGGTGATGTTCCTCTTTGGAAGCCCGTTTGGTTATCAGGTATAATCATTTTTTCCGACGGAAATGTACTACTCTTCTTAAAACACTTCTTTTCATTGGTTTGCAGACATGAGATGTCCAAAACAATAAGTCTGTAGCTGTTCTTGTCATTTCTAGGTCTCCCTTGCCTTTGTATCGTACAACAATTGATTGCTTCCAAATAGTAGGCACGTCACCCATAAGCCGACATTGTCGAAAAAGAAATGGTGTCAAAAAGTCAATAGATGTTTAAACATATTGTTAGAAATACTATCAAGTCCAACTGAGGGCCTCTTATTCGCAAAAAAGGATAAAGCTTTCCGCAATTCCTACATGGTTCAAGGAGCATTAATATTATGACTATTGTCAAATTGTGGTTCCGTACACTTGTCCTTAGCCTTGTCTCTCGTTAAGTGATTTTGTATGTTTGGAGATAAACATTTAAACTCATAGACTCAGAAAAAGTATGTCTACAAATAGTTTTGCATTTTCAAATTTAAAAAAAGCATAAAAATTGATCATCAGTAAGTAGTAGGAGAAATAGCTAGCAACTGGATTCTTATCATCTACTCATTTCCACCTATCCCACAGTCTAGCAGACTGCTGAAGATGTTACAACGTTCTGTTCTCTGCATGAAGCCAAAGAATGCCGGACAAAAAAATCTGAAGCATAGAAGCAACCTGAAAATCATCGGAAACGAAAGCTCCCGCAATCACTGCTCTCTCTTCTCTCTCTCCTGACCAGTGATATAAAACTGAATTTGACTAGTTTGACACCGTCTGCCTGTGGTAGAGCTGTATCGAATTTTCAATATTGCCATGTACCTCAACATATCTATACATAACAAACAATTTCGTCACACAGACACCTGCTTGGTTTTTTTTTCCCCTGATGAGGCCAATACAAACACAAAGTTTACATTACTGCTAGAAAACTTTGCAGACGAGGATGTCAGCAAAGAAGAAAAAAAGAATGATACAAATAAATATTTTCGGCTGATACCTATTGGACATTATGCGTGGCGTGTGTGCTTTAAAGCCGATAACCGTCACTGTGTCAGCAGAGATTGACGCGTGCTCGTTTGTGTCTGAAGTCTTTCCGTGGTCGATACCACTGTGCACATGTTTGTCCGGAAAAGACACATGTGGTAGTTCTTTGTTGAAGTTCTACTTTTCTGCACGTTCTGGCCATATGCTGATCGCAGTGTTTGTTACAGCAACCGACTTGAATATTGTCCGTTTTCCTTGTTGCATCTGTGTAAAATGATATTTTCCTTATCCTATGTACCATCCTTCCTATTTCTGCTTGTGTGGATACTTTTCTTTTTAACTGTCACACCTGAGCAGGGGTGGGGGTGGGGGGGGGGGGGGGTTGTGGGATAGTCTAGCAGAGCCTGTTTTTTCTTCCTTGCTCTGCATCACAGCAGGGAGTTTAAACTGTTTGCTTTTCTTGTATTAAAACATATAACCCAAAGCAGGCACACCATCAAAGAATTGGTAGAGATCTAACGTGGACAGGTTAGCCTAGTGGTCAGAACATTGCGCTCTAATTTGACGACATTCCCGTTGTTGGAGGGGATTTTTTACCTGGAGTTAACATCAGTGCTGACTCCACTCTCCCAAAAAAGCCTTTGGATGAGACTATAAATCGAGGCCCCGTGTGCGAACGCACACAGAACATCTCGCACACATGTTAAATTCTGTTCCGCTTTTCGTAAGAGTAGGCCATTGTATGCCGGTGGGAACAGATGACAAGATTAAAAAAAAAACTGCATACACACAGGGACTGGATGGAAAACAGCACATGAGAGCTTATTGCATTATCCCCGATGTAAAAGAATATATAAAAAACAATAAGTAAAAATAAACAGACACGTGAGAAACAGACAAAAACGTTTTAAAGAAAGAAGGCAACCAAAAACAAACAAACAAACAAACAAAATAGCCAAGGAACAATATCATTGATAATAGAAAACGTGAGGATACAGCGTTAGTAAAGGTACTCCACTATCCATTTCACTTTTACATCTTTAACAAAGGGGACAACATCGGAAAAACAAAATCACACAAACACGCACTCACGCACTCACGCACGCACGCACACCACACACACACACACACACACACACACACACACACCACACACACACACACACACACACACACACAAATATATATATATATATATATATATATATATATATATATATATATATATATATATATATATATAATATATATATATATATATATATATATATATATATATATGTATATATATATATATACACGCACGCACGCATGCACGCACGCTACAACATCACAAAACTAAATCACACACACATGTGTTTATATTGTTTGTTTTTGTTTTTTTGGGTTTTTTCGATTTTTTCATATTTATATAGAAAGTACGAACCTGAAAGTATTGGTGATATTGTAATCTGACATAGGTTGTTTGTTTGACATTTTATGCTTTTTTCTAAACGCTTAAAAATTCTAAATGTGTGCACGCGCGTGCGTGTGCGTGCATGTGTGTGTGCGCCCGAGTGTGTGTGTGTGCGTGTGTGTATGTGTATGTGTGTGAGTGACTTTTGAGTGATATTTTTTGCTTTTTTTTTCTCTTTTTTGCTTGTTTTTTCTTATAGGTATATTCATTTTTAAGGTTGCACTAATCATGTTAGTTAAAATTGATGAAATGATTTTTTTTCCAGATGGATGTTTGATGAAAAAAAACAAATCAATGCTTATTCAAAGTATCATCTGAAAATAAAGATTTGAATTTGACTTTGACTTTACCATCCCCCCCCCCCACACACGCATATACACACAAATACACACACCACGCACACCCTCTCTCTCTCTCCCTCACTCTCTCTCCTCCCTCCCTCCCGCCTTTCCCTCTCTCTCTGAATCTTTGCGCGTGTGCGCGAGCGTGTGTGTATGTGTGTATAGCTTTATAAAAGTCTCTAAAATCCTTTTATTCTTAATTTCAAAGCAAAGCCCTTACAAATAACCATATAACATTTTGGACAAGAAAAGAAATCATTAATCTATCTATCTATCTATATCTATCTATCTATCTATCTATCTATCTATCTAATCTATCTATCTATCTATATATCTATCTATCGATCGATCATCTATCTATCTATCTATCTATACTATCTATCTATCTATCTATCTATCTTTATCATATCTATCTTTATCTTATCTATCTATCTATCTATCTATCTATCTATCTATCTATCTATCTATCTATCTATCTATCTATCTATCTATATCTATCTATCTATCTATCTATCTATCTATCTATCTATCTATCTATCTATCTATCTGATGAACCGTCAGCAAAAAGTAAGAAAGGTAATGACAAACATCAGCGTCAGTAAAGTCAAACACAAGCCAACTAATTTCTAGCAGAAGAAGAGGCTGACTCCAGGTCTGGAGGGAATGCAAGTGAACTGATTTTTATCCGCAGGCTTATCATCGAAAAACATCTCCAACACCAGAAACAACTGTTTCACAACTTCACGTTAAATCCTGTTCCACAATTCGTAAGAGTAGGCCATCGTGTGCCGGTGGGAACAGATGACAAGATCTACAAAACTGCATACACACAGGGACCGGATGAAAAAAAGCACATGGGTGCTTATTCCATTATCCTCGATATAAAAGACTAAATAGATAAAAAATAAAATAAAAATTGACTTCGAAAAGGCGTTTACCAGAGTGTGCTATGATGGACTCTGGAAAACCCTTACAGCCCTGCCAATAATGAGAACGGATTTGTGCAGATCATTAAAGTTGACTATAAAAATGCCAATACTGCAATCCTTATGAAAAACTCACGTAGGATATTTCTTTCGAAAAACAAAAGGACTCACACAGGGCTGCATACTCTCGCCTATTCTTTTTGGAGAAGATCTGCAAGAAGCGCTTCTTGAATGTCACGGCACTGCCTTCTAGTGGTAGGTCCATCTGCAATCTGCGGTTTGCTGATGACAGTGATCACCTGAGAGGTGGTAACAGGAACTCCAAGAACTAAAAGCTGTTTAATAGGTTATGATTCCAAAGGGGTTTTTTTATAAGCAGTTCATATTATTTTGATTTGACATAGAACGTACCTTTATAAGCAATCTTGGATAAAAAAAAAAAAAAAAAAAAGTGATTGCTCAATTTATCAACTGATAATTGTCTTTGATGGCGTTGTTGGCTTTTTAATAAGGGTTAATCACACAATAAATTGATAACATTGCCGACTCGGTAAAATTCATTTATTAAACAACTTTTGAAAGTAACTACATTTTGATCTCTGTCGTAGTGAACGTACTTTCTTTCTTCGTATTACAGATCGCTCTTTTTAATAAAAGATTTCATTTTCAAATTGTATGTCTTCCACTATCCGAGCAGGTTTCGATCTTTTTCTAACTTTTCTTTGACATGTTAAAAGTTTAAAGTAATCTGTCCCGACATAAGCCATACAGCCGTGCTTATCCGTTTCGTCTCGACTAGGTAAATCTAAAACAACTATGCAGGTAACCCACATTTTTCATCTGTGGTAGAATACGTATGCTTCGGGACAACGCGATCGGATAGTGGGATGTTCACTTTAGATTGAGTAGCTAACCACTAGCCGAGCGGTCGGCTGTCATTTGACATGTAAGGGAGCATATTAGTCATGTATTGAAAAAAAGTGCTAGTCTTATTAAAAAGCAGCTTCATCGTGTGTGTGTATAAGGGGGTGGAGTGGGGTGCATGTGTGTGTAAAGTGTGGGTGGTGCGGTGCATTGTGCGTGTTGTGTGTGTTGGGTAGTGTGGTGTATGTGTGTGGTGTGTGTGTGTGTGTTTGTGTGTGGTAGTGGTGTGTGTGTGTGTGTGTGTATTTGTGTGTGTGTGTGTGTGTGTGTTGTGCATGTGTGTGTGTAGTGCTGTTGGATGTAGATGTTGGGTGTAAGTGTGCAGTTGTTCTGTGTTGTGGTTTCAGTCTGTTGTATTGTATGTGTGTTGTTATTTCGCTTGCCTCTGTTGTTTGTTTGGTAACTGCGTACTGTGTTTTTTTGTATGTGTGTGTGTCTTGTGTGTTGCACTGTTTTGTGTGTGTGTGTGTTGTGTTGTGTTTTCTCTGTCTTGTTCCATCTGTCTATTAGATGTTTTTCCTTCTCTTCCCCTCCTTCTACCCTCCACTTCTTTCTTCCCATAGGCTACGTGTCTCTTTTCCTTTTTTTCGTTTATTTTTGCTCTTCCCACATATGCCCATCTCTCTCTGTCTCTCTCTGCTCTCTGTCCTCTGTCTCTGTCTCTGTCTGTCTCTCTGTCTCTCTGTCTCTCTGTCCTCTCTCTGTCTCTCCTGTCTCTCTCTGTTCCTCTGTCTCTGTCTCTGTTCTCTCTCTGTCTCTCTGTCTCTCTGTTCTCTGTTTTCTGTCTGTTCGTGTTGTTCTTTGTCTGTTTTGTAGTCTCGTCTTTAGTCTCTCCTCTCTCTCTCCTCTCTCTCTCCTCCTCTCTCTCTCTCTCTCTCTCTCTCTCTCTCTCTCTCTCTCTCTCTCTCTCTCTCTCTCTCTCCTCCCCTTCCCTTCCCTTCCTTTCCCTCCCCTCCCTCCTCCATCCACATTTGCCTCTACAGCGCATTAATTTTTTTTTCTCGTCAGTTAAAGAGCTTTTTTTTTTCCCCCTTTCTTCTTTTCTTACCATCATCATCATCACCCTGTAAAAAAACAACAACAACAAAGTAACCAGCGGTAACAAACAAAAAAAGAAATGCCACCTGTTTGTTGACTCTGTTGCAAAACACCCGTCGTTCTGCACGCTTCCAGCACCTGTCCATCATCCCCGTGGCCACGTGGCCCAGTCAGCAGTGAAGACTCCGTGGTTCGTTCCGCCCCGAGGGAAGGGTATATATGGGCAGCCTGGGGCCAGCTTAGGCAGACACCTTCGTCTCCGAGACCTGCTGCAGTTCCTCGAGTCTTCCTCGCTCGATTTTTAGCAACCATGTCGTCTATCCCAGCTTCTTTCCTGGCTGCTTTGGCAGTGCTGCTCTACCTGAACCTTGCGGTAAGACTGTGTTTGTGATGATGATGATGATGATGATGATGATGGTGGTGGTGGTGGTGGTGGTGGTGGTGTGATGTGGTGTTTGTGTGTGTGTGTTGTGTGTGTGTGTGTGTGTGTGTGTGTGTGTGTGTGTGTGTGTGTGTGTTTACTTGCTTCTAGTTTGAGCAATGCAATGCAATGCAATGCGTGTAGAAGTATTCGTTGAGTTCTTATATTTTTTGTTGTATGCAATAACATAGATATTTGTGAATGCATTTGACATTGAAAACGGAAACAGGATTTCTAAGGTAACCGGTTTGCCCTGTCTTTTAAGGAGCATGGCTACACAATGTCAACAAGTACTTTTCTTTTTTTTTCTATCTATTTATTTATTTATACCACTTTTAAGTCACAGCAGATTTCTCTGCGTGAAAATCGGGCTGCTCTCTCCCCGGGAGAGCGCGTCGCCACATGTGCAGCACCACCCATTATTTTTGTTTTCTTTTTCCTGTCAATGCACATGTCTTCTGCTTATTG
>CM060335.1:13145968-13153468 GCA_030674155.1 Stramonita haemastoma | reverse complement strand
TGTATGTTTGTTGTATCTCCACCCTCGTCAGCCTCGTCCCTTTACAATGGGCGAAAGCTTTACGCAATGGTTTTTTGTGAATCGTGGACTTAGCAAAAAATAGCAAGAGCCAGAGGCCCAACCGGACTGAGCACTTTGTTGCAACCATGTACCTGACTCTGGATCTCTCTTTGTACCATGATGTGGAATCCATGCCATGAAGATCATTTGGGCTGCAACCGTATTTTGTTTCTTCTTGTTGTTTTTGTTCAATATGGTTATTTGTGTTGTGCCCAATCCCCTTCCCACTGTCCCCTTGTGAATGGGCTGTAAAGCTTAAATCACAATAAACTATTGTCATTGTCATTGTCATTGTCTCTCTCTGTGAACATGGAAAGTGTGTGTAATGCAGGGCAAGGCGAGGACGGTCAGCCGGGGTTAGTGCGGGTGCCCCATGGGATAATGGCATCATACCCTACGAAATCATGCGCAACACATTCAGTAAGTCACCTTCATTTTTTTTACAATTATATTTATTCTTTTATATCGAGGATAATGGAATAACCACTCATGTGCTTTTTTTGTTAATCCAATCCCCGTGTACATGCAGTTTTTGTAAATCTTGCCATCTGTTCCCACTGGCATACAATGGCCTACACTTACGAAAAGCGGAGCAGTATTTAACGTGTGCGCAAGATGTTCTGCGTGTGTTTACACACGGGGCCTCGGTTTATAGTCTCATCCGAAGAACTTTGGGGAGAGTGGAGTCGGCACTGATGTAAACTCTAGGAGAAAAATCTCCTCGACCGGAAATCGAACCCGGTCGTGTGTGTGTGTGTGTGTGTGGGGGGGGGGGGGGTTGCACATAGCTAATTATCTCCAATAAACAAATATAAACAAGATAAAGCCTGAACAAGACCTTTGAAAAGAAAGACATAGCAGCTCAAAGACTAACTTTGTAATTCCTACAACACTGTGTGTGTGCGTGCGTGCGTGCGTGTGTGGTGTGTGTGAGGGAGAGATTGTGTGATTGTGTGGGATTGTGTGTGTGTGAAATTGTGTGAGTGTGTGTGTGTGTGTAGTGTGTGTGTGCGTGTGTGTGTGTGTGTGTAGGTTGTGTGTGTGTGTAGGTATGTGTGGTGTGTGTGTGCGTGTGTGTGTGTGTGTGTGTGCACACGTACGCGTGACTGTCTGGCACGATTGTGTGCGTGTGTGTACACATTCTGGGTGACCCCCAGAGTGTTAAGCTGTGGAACGCACAACACGACTACCACGGTGGATACTACGTGTATTTCTGTGTGCAGCCCAGAAGCAGAAGAACTGGATTCGCCGATCCATGAACGTGTGGGAAGCAGAGACCTGTGTCAGCTTTGTTCCCGCTCACCGTACTGACGTGAAGAAAGTCATCTTCAAAAAGGAGGACGGGTAAACTTTGATGTCTGTCTGTCTACCGGTCTGTCCATCTGTCTGTCTACTTGTCTTGTCTATCTATCTAACCGTTTGTCCACCTGTCAGTCTGTCTGTCTGTATCCATCCATCTATCTATCTCTGTTGTCTATTTATCTATGTCTGTCTGTCCGTCTATCTATCTATATCTGTCTGTCTATCTATCTATCTATGTCTCTATCTATGTCTGTCTATCTATTATCTATCTATCATCTGTTCTGATATCTATGCATATCTTAGCTATCTATCTATCTATCTATCTATCTGTAACAGAGTGGACATATGTGATGTCCCATCTCTGCACAAACCTCGGGAACACGACACAGCTAGTCAGTTTAGAATGTGACCTCTAAAAAGAGGTTGCAGAAATATACAGATCACCGTGAAGGCGAAGTGCATGCAACGGAGAGTTTTCGACCACTACCCAAGGAATCAGAGCATCGACAATTCACAGGTGTGTCTCTAAACAGAAACACGACGCTGCGATTGCGCGCTCCGTTCACATGGGAGATAATCTAATTACCGCCCCATCACATCCACCACCGGCCAACTTGTACCGCGTCCCGAGGTACGCTACCTGGCCAGCATATTTGATACTGTCCAGTAGCCCCTAATACTGCTAACTACAAAAAAATAATTATCCTACATGGGTCTTACACCCAATCCGAAGGTAGGCTACCTGGTTGCATTTTTGATGCTGAAAACCAGTAGCCCCGACAACGGTTAACTACAAAACACTAACTCTACCTACTTGGGTCTTCCATCCCACTTCTGACACCATTTGTAACAGAGCGGACATGTGTGATGTCCCATCTCTGCACAAACCTCGGGAACACGGCACAGCTAGTCTATCGATCTATCTATCTATCTATCTATCTATCTATCTATCTATCTATCTATCTATCTATCTATCTATCTATCTATCATCTATCTATCTATCTATCTATCTATCTATCTATCTATCCGTCTGTCTGTCTGTCTGAGCGTTTTCTTGTCTGTCTGCCTGTCACACAACGCCAATTGTGGACTAATTTTGTTTCCTTTGCAAAGTGACTTGTGTGCAGAATTTTTCTAAAGGCAAATCTCTAGCTGTCGTAGGTCTTTTGACGTGTTCTGGATGCGTGTTGCACACGTGACCTCGGTTTGTCGTCTCATTTGAAAGCCTAGCATCCAGACCACCACTCATGGTCTGATGGATGGGGTAAAATTTGAACACAAGCTGGGATGGAACCCACACTTCTGGCTTTGTAAGTTGGTGCCTGCCTTCCCTCTAAAAGGCCATCTTTTGTGCATTTGTAAGCCTTGATTCACATTGGATCCAGCCTGTTCCAAACACCTACTAGGTCATCTGTAGTTCTGGTATTATTACGTTTCATTTTGAATGTGTTAGCTGGGTGTATCATAAAACAGAAAGCACTGCTATGTGATTTTCTAATTTTACGCTTATAAATGTACCACTTTTCATGCAACACTATTAGATACAAAAAAATGAAGTATTTACATTTTCCAAAAAATTCAAACAACAAATTATGATAGTTTTATAATCATCCAATAACATGTTCGCATCTATCATTTGAAACGTTGTTCAATCATGTGCATATGTTTGGTTTATATACATAGTTTCACACTACACCTCAACAGAACCCTGATTTCATTGTACGTTGTACAGCTAATGGTTACTTACCACACACTTAACTTTCCAAAATCACAGCGGTAGCAGCGATTCGGTGAGCGATTCTTACTCGCAACCATTTCATGTACATCACTTCGTATGCTTTTATCTCTGGCAGATGCTGGGCCGGTCTGGGTATGCAGGGTGGCACCCAGTACAGCAGCTTGGCAGATGGATGTTTCTGGGTATGTAATGATTTGATTTGATTGATTTATTCTTTATATCGGGATAATGGAATAAGCACTCTTGTGCTTTTTTACATCCAGTCCCCGTGTGTCAGCAGGTTTTTTGTAAATGTCATCTGTTCCCACCGGCACACGATGGCCTACTCCTACGAAAAGTGGAACAGGATCTAACGTGTGCGTAAGATGTTCTGCGTGCGTTCGTACACGGGGCCTCGGTTTAAAGCCTCATCCGAGGGACTTTGGGGGAGAGTGGAGTCAGCACTGACGTTAACTCCAGGAGAAAAATCTCCTCGACCGGACTCGAACTCGGGTCTTCAAATTGCCAGCGCAATGTTTTGACCACTAGGCTATCTGTCCCCACGATGATCCCTGATGAGAAGAATGATGATCATTACTGATGATGCACTGCATCGTTGCTTTGTATTGCCATTTCCGTCTCTGTCTCTGAGCTAAGTAGGTACCATCACCACCGAATGGAGAGAGAAGCCTTAGTTTGCATTCAGATCATTATCAGTAGGGGCAATACACACGTCCACATGTTCACCTGTCGGCAACCTGTGTCATTTGGATGGGAGGCTCCAGGCAGGTCCCGTTTGTTCCCCTCTTGTCTTTCAATCCTTTTGTGGACTCCATTTGAAAGATACGGCATAATTATGTTGTCTAAATCAGAACAACTTGCTGTTCCGCCTTTTGGAAGACTAGGCCATTGTGTGCCGGTGGGAACAGATGACAAAGTTGACAAAAATGCATACACACGGGGACTTGATATTAAAAAAAAGCACACAAGTGCTTATTCGATTATCCTCGAAATAAAAAAAAAGATAGATAAACTTGTGGTGGCCTTTTTGTGTCACCGCCGTTGCTTCCCCTTCTTGTTTAATCAAGCATTGATGTGCTATTGACGATGACGAAAAATTTACTGGCGCAGACAAGAGTGGTAAACAGCCATCTAGGGAAACAAATACACTTGCATGCAGGAAAAAGAAAAAAAAATGGGTAGGCGCTGCACATGTGGCGACGCGCTCTCCCCGGGGAGAGCAGCCCGAATTTCACGCAGAGAAATCTGCTGTGACATAAAGTGGTACAAAATACAAAACAAAAAAAAAAAATCTAGCCTGACGCACCTGTAGGCCAAAACAGGGATCATACAGTTAATGATGGATGTTGTTACAGTGTGGTGTGATTTGTCGTTATTGTGTCTGCCAGTTAATGGTGTATGCTGTTACGGTGTGTTGTATTGTATTGTGATTAGTCAGTTATTGTGTCTGTTAGTTAATGAGGATGTGAATGTGTGTTGTATTGTATTGTTATTGTTTGTATTGATTGTATTGTATTGTATTGTATGTAATTAGTCAGTATTTTGTCTGTGTTAATGACGGTATGTTATTACGCATGTTGTATTGGTTGCGATTGTCACTCATGTGTCTGTGCGTTAATGACGGGTGTTGCAATAGTGTGTTGTATTGTATTGTAATTTGTCAGTTATTGTGTCTGTTAGTTAATGACGAGTTGTTACAGCTGTGTATTGTGTTGCGATTGTCACTCAATGTGTCTGTGCGTTAATGACGGGTGTTGCAATAGTTGTTGTATTGTATTGTGATTTGTCAGTCATTGTGTCTGTTACTTTAATGACGGATGTTGTTACAATGTTGTATTGTGTTGCGATTTATCACTCAGTGTGTCTGCTTACACTTCCTGCTCATCACGGCATGTTTTTGTTGATTTACATTCTTCTTCGTTTCCTTCTTCTTCTTCTTCGCTATTTTTCTCTTCACATTTTTCTTCTCTTCTTCTTCTTCTTCTCTTCTTCTTCTTTTCTTTCTTCTTCTTCTTCGTCTTCTTCTTCCTTTCATCTCTCCTCTCTCTCTTCTCTGTCCTCCTTCTTCTCTCCTCTTCCTCTTCTTCTTACTTTTTTTCATCTTCTTGTCCTTCTCCTTCCTCTCCTTCTTCTTGGTTCTTTTTTTTCTTCTTATTTTTCTTATAACGTTTTGGTTCCAAAGAAAGACGTAAGACAGAGCAAAAACTACACTCATTGAAATTGCTGATTGCAAAAGTCTGTCCCTATCATTGCAGTTGTCTGTGAATTTCAGAAAGGAACCATTGAGCATGAGCTTGGCCACACTATGGGTCTCATGCACGAACACCAAAGACCCAACAGGGACGACTACGTCAGAATCAACTACTTCGTCATCAGAGATGACGGACTGTTCCAAATCACCAAGTACGCGGAAGGTTCTGACGACAAACATGGACTGCCCTACGATTACCTGTCTGTCATGCACTACACAAAAACCGTGAGTAAATGTGTAGTTTCCAATTTACTGTGTTTACTGATATGCTTGCACTGTACAGAAACAGTGAGTGACTAGATGTGTTCCGTTCTACTATAGCACAGTATGTTAGCACCATGTACAGGCAGTGAGTAATCACATTATACTTGCGATGTAAAAACATTGTGAGTAGCTTGATGTGTTCTATTCTTCTCAAAGGTAAGTGTGTCCCATAACCTCTGTGGTCGTAGTGGAGCGAGGCATCAGAAACCTCAGCTTCTCTAAGGGCCAGCATATTGAGGACGGTGCCCATCTCCTCTCCCTTGCTGCTTTACCTTCTCAGACCTGAAAGAGGGCAAGTACTCATTTACAACTGGGTGAACTGGGGGACTGCAATAAAACCAAGGCGCGCAAACGGTCACCCATCCAACTGGTAACCACGCTCAACACTGCTTGACTAGGGGAAGGCGAGCGCTCTGGTCACTGAGCTATTCCGTCCTCTTTCTTCCTCTATAGTCCCCAAAAGTTTGAAGTACACAAAATAAGTTTACTTCTTCATTTATCGAGGACGGTAGAGCCTTGTGGTTTGTGCCTTGCGCGTTGCACTGGCAATCTGACAGCCCGAGTTCGAGTCCAGATTGGAGCCACCAGCAAGACGCCTGTGCACGGGGACTTTTTTCCCCTAGAGTTAAAGTTAATGCCCACCCACTCCCTCTTAAGTCATTTGGATGAGACTATAAACCAAAATCCCGTGTGCGAACACTCGCATAGCATCTTGTATGCACACACGTTAAAGCACGTTCCGTCTTTTGCAAGAATAGGCTACTTGTAGCTGTGGAAACGAATGACAAACTTTACAAAGATGTAAGCGCGCGGAGACTGAATGTAAACAAGTACATGAGTGCTTATTGCCCTATCCTGGAAATAAAAGGATATAGAATATAGGAAGAAATAAATAGATAATATGTAAATGATGAATAATCAATTAGTGAACAAATGAAAAAAAACATACTACGCACGCATAGGTTTACGTGTATATCCTGAAAAAAGAGAAAGAGACCCATAAAGCATTTGTATTAAAAAACAACAACAGTAAAACTGCATTATATAACGATTTAATGAAACTTGAAGTCTTTCTGAGAAACTGAATGATCAGATAAAACTACGAACATTCCATGACTGTACCTTCACCTTCACATTCACCGGTCTCGTAGTCCCGTGGATCGAGGGGGCACAAGTGAAGATTCTGCAACCAGCCTCCTCCACTCCCCACGGTCCTCCGCCCTTTGCAGTAGATCGTTCCACCCAAGGCCTGTCCACTCTCTGATGTCTTCCCATCGTTTCCTCTGTCTGCCTCTTCGTCTCCCTCCCCTTACTGTTCCCTGTAAGACTGTCTTGGCCAGTCCAGATGATCGTGTGACGTGCCCATACCACTTTAGCCTGCGTTTTTTCACTGTATTTATGAGCTCTTCATATGGACCGATGGCATTCTTTATTCTAGTTTTCACATCTTCATTAGTGATGTGATCTCTGTATGAAATGCCAAGGAGTTTGCGAAAGTATGTAATATACATTGCCTGTATCCTTCTTTCAATATCTGCTGTATGTCCATGTTTCACATGCGTACAAAAATATGGACATGACTGTACACTGGCTTTAAAATGGGCAGGCTTTCTCCAAGAACTGGGACGATCAGACCGTTTACCCCAAGATGTACAACAAAACAGAAATCCTTGGCCTGGTCCTCAAACCTTCCTTCTATGACATCAAACTGATCAACTTGATGTACAAGTGCAAAGGTAAGATTCACTATCCGTGTGTGTGTATGTGTGTTTGTGTGTATGTATGTATACTGTATGTATGTATGTATGTATGTATGTATGTATGTATGTGTGTATATATGTATGTATGTATGCATGTATGTATGTATCTGTGTGTGTATGTATCT